>QEPC01000412.1:5230090-5281539 GCA_003113815.1 Sphenodon punctatus
AGCTGAGTTTAAAAGAGGTTTGGACAAGTTTCTGGAAGATCGGTCCATTAGCAGCTATTAGCCAGACGGGATCAGGGAACATGACGGGAGCTGGGGGAAAACAACAGGGAATGGATCCGCCATTGTGACCTGTTGGGTGCTTCTCCCAAGCCACCGTGATTGGCCACTGTCAGAGACAGGATGCTGGGCGAGATGGACCATTGGTCTGACCCAGTACGGCACTTCGTGTGTTCTTATGGACAAGCCCCCAGGCAGTTTGGGGTGGACAGTTCAAGGGTATTAGCAACGCAATCAACTGAGGAGAGGAACTATGGCTTAGGCTTGTGAGGGGAAGCAGCAGAGCTGCACAGGGAGAGCTTAGGCCGGGAATGGGGAACCTTCCCTGGGGGGGGGGGGGCACTGTGAATATTTGTACAAGCACCGAGGGCTGCATAGAAGTTGAGGATGGGGATGGTAAAAGGGGGCGTGGAGGAAAAGGAAGGCCCAGTACACGGATCTGTCCCGTATCGTCGTGTGCAGGTCAGTGTCTCTGCTCACTTCCCCGAGCTCATTTCCCACCCCCAGTTCGTGGGGGTGGGAACTGGATCCAGGGGCCAGATCCAGGCACTGGAATGGGACCACGTTTGGCCCATTCGGGTCTCAGGTTCCCCCCACCCTTGTCCTAAGCTTGAGAGGGCAGTGGCTCAGGATTGGGAAAGGAGGGAGCCCAAGGCTGGAATGGGGGTGGGGGTTGCAGGAGGAGAGCGAAGGGCAGCGGCAGAGCTTGACAGAGGAACTTATCCAGCGCTCGGCTGCCACTATCCCCAATCGTGTGCCGGGCAGACACTTTGGCATCCCCCAATTTTGCAGGCGGCCAGAGATGCACTATTCATCCCTTTGGGGGGGGCGGGGGGAGGGAAGGGAAATGAACCCTCTTAGGATGGGGAGGGGGTCCACGCAGGAACCAATAAAACGCCAACTCAAAAGAAGAAAAGAGGGGAGAAGGCGGCAGCGGCGAGCCCCCTCCCTTTATTAGACACAATAACCCGCACCCTCGAGCGCAGATAAACATCACGGCTCATTTCAGTCCTCAATGCGCTGCCCTCGCAGCCAGGATATGATCAGACCCTCCAAGCCCATCTTCCCTTTGTCCCGGCTCCCGCGAGGCGATGGTATCGGGGCCGCGTGGCTAGGGCCGTGCTAATGGGAAATTCTTTAAGGGAAAATAAATAAATAACTAAAAACCAGAAAAACCCCTGACGCAGAGAATAAAAGAGGGAGGAGAACGTTAGGCCTCTCAGCTCTGTTACACGTGTGTGTGTGTGTGTGTGTGTGTGTGTGTGCGCGCGCGCGCGTGTGCGCACGCGTGTGTGCGCGTGTGCGGGGTCAGGGCACAGGGCCACGTGCGCACCCCACCCTGGAAGAAAGCAACAGGGGGTGGATGGATAAGGGTTCGCCCTCCTCGGCTGATACGATCGAGCATAGCCCTGCTAATTCTTTGCCCCGTACACCTGGCCAAATGGGAACAAGTCCCCCCCCAATCCCCCTTGCTCCGGTCGGCCCAAACTGCCCTCCCCTCTGGAGGTGGAGTGGAGTGAGGAAAAAAAAAACCCTACAACCACCTTCATGCTCTTGGGCTCGCTGTACGAGAGGGGAATGAGAGCGTGGGGGAGAAACGGGGCCGCAAGCCAGAATGGAGGAGAATTCAAGGGGCTAGGGGGGCAGGCAGGACTAGGATAGCAGGGGGCAGTGGGTCAGGATAGCAGACAATGTGCAGAGCTAGGAGGGCAGGCAGGCCTGGGATAGCAGGGGGCTGTGGGTCAGGATAGCAGACAATGCGCAGAGCTAGGAGGGCAGGCAGGCCTGGGATAGCAGGGGGCTGTGGGTCAGGATAGCAGACAATGCGCAGAGCTAGGAGGGCAGGCAGGCCTGGGATAGCAGGGGGCAGTGGGTCAGGATAGCAGACAATGCGCAGAGCTAGGAGGGCAGGCAGGCCTGGGATAGCAGGGGGCAGTGGGTCAGGATAGCAGACAATGCGCAGAGCTAGGAGGGCAGGCAGGCCTGGGATAGCAGGGGGCAGTGGGTCAGGATAGCAGACAATGCGCAGAGCTAGGAGGGCAGGCAGGCCTGGGATAGCAGGGGGCAGTGGGTCAGGATAGCAGACAATGCGCAGAGCTAGGAGGGCAGGCAGGCCTGGGATAGCAGGGGGCAGTGGGTCAGGATAGCAGACAATGCGCAGAGCTAGGAGGGCAGGCAGGCCTGGGATAGCAGGGGGCAGTGGGTCAGGATAGCAGACAATGCGCAGAGCTAGGAGGGCAGGCAGGCCTGGGATAGCAGGGGGCAGTGGGTCAGGATAGCAGACAATGCGCAGAGCTAGGAGGGCAGGCAGGCCTGGGATAGCAGGGGGCTGTGGGTCAGGATAGCAGACAATGCGCAGAGCTAGGAGGGCAGGCAGGCCTGGGATAGCAGGGGGCTGTGGTTTACAATCAAGGAACCAATGGCACGGAGGAGACAGCAGCTTCCTGCATGCCCCGCTCAGTATGCGCCTCCGTTATTGGCCGGGACCGCCAGCAGCTGCAGCGGCTCCTACGCAGGAAGGGGTTACCGGCTGCTGCAGCTTCCCGTTTCCATGGTGTCCAGGGCTGTGAGTCACGGCAGAGGGCGGGGCTTGGGAACGGCTGCCCGCGTGAGTTGTTTGCCCGGCCCATCTACGGTGACGGGAGTGCGTGGAGGCTACCCTCGAGGGGCGCGCCGTGGCCACCCTGAAAGCCACCATTAGAATCTCTCCCCACTTGCTCCAACGTGGGTGGCTGGTCCGACCGCAGCTGTGCCACCCAGCGCATGGGCCACAGACCCCTCCTCAAGCCTCGCCGCTTTAAAAACACCCTTGGTCTGTATAAGGGGCCTCGATCACCTACTGATGGGACAGCAAGGGGGGGGACGGGTTGGAACTCGAGGGCAGCTGCCGGACTGTTGCTGCGTCTCAGAGAAGGAGGAGCTGGTGTTGAGAAGAGATCCAGGTTGGAGACAGCACAAGAACCAGCTCTGGGTCACGCAAGACAGATCCCTCCCCCTGCGAGGCGCAAATCTCCCTGCATGCCCTGACCTATCCCTCTTGGCCAAGGGCCCAGTCTCCTTACCTGCTGGCAGGGGGGAAGACAGCCTTACTGAGGCTGCCACCCCAGGCAAGAGTAGGAAGCCACGCTCGGCGTCTGCCGACAGGAGTACCGAAACCTCCGGGTGCGCAGCGCAGACGGCGGCGCTGCAGGAAGGTAACGCTAAGCACGACAACATGCTCCGGTCTTAGAGACAGACGGAAGGACAGCACCTCCGACTCACCATATTCGATGCATGGGAGGGAGGGGACGGGTATTCAGTAGACCACTCCTTATCTGTGCCCCCTCCCCATTTCCCCAGGCCCACACGCTGCCTATGGGCTGCCCCCCTGAGCATCGTGCCTCTGGGAAAGACCAGACAAAAGGGGAAAGCGCCCCCTATTTGTGACCCCCGGCAATGGGGAGAAACCAGCTGTTTTGCAGCAGCGCAGAGAACCCAATGCTCTTGGTGCAGGGGTCGGGGTGGGGTGGGGAATGCTTCACGCGCCGGGAACAGGAATGCGAGCAGCAGAAGGTTTTGCAGAACCTCATGTGCTTGGCAGAAGGCGGCTGCTCCCGGACCATCATGCACTGGGCTCCCCTCCACCCCCCAAGCCTGCTAATCTAAAACAAATAGGCCTATCTGGTGTAAAAACTCCACTGCCAGCGATAAAGGAAAATAGCTGGAATAATTTTTCCCACCCACACATACCAACAGGAAGGGGGGAGAAACCCACACGCAAGGCCCGGCCTAATCGGGAAGATCTCTGCCAGGCCTGTCCGTCAGAACGGGCCGTCCCGCCTCGCGCCACCCTGCACAGCCTGATAATCAACCTTGACGTTTGCACAGAAACTCCAGGCGGGGAAGAGATTATACCGACAGGAGCCGGAGCAAAGATAGAAACAGCCCAACAAAAATAAAGTGGTGGGGGGGGTGAGAGAGAGGAAGGGAGGAGCGGAAGGCAGAATTGGATCCACTCAGCCCCTCGCATCTTGGATAGGATGGAGCCCAGGAGTAAGGTGGCCGTACCTCCCCTTTAAAAAGGGACGCTTATGGAAAATACATGTTGCAGGGCTGCATGCGTCCCAGGGCAGCCCTGCACTATGTATTTTTCATACACACCCTCTTTTAAAGGGAAGGTACAGCCTCCCTTATCCAGGAGATCACGATGGTGAAGTCAGCTGGGATGACTCCACTTGCCCAGTTTTTGGTGGGGAATTCCAGAAGTCGGAAAACATCGCCAGGGCGAGCTGCTTTTTCCAACCCCCCCCTCTTTGCTGGCAGGGGTGCAGAGTGGTAGTGGGAGTAGGCCACTGTGGGAGTCAGGACTCCTGGCTTCCGTTCACACCTCGATCCAATCCTTCGTTTGAGGGAGCCCCCGGGAGCCCAAACTCCAGAGATTGTGAGCTCTCGAGCGGCGACCGTGTCTATCTTGTTCTTTGTAAGCGCCAGGTACATCGCTGGCGCTATAGAAATGCTTATAATAATAATCTGTGTCCGGCTCTGGAAGGGACTGCTGGCTTGTCACGGGAGGGTCTAAGGAGCCCGGGGTTGCGTTACCAGCTTTGTCTGGAAGGGAAAATGGGATGGGGGGTGAGGAGGGAGAGCTGGGAGTCGGGATTCCTGCACTGGGATGAGCGTGGGGTGTAACAGTTAGAGCGAGGGGGAATCTGGGAGCCCATTCCCAGCTCGGAAAGGCAGCATGGTGTATGGCTAGAGCAAGGGGGCTTTGAAGCAGGCAAGGCTCCTGGGCTCGACTGCTAGCAGTTCCGCCAAACCGTTGTGCGATCCTCAAAGAGTCCCCACCTCTCCCCATTCACACTCCTCGCCAGTGTAAGGAGCGGCGACTGCACGCAAGGGCTCAGGTCGCAGCTGTAAAAGGCCCAGAGGCAACCAGCAGTTTCACAGAAATCATTCTCTCACGAGGAGGAGCTCGGCTGCTCTGGGTCCTCGGACTGGGGCACGGGGAAGGAATTCAGCAGGGGGCAGTAAGGAGGCGTCTACGCAGGCACGAATGCTAAACTCTATTCAACCCATCACCTTGTGTCACGCCGTCTCCCTGTAGCCCTCCTAATCCAGCCACACTGCCCCCCCCAGCTACATCTCCAGCCCCCCTTAGCTTCCTTGCAAGGCTGAGTTACCACCCTGACATGGGACTCTGACTCCTCCCCTTTCTGCAGATCTAGGGGTGGGACACCAGGGAGAATACCAGATACACCGGTATCGGATCTCCCTGGTACCAGATTTACCAGTACCGGCATACCGGATTTTTAACATTGGCCGTGTTACCGGATTTTTTTACATTGCAGCTATTGACTTCAATGGCTGCAATGTAAAAAAATCCAGTAAAGCGGCCAATGTTAAAAATCCGGTATGCCGGTACGGGTAAATATCGGATTAAGCCGGTACACCCAAATACCGACAATATCGGTTCTCAGGAGAACCGGAATTCCCAACCCGAAACAGCACAGAGCCACAGGAGGCAGAGACGGGAAGGTGTGGCTACCCCCAATTATTGAGGGAGAGGACAGGCCTCTAATGGCCCCTTTCAGTTACCCATAATTCATTCTGTCTGTACAGGTTTTCACCAAGAGCCTTCACTTCCCAAGCTGTTACACTAAGGCACCATATTCTACCTCAGAGGCAAGCGTATGTCAAACTTGGCATATTCCTATTCTTCCATCACCCTGCCAAAGGGATCATTATTGTTTATACGGTACCTTCAGCATTCAGAGTGCTTCACAACCCTTATTATTCCCCATTTTACAGGCAAAGAACTGAGGCCGACAGAGCAACTAGGACTGCTTTCTCATGGGGCAAAAATGTGCAGCATTTGGCCTCCGGGAAAAACTCCGGGAGGCAAATGCTGCGCAGCTTTTGTCTCACGAGAAAACAAAGCCACACAGCTTTGCCACCGCTCATGCGGGAGGATACAGCGCTCAATTTCCCAGCTCTGTACCCTCCCGCATGAGCAGAGGCAAAGCCGTGCAGGCTTTGTTTTCTCACAAGAGAGAAGCGGTACAGCACGTGCCTCCCGGAGTTTTCCACGAAGCCGAATGCTGCGCATTTCACCCCATGAGAAAGCGGTCTAAGACGGGATTTGAACTCTGGTCTCCCAGGTTTCAAATCTCTGAGGGAAACAAACAGCTGTCCTCTCTGAGGGCAACACCTTAACCCCTCGGCTACCCTGGCTCTCCCAGTATTTGGAAATCCACTGTTTCGTCCATCTGGCTCATTGTTTGCCGGCCTCGAGAAAGAAGCCATTTCGAAGCTGCTGAGGGATGAGAGGGCAGGCTGACGGCATGCGCGCGCCTGGTAATTAACAGTGAAGGATCTTTCCTGCGTTCCCAGCGGACAAAGGGAAATAAAACCTAACGAACAGTCTCACGTAAAAGAGGACCGAAGGCGGCAGATATACTTGAATATTTGATAGGGAGCGAAAATAAAAGAGCCAATAAAGAGGGAATGGCACGATAAAACAACCGGCAGAGTTACGGGGCGTGAAGCCAGTACTGCACTTTCCAATTATTTCTCCCCCTTTTAAAGGCCTGATTGGTATTCCTGAGGGCCTCTGATGAAGGGGCCGAGGACTGGTGGCTTGATCTATTTACCAGGGGACAACATCGCTCAGTGGAGGGGATGCTGTGCGAGGGGCTTTTTCTAATCCTATTACGGTGGAGGGATCGATCAGCAGACACGTTTATAATAGCTTCTGAAGAATCCCTGCTCTGCCACAGCATCGGAGTCCAGACAGCCGCTTCCTGGAGGCCAACCCCTAACTGGAAAGAGCTCTCAGTCCCGCCAGGATCCTTGGTCCCCAACTCTGAAGGCTCATCAGCATGGGGATCCCATAGACCAATCTGCTTTGTTATTAATTCCCCCACCTCATCTGATCCCTTTGGCAACTTTAAAATTCATACCCCGCACCCTTCTGCTAAAGCTCAGGGAGGCTTATAACCTATAACCACGTAAGAATCCCCTTAAAGACCCACCCCAACAGGCTAACCCCACCTCACACAACCCTATCCCTGCCCGTCAAGTGTTTGGCCAGACAAAAAGGTCTTGCTTTGTTTCCGGAAGACGAGCAAGCTGGGGATTAAAACAGATCCCCACAAGGAGGAAGTTCCAAAATTTATGGGGTAGCCACCGAGAACGTCCCTCTGCGTACCCTTGTTGTGGAAACTTGGTGCATACCCAAAAAAGGGCATTCCCGGCCTAACCGCAAAGACTGTGATGGGACATGAGGGGAGAGGCAGTCTTTCAGCTATTTGCGCTATTCAAAATGGCGGCCCGAGGGACGGGAGACGCGGTAGCAAATGGGGGAGGCGTGATCAGCCATGCTGGGGGCAGAGCTTCAGGGGTGTAGCTAGGTTAGAATGGCGCTCTGGTGCAAAGATGGGAAATCACGCCCCCGGCCCCCCCTCCAAGATACACATGCACTGCTCCCCCACCCACTTATGGGCCCCAGTTCCGCTGCACCTGTTACAGCTACGCCCCCTAGCTGGCTCTAGAGGGGGTGATCCAGGCGCAATCTCCCCACCCCCCCCAACCCCAAATGCCACTTTACAAATCCCTGGGGGCACCCATGCCTTGAACGCTGTACCCATGTCCTGGCGCCTCACCCTTCCCGGATCCCACCTGCAGATCCTTAACATTAAGCCCCCCTCCCCAGACTGCTGCACGTGTACACATTTCCAAAGGGGCCGACCTGCAGGGAGGCTGCCCTGATTTAAGGAAATTGACTGAAGAGGGAGAAAGGAGGCTAAAACCACAAATGAGCAGAAGGTTGCTTGGGAGGCTTGAAGGAATGGGAAGTCAGGTTAGCTTTAGAGGTTGGGCTGCTGCTGAGGGCAACACTGGAAGACTTCGTCCCCCCCTTCCCCCTTTTGTCCCAAACATCACTCCTGTTTCTCTCTCTTGCACATACGCACATAGACAACAGGGAGCGACTGGTCAGTTTCTAAGCCAGATGATTTCAACACAAGCCCATCCATCGAGGGGGAAAGTACGATGGGATCTGGAAGAATTTCAATGAAGACAGGGCTGAGTTTTCCAACATGGGATGCTCTTGTACGTGCAAGAGCATCGTTGCAGGCGTTGTGCCTGCAATGATGCACTCGCATAGGATAGTGAGCTGGTGTGCAAGCGATGTGTGAGGCAGCCATCTGGCCATTGCTGTGGCTATAACCAAGGGCCTGTGTTCGTAAGACAGTCAACACAGGTCCCCTGGCAAAAAATTTGCTTCGCTGTGCAGTTTGAAAAGGCCACGTAGAAGAAAGTCTAGAATGGATTTGCTCCCCCATCCCCGTAGGACTCAAGTTGACAAGTGTCCTTTTAACCAAGTCCCAGCACAGCAGAGGGTGAAATGCAGCTCTCTGGCATTATTGAGGATGGAGCCTATAGAGCCACCGCACTGCTCAGCCTCCCTAAATTACTAGGATGGCTCTGCAGTCTTTAGTGCAATCGATACACAGCAGAACTGAAAGGGGTTTGGGGGTGGGGGGGTTGAAGTTATTGCTACAGTAAATCCCTCATGCTCCGTCACCGAGCCCAGCCACCTAGTGTGGTCGGAGCAGCTGGGGAGTTGGGTTTGTTGCATTATCGAACCCCACTAGGGATTTGCAAGCCTTTGTTTCATATGGTTAGTTTTTCACCCCTCCTGGTGCATCAGAGAACCCCAGCTGGTTTCCAGTCCCATCAATTCTTAACTAAAACTTAAGGCTGTGGCTGCAGAAGATTACGTAGCCGAGAAGGCTCTGGCATTTCAGACACAAAAAACCCACAAATCCCCCAGCCTGCAAACATCAGCGAGTTCGGAACTGAGTGCCAACTGAAGTCCTATAAACACCCTTAACTCTGCCCTGTTTCCCCCTCAATGACACCCGAGACTTGGCTAGACAAGCTACTCCACTAGAAGGCTTCCATAGCCATTCATAGAATGGAGAATCTTATAGGACAATACCAACATTGGTCACGAACCACAAACCCCTTGCTGTGGAGGGGTTACTGTGAAGTGATTTGGGAATTGTGGAGGCAGTTGCCTCCACTTCCCTCCCACCCCCAGCCTCGCGGTTTTGTACCATGTGCAAGTTTCAAGCCTACCTGTACAAGACGCCCCCGCTGCCTTTTAATACGTTTAAATGTGCCCATTAATATTCATTTGTGCAAATTTAAAAGCAGCCCACGAACACCGAGTCTGGGCCGGAAAACGGTTTTTGAAGAGCAAGCCCCACGTAGCTCCAGCCACCCTGTCTCCAAACAAATGCAACAACGTCTTGTTTGGTTGGCTTCCCCAGCTTGACATCGGCCGCCAGCTTCTGCAAACCCCACCTGGAGCTCTCGCCCTGGGGTGCGGGGGATGTCAGAAGCAGGGCAGGACCCAGATGGGGATCCCACAGGACAGGACCAGAGCTCTGGTTAAACTGGGAGATGCACCAATGGCCTTTGTGGAAGAGCACCAGCAGGAATGGAGTCTCATGGGAAAGAGGGGACCGAAAAGGAGGGGAAGAGGGACCCGGTATGGAAGATCCAGTGGAAGGGGCTGAGGAGCTTCACCCCACTGGTGTACCCACTGTCTTCTTGGTGAGGGATGGCTAGACTCTTGTGCAAGGAGAACAGAAGAGCAGTGGAAACTCCAGAGACCAAAATGCCTCGGTGGCAGAAGACCCTATTATCCACCCCAGCTTCCCCTTCTCTGCAGAAACTCCCACAACCAGGGACAACTCTAAACAGTCTCCCCCACCCCAAACTTCCCAGCAGACTAGAACTCCAGACAACTGGAGCACCAGCTCTGCCGTGTGCGCCAGCCTGATGAAATGGGAGGCAAATTGAATGGCCCAGTACATCTGCAAACGCTCCCAAGTCGAGGATTACAGATTATAGCTATCAGTTATTTGCATATCAGAATTTTAAAGCAGCCAGGCCCCCTCTAGCAAGAAAGGTCATTGCAAAGATAAAAATATTTCTCTCCTCTCCTTCCCTCCCCGATCTCCTTCAGCCAACGTGTTGCCCAGCCCGAGAGAGAGAGAGACAGAGGGGTTCCCGGCGTCAGCGACACAGCCCAGCGCCAGGCCTTCTCCTGCATCCCCATCCCACGCAACCTCCGACTCCCTTCCTGGTCCCCGAGACGCGCAGCAGGAAGGAGAGAACAGGGAAGCTTCAAGCGGGACCCAAGGGATAGGAGTGCTGTGCAGCGACGCAGAAGGGGGAAGGCAGAGAAAAGCCATGATCGACAGGTGCTCCCAAGGGGTCAGGGCCCAAAAGGCTCTAGAATGTGTTGAAGAAAGGGAGAGAGAGAATCCCAAAAAAAAAAAAAAAAAAAAAAAGGCAAAACAGGCAATCAGGGAATATGAAACTGAGAGCCAATTAATGCCCTATAAACACCCTTAACTCTGCCCCGTTTCCTCCTCAATTGCACCCAAGACTCGGCTATGTATGTTTGGGGACTTGGGAAGGGGGGGCTTTGGCTGCTTTGTACTAAAGAGAAGACCCCCAGCTTAACGCTGCAACAGGAGACAATCAATCAATCAAATAAAATACCAAATGTGGGGTGGGAAAAGAGAACCCTTCCTCACAAAATAGGGAACCTGCAGATTAGTACGGGGCATGTTTAGTGCAGCTGCTCCTGGCTTAGCAGGCTATTCAGCCTGTCCTGAACCTTGGTTGTCAGTGTAGGCCGGAAGGATGCCCTTTGTTTTACCATCCCTGCTCCAAGCCAGAACGCCCTGGATCAGCCTCATCCAGAGCAGAGAGCCATAGGGTTTACTGATGCTCCCAACCCCGACACCCAGTATTTGCGGTTGATTGAAACTCGACAGGCCCTTGGATTTCTGAACAAGCACCCATCCCTCAAAAACGTCGCCCAAAGCCAGCTCGATAGATGGCACGGCAAGGGCGCCGCCAGTGTCGAATGGAGGCGGAGCCAAAAAAGCTCTCTCCGCCCCTTTCTGACACGGCGGGACAACATTCCGCGAGGGGCGAGTCACATCATGAGAAAGGCCCGGAAGCAGTTTTCTACTTGCAAGTTACCAGGTTCCCTTCCCCCCCCCCCCAACTTGGGAGCAGCTATTGGCACTGGAGGGTTGAAATGCCAACATTTTCTAGGCCGCAATTGATGGCTGCCTAGCGGCTTCATGACTCCTGCGGCACCCAAGAAAGCCTTGTAGGATCTGCTCCCAGAACGCCCCCCCGAGGCTCTGAGCAAGCAGCACAGCAGGGGAGGGAACAAGCGAGACTTGATAAGGTGCCACCAAGCCACCCCCTGGGCTTCCAGACCAGCAGGCTCGAACACCAAGCCATGCTGGACTCGTGCACCAAGCCCAGAAAGAGAGAGAGAGAGACACACACAAAAAAGGGACCAGTCTGGCTTTGTCGGGGGAGCAGGGAAGAAAGACACAACACAAACAAATTGCATCAGCCTTGGTGATGGGGGAGGTGATAAAAGTGCTGGGAATTTCCAGCTGAGAGGGCTGACGCAGCCAAGGCGTGATTTCCCCTCCTGGCCGGTGCATACCGTTTTAAAACCAAGTTTTACCAAATGACCTATGCAAGTTAAGAACATTTCTATCCCTTTCACTCCAAGATCCAACGCGGATGTAGCCATATTGGAGGAAAACACACCATGTAGGCAACAAGAACAGGTACTGAAGTCTGCACGGGCTGACAATAGCTTTCCAGGCACGATTCACGGTGCTGGTTTTGATCTATAAGCAGCTTGGGCCCCAAGTATCTGAAAGATACTTCCCTTGCGTTCTGTCGCCGTCTCCCAGGTCGGCCGAGGGTGCAAGTACCAACTGTGGGGTCACTCAAGGGAGGTGTTCTCAGTGGCTGCTCCACGCTTATGGAACTCTCTCCCCTTGGAGATCCGCCTAAGCCCAAGTCTGCTCACCTTTCGGAAGAAATGAAAGACCTTTTTGTTTGGCCAAACGCTTAGCAGGTTGGGATAAGGGCTTGATGGGATTGAGAGAAGGTTGGTGGGTGGAGATTAGGTTGTGTTTTTTTTGGTTTTTTTAAAAAATTGCTTCTGTTTTTAATATATATGTTTTAGGTTTATACATTTTTAAATATTTTTGTAAGCTGCCCTGAGCCTTTGTAGGAAGGGTGGGGTAAAAACTGAACAAAAAATAAATAGATCAATAAATATAATGTAAACAAGCAATCCTAGAAACGATTTGGTAATCCCCCTCTGTCAACATTGAGAGGATTTGGATAACCAGAGCGCCAGGGTAGCCTAGCTGATAAAGATGTTGGATTTAACGCTGGGAGACCCGGCTTCAAATCTAGCGTTGTCCAAGGCCGCCCAGTGAATTCCTGGCTAAGTCGCTCTCTGCCTCAGTTCCTCATCCATAAAATGGGAACAAACATCAGGGCCAGTACAAGGATTTTTGCTGCCCTAGGCAAACCCCTGTGTGCGCGCCCCTTGCGTAAGCATTGTGCACCTCGTATGCAACCCACACACATTGTGCACAAGCCTCGCACGTGCGCGCAACATCCACATGCACAGCCTCCTTCTTGGGCACCGAGGGGCTGCTAGCCATGCTCCTCCCAGTCCCTGAACCATCCGCAGAGCGTACCAGCGGTGTCAATGGCAGCTGGATCAGGGGCAGGAGAGGCCCCTTCAACCTGCAGGAGCAGTGGCAGCAACAGCTGGATCAGGGGCAGGAGAGATGGCAGCAGAAGGTGGATCAGGGATAGAGCCACCTAAAGGGGCCCCTCTTCCACCCCAATCCAGTGCAGAGCTTATTGGCAAGGCTGCCTAGGGCAGCAAGGGGTGCCTTTCCCATCGCATCCAGCACAGAGCTTATTGCTGCTGGTGGCAGGGCAGCTTGATCGGGAGCAGCAGAGTTGACCCTTCAAGTTGGTGCCCTAGACGGGCGCCTGAGCTCCTTAACGATAGCACCGGCCCTGACAACAATTACCTAACGCACAGGGTTGTTGTGAGGGGGAGGTCGCTAGATAAGGATTATAAAAGCACTTGGAATACAGAAATGATTACCAATTGCAAGGAATTCCTGTCAATAAAACTAAAAATAGGAACATCGAAGATGTGCACCACGTATCACTCCTGCTTGCTGTAACCTAGCCTCCCTCTTCGGAGAGAACCCCGGTTTTGCAGCCTCGGTTAAAGAGGACACGCTGCCTCTAACTTCCCAGGCTTGCTTCCCACTGGGGAAGGGGCCAATGCCTGCTACACATCTGGCTTTCTGCGGAAAGGCCCCGTCAGCTGTTCATTCAGACGTGAAGCCCAGCTGAAACCACAGCCCTTAAACAGCCTGAGCACATCTTCACCGAAAAGGCCGCTGCTGCTCTTCAGAGGAAATGGGACTATTACCCGCTGGTCATGCAGACTCCCTGAGCTGAGCAGGGATGCAAACAGAGTCCTCCCCTCCTGGTGGATGGCGGTGGGGGGGCCTGGAACGAGCAGCTCATGTCACCGTGCAAGCTCTCAGGAGGATTGCACGTGGCTTATCTCTGCATGGTTAAAAGCTGAACCAGTTGGAACTTTCAGTTTAAAAATCATCGTCTCTCCCCACCAGAGAAGTCACAATTTTCCAAAGAGAGGTTCCAGTTTCCGTCAACACTGCTGTTTCCCAAAACATTTTACTAGAGTTCTTCCCCTGCAAATCTGCAATTCTCGATAAAAACGTAGCAATTCACTTCCCCAAAACAAAAACAAACAAACCATGAAGTCTAGAAACACAAGTCTAGAACCACAAAAACACAACGAACAAAACACAAATCCACCAGAAAAACAAAAGCCTTATTTCCTTTTGGAATAACTGAAAAACAAAGCTTATTTTGTATGAAAAGTTGTGAAAAACCCAACTCTCCATCAGTTCTGTGCAACGCTACACACGTCACTGAAAAAACAAAACAATTTTTAAAAAAAAGTGAAATAGTAACCATCATGTAATTTATGTGGTATTATTTGTTCACCAAGCATGTTATTTGTTACTTTGAAAAGACTGTTTGGATGTGTCACGAAAAAAACAAACAACACTGTCGTAATTTTAACTGTCAAAGCTGGATTTGCAAAGGCGCGTACGTGTGGCCACAGCAAAACACTGGAGAAGGAATGGATTCGTTTGGGAGAAGATTGGTGCATTGGCAGCTACTGTTGGTGATTGGCTGCATGAAGCTACACACTGGCTCGTGAACCAGGCTATAAATGCGTTAGGTGACACCACACCTTTAAAATCTAATCTAAACCAAGGCCAAGAGGTCTTTCCCGAGTTGGTCACAACAGTCGTCGCATAATCAGGGGTAGAAGAGAATGCATCAAGTTTACCTGCCAAATGCCTGATGGGCTATGGAAATCCTGGAAAATAGCACCTCGCTTTCTATATGCAGGCCCAGGAAGTGTTCTTCTAGACTCTACTAAAAAGAGCAACTGGCTCCCTTTCATTAGGCAACCAGCACACTGGTGCTGAAACTCAGTATCTGAGTATGACTTTTTTTACCAAGTATCGCGGCATTTGACTGAGTTTTATCGGGTACTGAGTAACTGAGGAATCGGCCTGGTACTTGGTACTTGGCCCAGTACTCGGACCAGCCTATGGGGCTTTTCCTACCCCTGTATAAGGTGACTCGGTAATCGGAAAATACTTGATACTTGGTTTTATTTTACCGAGTATTTTACTGAGAACTGAGTATTCGTCCGAGTTTCCGAGGACCGTCCAAACACTCGGAGCTAGTCCTCGGAAACTCAGAAACACTCGCAAATATTTTTTAAATTTATTTTAAAAAACTATTTGCTACAGCCCTACAGCAAACTGATGGGGTTTAACTAAACGGGAAGGAAGCTGACAGGGGAGTCTCTGAGGAACTGAAGGTAGGTCAGCATCAGCCCCCAAGCTGTTTGGCAGCATCCCCTTCGAAGGGGACGTTCCAGCATGCCAGCCGCTTCCGAACGCGTTCGCTTGCCTGCTGCCCATCAGTGGCAGCGTCATGGCAGCAACGCCCTGTTACTGAAGGGCAACTAGGAAGGTGAATTGGGGAGGTGGCACCTGTGCTCCCTGCCTCCCCCAAAGACCCCCAAACTCAGTAACAGGCCAAAGGGGATGAAGAGCCACACGGCGGTAACTGCCTTGGTGAGAGAGGGGCTGCAGAACCCTACTAGGCCTCACGATCCCTCCTCCTCCCCCCGAGCTGCCAAGCCGATGAGGCACGAGATCCCAGTCACTAACAAAAGGTGCCCGGGAGCCAAGCACAGCTCTCCCTCCCCCCACTCCCGCTGCATCTTCACAGCTGCCATTGCTGACACATGGCGGATCCTGCCAGATAAAGAAGAAAATTCAGGCTGCTCAAAGTTTTCCTTTTTGCCAGTTCCATTCCTGATAAGTGCAGTGCCTGCACGGAGGCTGATAGAGGGCCTATCGTGGCGGTTAGTGCGAAAGGAACAGCCTATCGCAGCGCCATCGCCGGACTCACATCAACTCCCAGCCACACAGAAATTAATATCACTCCAATTACCAGAATAGAGATGGGCTGCCAGGCACCGATAATACAAATCTCTTTTACATAAAGAATGCAAATAACCAACTCTAGCAACTTGGGAGGGGCGGGCGGGGGGGAGAGAGGAACACCATTACATCGTTTGACTTCAAATGGCAGCAGAGAGGGGCACCAAACGGGGTCTTGCTGTAAAACAGGGATGGATTTCTGGCAGGGAAGGACCAAGGTCAGATTTGAAAACTCGCCCCCCAATTCTTCTCCGTGCAACATGATCTACAAAGAACTCATCATTCCTCTTCTAGCAAACCCAAGCAGGCTCTCTGCTCCTCAGCACCACAAAATGTAAGAGCAAGGCTGTCTATAGGCAAGGCCCTGTGTATTCTGCAATCATCACCCCCCCCCAAAAAAAAAAACTCTGCAAGAAGAAAATCCAGATTCTAGATCTGAATGATTGAAGTTCGTACAAAGGACGCAAATTTTGAACACACAAATTTCCCAGCATGCCACTGCACCAGTTTCGAACATGTCAAGCGTTAAGAAAACCTGTTAAAATACCCCACGGAGGGGGGAGGAGAAGGGAGCTTCTCTCTCCTGAGGGGTGATGGGCCTGCCCCTCTTCAGCAGCTGTTGAACTGTATCCAGTGATAGACCGGTAACGAACAGTGCTGCATTGGCCGGCCCACAACGCTGAAACAGCATTGACTTGCGGATAGTGCTTCCCTAGAGGCATTTGACCAAATGCAAAATTTTGAAAAAATAGGTCTGGAATTGCAGCAGCGCAGAATTCACAGAACCCGGTCTATAGGAGATGCTAGTTGTTCATGCTATGGCAGGAGGCGCCAAGTTACATTCAAGTGTGCCAGAAATGCCACAAAGCAATCAGAAATGCTGAGCCAGTTGCTCATCGACACCCTAAACCTGAAAGAGCCAAAATCAATGGGTTGCCAAACCCATGGCAGACCTGTACTCCCAAGGACTGGCATTCAAAAGCAATCCTCCAACAAGCCAGCAGAAGGCTGGGGGAGGGAGGGGGATCCAGAGTTTATGTAAAAGCATTGCAGAAGAAGGTCGCCCATTCTCTTTCTGATTTGATGAAACCAGATCGGCAACGAAGATATTCCAGACCAGCTGCGTTATTCTGGAAAATGATCTTCTGGAATTAACACCTGGGAGGTTCCCAAGGAAGGCATAAAGATTGTTGGATTAACAATGTGAGGCTGCCAGCACCCAAGGCACCGTACTCCGCCTGAAGGAGGGAGAACAAATCCAGAACGGTGGCTACCACAGCTACGAGCTCAGCCCTCCCGGCCTCATGCAACCTTCACTATTATTTATTACCCTTAAGCAGAGAAAGAAGAGTGACAAGGAAAGCGGCTTGCGGTCCCAACTACGCTTTGTAGATCTTGCTGGCTCAGAAAAGGCAAGAGACAACTAAAGCGGAGGGAGATCGATTCAAGGAAGGGATTAACATTAACAGAGGACTCCTATCCCTGGGGAACGCGATCAGTGTCCTTGGCAAGGGAAGCTTTGTCCCCTCTAGAATTCCAAACTTAACACGACTGCTGCAAGATTCTCTAGGTGGCTCCACCCACGTTAAAAACCTTAGAAGGTTTAAATATATATATAAAAATATTAAATTCTTGTTGTAGGATGAATTCGAATTGTCCTTCAGTCAAAGTATAGCAAGGCTGGCTGGCTATATCAGACTGGGCTCGATGTGGCTTTCAACTACAAGATGCACAGGAAATTCACTGTAAAACCTGTACTATCCTTTCTAGATTATGGTTACTGCTTGCAAGAAATCTTAAATGACCCCAAGGTACTGAAAGCAAAGTTTCTTTATAAAGGCTGACAGTGTGTTGCAACTCTAAACTGCAATTTGTGAATCCAGCTTTAATTACATGGACTCCATTTTTTTTTTTTTTTTGGAGGCTGGGATATAAAATAATGAATATGAAAATAAAATACCACTTTTAGATTATGTTTAGAAAACTATCACTTAGCTTTCAGCTCACTTTGCTACACTTATTTTAATTTCCCATGGTAAAAGCCAGTGAGTATAAAACCGCCTCTCTCAAAGTTTTGAGGGCAAATTATTTCTTACATTCTCCCTTCAACAGAGAGATGCACTTGTGAGAGAAACTCTGAATATTTATACAGCAGATGCATATAAACATAATTCAGCAGGCCAGCAGGCCCGTGCAATGGGGCCAAGGAGAAAGGACGGAAGGATGGACTGGTGACTAGGTTAATAGCTGTAGATTCCAACCCCAAGTTCACTTTCTTGCTCTGCCACAGACTTCTCATGCAACCTTGGCCATGTCATTTATTCCCTCAGACCCCTGTGTGCAACGGTTTCCCGGCACAGCCCTGCCCCACATGGAAATAGACCGTGTGTGGAGTTGTGAGGTGCGATGGGATGACAGAAACAGGGAACATGATGAGAACTTCCCAGGTGCACAGGGATTCAAAACAGCAAGAAAGCTATTCTAAGAATCAGTGTCCGATATATCCGTTATCCCCATCAGTAGGGTGGTTCTCCCAAGGAGCCACACTCTGTAATCCCAGGCATGGATGGGTCCTGATCAGTGTCCATCCTTGAATATTTTCCCCAGCCCACTTTTCCAAACAGAGTCTCCAAGACCTAAGATCTAGCAACGGGACACCAGGGTGAGGCCGGGCCATGGCTGATTATTGCTAATGAGTATTAGAGGTCGGGCAGCATGCGTGTCACGCGGGCCCCTCCTCCCTCTGTGGTCACGGGGCAAAGGGCTGGGGTGGGAAGGAGAAGATAACAAAAGGAGGAGAGTGAGGAGGTGGAAGCCTCGCAGATATTTCCTGCCAACGCATCCAGGAAGGGCCTGGGATATCAGCCTGCCTCTGGAGCACATTTCCCTTCCTGGACGGGGGAGGGGAGAGCGGCAAGACATGATCAGAGACATGGGAGAGATTGGGGACAGAGGAAAGGAGACAGACTTCCATGCAGGATTCCAGTTCTGGGCCCCAGCCTTTAAGAGGTGGATGAACTGGGAAGGATCCAGGAGAAAGTCATGAAGATAAAGCACACGTCCTAAGAACCAGGCATGTTTAGCTTCAAGAAGAGAAGATGGATGGCTCTTTTGCACACTCTCTTTCGAGTGGGTTGAGGGGGGTGGAGGAACAGCCTGATGCCTTCCTCCACTGTCAGCCAGTTGTGTGAAAGGGCCCAAGGGGTGGCAAGATAATTGGCCAATCCCTCATTTCTTCCTAGTAGCCTTTTCCACATTTGAAAGCCTATTTCCATGGCCACCAAGGTTATGACAAGCAGCAGCGGGCTTAGACGGCCGAAAGGTGCTTCATGTTAAGCATCCCTAACTACGGAATGGAGGGAGGAACAAATTTCTAAAATGAAGGATGCTGAGTCTCTGGCCACATTGACACGAATAAAACTAAACCGGTTTTTCAGAAGGCAATTGTCCGGATGCCAGCAACTCATTCCTGGTTTTATAAACATGTCACTCCTAAACCGAGGTAGCAACACCGCCTTCTACCCACAGTGGCGCGCATGACGACACCTATCCCTTCATCCCTTGCGCGCAAAGCCACCCGGGATGAATTCCCCAGCGTTCTTGGCAGGAGACACACTTGGTGCTGCAGCCTGGGAACTTTTTGTCGACTGCGTTCGCCAACCAAACGTTATAAGGCTCACATTATAAAAGTACTTTGGTTTAGAAAGCAGAGGGCCTGAGCTGCTCCTGATTCTTCCAGAGAACAGACTTCACCTCGGACTCCCGAACGCCACTGTTTGAGGTGCGAACAATATTGAGCCATATGTAAATTAAGGACTTATTAAACAGATGCAGCTGCATGTGGGAACCTGGCCTCCACAGCCTCTTTTTAGGAAGAGGCTGGATGACATTGGACATAATCGTACTAAGATCTCAGTGGCCTCTAGGGTTCTTGGAGTGGCGAGAGACAGAGTGGAGGGTTATGGAGAAACAGAACCAGGTGGACAGTCCATCAAACCAACTCATGCCCCTTGTCAAGGAGGCAGCGGCGCCATTAGTCTCTGGGGTATTCTGCTGGGAGGTGCGGAAGGCACCAGAAGGGAGTTTGACCAAAATGCTACGTGCAGAGGTGGGACGGGCCTGCCAGAACCAGCTACTGTGACCCTATGCCGAGTCTAAGCCCCAGAGCCTGACCTCTTTGAATGGGATCATGGTGCCCAACCCCCCCAGGATCCCAGCAGCCATGCCCCAAGAGGGTTAATAATAACGAACCCTGGCATTCCACCTGTTTATCACCAC
The DNA here is from genome assembly GCA_003113815.1 of Sphenodon punctatus. NCBI lineage: Eukaryota > Metazoa > Chordata > Lepidosauria > Sphenodontia > Sphenodontidae > Sphenodon > Sphenodon punctatus. Next base: position 5,249,905 of record QEPC01000412.1, read on the forward strand.
AGCCTAACGCGGCACTGGGCCTATTTAATGCCACAGCTCAACGGCAGTGGGTATTTTGCCAGCTGTCGCTGGGATCACAGGAGCGGCACAAGTGTGCTGGCACTCTGAATTTCCCAGGCTGCTGAGAGTGCAGGGCTTTGGGATAACCATCTCTAATCTGCCTGACAGGCTCATTAGAGGCCTTGCTCTACGGCCGGAGGCTAGCCGTTGGGGGGCAGGGGTTCTGCCGCAGGAAGAGAGGAGTTGAGATGAATGACCCAGTTAGCAAAGCCCACATGGTCAGAGACATGAACTAAGAGACATTCTCTCACAGGGGAGAGGGGTCCAAGTACCTCCATCAAGAGTCATGGTCAACTCTTCCTGACATGTGACGGGTTCTATCTAGGAGGGAATTGTGGAGAGGAGGAAACACAGCTCTCCTTGTTCAAAAGGCACCAGTGCGATCTGGTCTCCCGGCAGAAAGCTGACTCCTTGATGCAACGAAACTGCAACCGCAAGAGCCTGTAGGCGGTCTCCAAACTGCCGATCCCCCACGTCCATTAAGGAGTGCGCTGGGGCATCAGCAGCAAGAGCAGCTTGCTTCGGTGTTTCAGGTTAATAGTGTGGGGATCCTCACCACAGGCTGAACTTTAGGGCGAGGGTGGGGGGAAACCTCTCTCCCTTCCAGGGCCCACTTTTGAAAAGGAGTACAAGTTCTGCGGGCCGCACGGACGCCGGGGCCAGGGGTGCGCTCAGGAAGAGGAGGGTCCAAATCGTGGATTTGTTTCCCTCTCCTTGTGGGCACGACCTCAGCTATGTTCCTGAGCTCAGCTTTTCAGTGCTTTATGGGTCATATCCAGGCACTGGAAAGGGGCCATGTAGAAACTAGTCTCAGGCTGCATTTGGCCCCCAAGCCTGAGGTCCCGTTCCCCTCCCCCGCTTTAGGAAAGGCCAAGGGGATCCGTTCCAAAATGGTGGCTGCAGGAAAGGGAGGGGCAGTCGCCAGGTGGGCAGAGCCAGGAGAAAAAGGTCAGGAAGTAGCTTCATGAGCAACCACAGAGTAGGTGGGAGACCATGAAGAAGTGTTTGACGGAGTAAGCTTCTCCCCCCCCCCAATATTTAGACCCCAAATGACTCCACTGACCTTAAGTCGACCAATATTTATTTATTTATTTAATAGACTTTTACCCCGCCCCTCCTGCCATGCAGATCGGGGCAGCTTCCAGCATTTTAAAATACAATAAAATCAATTAAAAATAATCATAAATATTATAAAAAATATTAAACAGGGCTAGAAAAACCATCTAAAACCAAAAATAGGTATTTCCCAGCCACCTGCAGCCCTTAGCACGGCAGAGTCCCCCAAATATCACACGGCGCGCACCGTACAATCCGGCAGGCCTCGGAGACAGTCCCCTGCAAGCCATGAAGGTGACACGACAGGAAGTCAGCGACCGAAAAGCTAGAGACACTACTTGGGGTTTTGATAACATCACAAACCAACCACTCCAGCTCTGTTCTTGTGGTTGCCATGATGCTATCAGGGCCTTTGCGATTAGAGAGGCCAATGGTCTCAGCCAGCATTGCAAGGTTTGGCTGGTAAAAAAAAAACAGTGCCGGCCATTTCAGAGAAAAAGCAAAGCAGCACTGGGTTGGAAAAGGTGGGGCTGTTCTGCTCCCCCCCCCATTAACCAACGCGATCCAGCTTGCACCAGGATGCACAGAGGTTCCAAACCCTTCGGAGCATTCACAGTGGCAGGAGTTTTAAAAACTGCTGCACTAGCCAATTCTGGCCTCCTGCAGCAGACAGTTCCGCAGGGGGGATTGGGCAGGGGGTGGACACAGCCTTCTATTAGGTGCAAATGTTCTGCCCTTTGCCATCCTAGCAGATAGCCTCCTTTTAGGAGGAGGTAAGGATTTCCACCAGAACCACAACCCTAATATTTCACCGCAACCAAATCCCGATTTTCCCTTGCGCTCAACTCCCCTTTCTGTAAAGCGGTCACCTTTGAAAGCTGCATCCGGGCAACGCCAGAATTTCAGGAAAAATTGGCAGTCAAATTTCACTGCCCCCTGCTCCCAACTACCATGGTACCTTCTGGCTCCATCCTCTCCAACTGATTGGGCATCAGCAACGGGAAGCCAATTGATCGGGGTTTTCCAACTTCCCCTCAAACTCTCTCTGCCAAGGGGAATTCTTCTTACCTGTCTTTCACACACCCGGCAACGAATGCCAAGCACCAATAGAATTACAGCATGCGAAGCAGCCAGGGAGAAAAGGGGCGAGGACAGGGTTCACTTGTCTGATGTAAGGACGTTCCACTTAGCACTAGGGAGGGGAGCAGAAAGTTGGAGAGGATGGAGCTGGAAGCTACCCTGGTATTTGGGAGCAGGCTGCAGTAAGAGAAAAAGGACCCTTGACCGGCACCCGATGTCTGGGCAGCATGAAAACTTCAGCTGCGCAGGCGATAAAAATGTAGCTTGCTCTCGCAGCCAACTCCCTTGAATTTTAGTTTGGGCTCAGATTATTCATAAAGCTGTGAGCTCTGCTGCCTCCATAAGCAACGTGGCATGCCCCCCCCTGGCTCTTCTCTCACCTTTCATAAGGATCTGAAGGCACCTAGGGGGGTGTAATTCTTATCATTTTAATTAGCGACACAACCGAACGGTGACATTTTAATTAGGGACAAAAACTAAATACCTTAGTTACAAAAAATGAATAACCAAACAATGTTCGTTTGATTTCATCATTTTTGTTTTTATTTTACTACATTTTTTAAAAAAACAAAAAAAACACTAAAAAACTAAAATAAAAATTTTAGCGCATGCACAAAACGGCCACCAGGGCTACTCTGGACATGCGCCCCCGTTTCCAAGATGGCGCCAACGCGTGGAAAAGGGCCATGCATGCGCCAGAACGGGCCCAGTGACTATTTTGCACATGCGCTGTAATTTTAATGAAATTTTGTTAAAAAAATTATTTGTAATAAATCTAAGACAAACAGGTTGTTTACACACACACACGCCGCCCAAAAAGGAGGGGTTTCTGGAAACAAAAATGAATGATTTGCCTTCTGCACCCCCCCCCGGAGGCATGCTCTTCTGGAGGCAAAAATAACTAGGTCGGACTAGGCCCTGGGGCAGCAGACGGAACGGGGCTCCATCCCATCCCCCAGAAGCAGTGGACACAGCTGCACCATGTGCCCTCATTATAAATACACCCTTGAGAGGATGGGGTTCCCAGAGGTTTCCCTGCGAGAGCCCATGTTGAGACTTGGATCTAATCCGGCAACCCCAGGCGTCGAAGCCGTGCCAAGTCTAACCGACATCAGTTAGCGTCACAACCCCACCTGGGATCCTGACCCACCATTTGGGAACATCTAGAATGGGGGTGGGGTGGGGGGTCGGTTTTGCAGACACACAGACCAGAAGGGCAATTCAGATACACTGACCTTTGCTCCTTGCTGCAAAGGGCTCTAGGGGTTCTCATCTAAGCTTTTCCTGGGGGGGGAAGAGGACTCTCAAAGCTTTGCTGCAGAAGATGAGCTAGCCGCCCATAAAGTATCACTTTCACTGCCTACATCGCACTCGCTCTCTCTGGGTGGGCAAGCCGATGCAACAGCTCGATTTTCCCCAAACGCCGCCAATAGAAAGAAGCTCCGCCTGGCTCTCATCCCCATCTATTACCCCGCTCGCCCTTACCGAGGTTGTTGCTGCCTCATCCTCTCAGTGAACTCTTGAAGGCAAACATGGAGGGTTATCGTTCCTCTCAAAAGGGTCTCTTGCTCATTGGCTGAGGCCTCCCCCCCCTTTGAAAGGCAAAACAGACCCAGAAGATGCTGAAACCATTGCACGTTCTGGGGTTTGGATAAGCTACCCAAGAAACCAAGAAAGAGCCCGGAGACGTTAAGAAGAGAGAGATGGGGGGTGGCAGGAGGGGGACACCAATGAGGGGTATCAGCAGCCTGTTCCTAAACCTCAATGCCAGAAAGGAGGTAGATAATCCACAATTACCCTGTTTTAGTTCTCTTCCTCAGAAGCATCTAGGGCTGGCCATTGGCAAACCAATGGCTAGATGGGCCAGCATCCTGTCCCACTGTGGAAGATCCTACAGGTCCTTCACCTTTCCCTGAAGACCACTCCAGTGCCTGCCTCTTCTTTTTTCGGCCACGCTTTGCAGAGAAACCAAGACGGGAACCATTTTGGCTCCAAGCAACACAGCTACCCTCTGCTCCACCATTTAGAGGCAAGACGGCCAAGCCAAGTTGGCACAGGGTTGGAAAGAACGTACCTGGCCCATCCCAGGGGCTCGCTTCCTGTGGATCCTCTTGAAGCTCTTGCATTTCTGTCTCCTTCGGACTGTCCGGAGCTTCTTTGGGCTCTGCCTCTGAAATTCAAGCAGCAGAACAGGTCTAGTTTTACAGACGGCCCAAGAGAATGTCAAGATATGGAGATTCACGTGCTGCTGGGGGCTTCTTGGCTGTGCCAAAAGCTACCAAGAAAGGGCTACTACAATTATCCTGACAAGGTCTGAATGGTAAGCCACCCCACCCTAGGACCTCCCCACGGAAAGTTATTTCCACCACCCATTCCTGGTAGAAATGACAAGAGCAGGAATATGATCTCCCTGCCAACATGTCATGCACAGAGAGCATCGTCTGACTGGCCGAACTCCACACCAGCAGCTCCACTGCATGAGCAACACCAACTTTCAACCACCTCATGATTTCTGGACGGCAGGGTTGGTAGGATCACCCCACAAAGGCTGCACTGAGAAGTACTTCTAATGTCACAGACAGCTTGATCTAGATGTTTTCCCTAACACTAGATGTTGCTTTCTTTGAGAGACGGGCACTGCAGAATGGTGGAGTTGGCTTAACTACTGGTGTAATGGCTACATGTGCAGTACTTGGACCGGGGGGGAAGAGACTCCGTTCAAGTCTCACCTTACCTAGAAACTCACTGGGTAACCTTGGGCCAGTCACAATATTCTCAGCCTAACCTACCTCACAGGGGTGTTGTGAGGATTAAAGTCTGTGTTGTATGTAAAGCGCTCCGAGTGCCATGGTGGGAGAGCTATATAAAAATAAAGATTATTATTACGATTTAAATACTTTGCCACTGTAAGAACAGGCAGACAGGCGAGCCTGTTCCTGGGACATGGAGTCGACAGCAAAGGAAGGCTTTAAAACCTGGGTGGGCCAACATCTGCCAACGTTGGTGTAGGGATAATTAATCTGGCTTGAGACGTGGGGGAAATGGACGATAATAATTGTAAATTTTATTTATGTATATACCCACTCACCCCTTCAGGTTATAACAACATTAATACAATAGAATTCCACAAAACCTAAAATCTATTTAAAAACAGTTTAAAAGGGGAAGGAAAAAAAAAATCACATTAAAGAGAACCAGCATTAATATCTACCCTAGAGAGGACCTCTGGATTTCCCATTTTGCTCTAGGATTGTATGGTCTTGCCTCCATCTTGGGGGTTTGGGATTATTTTATTTTTTATTTGTTTTCTAAGCCGCCCTCAGGCACCTGGAAAGGGCAGGGCAAAAATTGGAATAAAATAATCAAAACTCTCTCCGCAAGCAAGCTTTCCCAGCTAAACAGCAGGAGACGTGCAAACGTCCTAGCGCGGAGGTGGCCAAGAGGCAGCTCATGATCTGGTGGGAGATCATAGGTTCGTCTCCAGGAGATCATGGTGAAGGGAGAGGGAATAGGCTCCCGGAGATCACCTCCGAGGAGGAGTGTGAGATCAGCGCCCCAGGGGGCATCTCTGGGAAGGAAACAGGATAAGAGAGCTCTTCCGGTGTGGCGGGGAAGGCTCTCCAATGGGGAGTGCACCTCTCCACTCCCAAAACCAGTTACTGAGGTGCCGTAGAGTAGGGATGAAACAAGCAGGACATTAAGCATTCACGAGAATTGTCAAGGAATGGGCTTGAGTTTCCAGAAGCTACTTGGTAATACTGACGAATACTCGGTAATGCTTGATAATGCCCGTCCCCCTATGGGAGGATGCAGCGGGCAGGAAAGGGGGGCGGCAGGAACATTTCTAGGGGGACACAACAGACAGGAAGGGGGGCCAGAGGACCGCAAACTCACCATGGATGCGGCCTGTAGAGTCCAAGAGGAGGAGCTGCCGCGCAGGCTCTCTGGGAGTATGCTGGACTACATTTCCCAGCATGCTCTCAGAACAAAGATGGCGGCCTGCAGTGCAGGATCTGGTAAGCAGTGCTCGATCAAGGAGTTACCAAGTACCGTACCGATTCCTCGGTAAAACCGAGTCAAGTACTGCGATCCTTGGTAAAAACCAAAGAAAACCTGGCACTGGGTTTCAACCCTACCCTAGGGCTGGGGGCCAGTGGGAGGTTCCTGGTAAATCACTTGAAGTTGACGCCTCGACTACCACAAGTCTGGCCACCCCTGCCTTATGTCATCTCTGCGGACACTGCTATTCAAGACCCAAAGAGACCGCACTTGGCTGCACGACTAAGGCAGGAACCTCTCCTCTCCGCATCTATCCCTGCTGTCCCACGCAGAGCCGCCTGTTCAAACATGGCTCCCGGGGGAGTGCTATTTGTGCTGTATTCCTAGCAACTTGATAATTATTTTCCCCATTAACTGCTGTTTGAGATGCTGCCGATAAGCCTATCTGCATAGGACAGTGGGAAAGACGGGTGCCCAAAGTGCATGTTTGCCTTTGCATCCAGGCCCGATAACCACCACAACGGCCCAATCGATCCGTGTCATAAAGAGCGCCGGGGGGGTGACGTCACCGCCATTGGAGATTATTAATACAGGTGATAAGGGAGGGAGGGGGGGAAGATGATTAACATCAAATAAATCAATCGCTGGGTATAAAAGTCCTATTATTTTTGGCTATAAATCAAAGTGGCTGGCATATTGATTTTTATCCATCTCGCTGAAAGCTTTTTGCTCTTTGCCACTGGAGCAGCAGTTATTGCTGCCTGGCGTTATCTGCACTATCACCTTTTTATCAAGGCAGGCTAGTGCCAGGTGCAGCTCTCTGGCTGAGTTTCCAGCTCCCTAACTCTCCCACCCCCTCCCCACCCCCAACCCCGGGCTTTGCAGCAAGCTCCCAATCAGATAAAAAGAGTCTTGCATTTCCTATCCGCCGCCCAGCCTGGCGGGGCAAAGTCTGCCAGCAAAACAGACCACTTGGTCTGCGATAAACGACACTTCCCTCTCATCCCTCTCCCCCCCACTTCAAAATAGCCCCTGCAGTTGGAAAGAGCAAGAGCAGGCTCAGAGGAGACGCAGGAGACATGGCTAGTAGGTTAGAGGCGGAGGGTCATGGACAAAAAAAACACCACTTAGTTTCTTATCAACTGAGATTATCAGGCGATTTCACATTCTGTTCCCTTTACAGGAGGGGCCTCCTTCCCTTTATCTAGGGCTTGAATGTTCCCATGGAAAGGGGAAAAAAAAAAAAAAAGACAGTCGATAAAAAACAGAGTCCAAGCAAGAGACCAAAATCCAATTGCTCTCTTGGTTTCCAAAAGTCTTTGCTCCAACAGGAGACGTTGGAATGGCCACGGAAAAGGGGAATGCTACTTTCTGTAGTGCGACTAGGCGTACGCCAATGGACGTACAATCTAACACCGCTTTTAAACGAGGCGCTGAGAAGTGCCTCTTGAGCCCCGCGGGGCGTGTTTACACGCTGTCCCGTGCTGCCAGAAGGGACGTGCTCCCCGTTGCCGGCGGCGGCTGGAGATGCGGCGCTTTGAAGAGGCACGTTCTGAAAGCCTCACTTTTCAGGCTTTCAGACCGCGCCTCTTCAAAAGCACCGCATCTACAGCCGCCGGCGGCAACGGGGAGCACGTCACTTCCGGCAGCGGGGGGCAGCGTGTAAACACGCCCTGCGTTAGGAGGCGCTTTTCAACCCCTCGTTTAAAAGCGGTGTTAGATAGGCAAGGGTGAGGGGAACTCATAGGGAAGCACGCACACGTTTCCATTTTTACAGATGGGGAACTGAGGCTGCAACTTGCCCAAGGCCACCCACTGAGTTCATGGCGAGGATGGGATTCGAACCCAAGTCATTATCCACGACACCACACGCTGGCATGAGGGAGCTCGCGGGAGTGTCTGCGATGCCTTTCTACTAAAAGGCATGATGAGGGGGGCAGAAAACCCCTCTGGATATAGAAACCTGCATTCAGTTCTAGCACCTAGATCAGAAGTTGCTAAGCCGTAGGCCGAGACCCCAAGTGAGCCGTACTATTTGTGGATGGGACCGTGACCCGGTTGATATCCGACAGACCATGTGTGCCTTTGTTGCTGTTCGGGATTATATTTTAGCCTCAAAATGGGGCCACAGAGGGAAAGAGCTTGGGAAATCCTAACCTAGATCACGATCCAATTTATTTTTACAATTTTCCTCCAAACCCTGGTTTTGGAGCGATCATTTCAAAAGCAGGGCTGCCAAGGCTCACATGTACATCACATGCCTCAAGATTTAAGGCATTAGTTAAATGTCCTGGCTGCAGGAATCGCTACCCCCCAACTTTGCTAAGTGAGTTGGCCAAGGCCACAAGCAAGTCGGTGGTGAGCAGGGAATTGAATCCTGGTCTTCCAAAGCCCCAGGTCTGCACCTTAACTAGTAGGTCACCTCTCCTCCTAGTTTGTCACTGAGATGGCCGGTTTGTTTATTTCTTCACAACAAAGGAGTCCTGCTCCGGTTACAGATACCTACCTAAAGAGGCAGGGGCACTGGGATCTGGTACCCTGCTGCCACCATCACTGGGAACTTCAAAAAGGAGCTTGCCAGGCTGCTTCCATTACAGGGAATGGTGGAGTCATCTCTAGAAATGCTGCTAAAAGCCACACAGCCCAGACAAGCAACCGTGGGCAACTGAACCAAAATATTCACTGGTAGATCTTCCTTCACGTGTTCTCTGTTATAATATTATTATTATTAAAATGTATATGCCATCCCCTCTTGCTATATAAGCATCTCGGGACAGCTAACAACGTTTAAAAATACATAACTAAAATACAACTAACACAACATAAAATCCCCAGATTAAAATGACCCGTACCCAAACCCTCCCTAACCCAACCCACCCACCCTATCTCCCTTGGTAAAGGCCCGGCGGAACAGCCAGGTCATACACCGTCTACGGAAAGAGGAGAGGTCGGTGGTCAAGCAGACCTTCAACGGGAGGGAGTTCCACAGCTGCGGCACGGCCACAGAAAATGCCCCCCTCATGGTCGACCCCCGGGAAACCCGGGGAACCTCGAGGGGGGCGCCCCAGCTGACCGTAGAGGCCGATCCAGAATCTAGAGGGTGAGGTGGTTCTGCAGGTAGGTGGGGCCCACACAGTTTAGGGCTTTAAAGGTCAACGCCAAAACATTGAATTGGGCCCGGAAGACTATCAGCAGCCAGTGCAGAGAGCGAAGCACTGGTGTAACATGCTCGCGATGGCCCGCCCCCTTCAGGAGACGGGCCGCCGCATTCTGCACCAGCTGCAGTCTCTGAACCAGCACCAAGGGTGTAACACATAGAGTGCGTTACAGTAGTGCAGTCTCAAGGTAAGAAAAACATGGATGACTGTGGCCAGATCCGAGTCCGAGACATACGGCCTAAGCCGACGCAAAACATGTAACTGGCGGAATACCCCCTTCACCACAGCTGCCACCTGGACATCCAGGTGGAGCTGTGGGCCCAGGAGCACCCCCAGACCATGGACCTGAGATACCAGGGGAGGATGGATGCCATCAATGATGGCCATCACTCCCCCGGCTTTCCCCACAACCATCACCTCCGTCTTGCCAGGATTTAGCCTCAGGCGACTCGCCCTCATCCAATCCCCCACAGCTGACAAACACCGGGTAAGCACCAAGACTGCCGGAACTAGGTTAGATGAAAATGAGAGATAAAGCTGGGTGACATCAGCATATTGATGACACCGTACACCAAACTCCGTGACAACCTCCCCCAAAGGCTGCATGTACACACTGAACAAGAGAGGGGACAAGATGGAACCCTGCGGAACCCCACACGTGAGGCCCCGGGGAGAAGATGAGAAATCACCCAGGACCGCACGTTGGGTTCTCCCAGCCAGGAAAGAAGGGAACCGTTCAAGAACAGTCCCGCTAAACCCTGCCCGGTCCCGCAGCCGAGACACCAACAGCTCATGATCAACGGTATCAAATGCAGCCGAGAGATCTAACAGAATCAACAGGGTCAAACGACCCCGGTCCAATTCACGGGAGAGGTCATCGACTAAGGCCACAAGCGCAGTCTCCGTGCCAGAACCCGGACAAAAATCAGACTGCGAGGGATCACGAAAATTGATCCGGTCCAGATGCCCCTGAAGCTGTGGATCACCACTCGTTCAATAATCTTCCCGAAAAAGGGAAGGTTAAGAGACTGTCTGATAGCTGACCAGGACGCCAACGTCCAATGATGGTTTCTTGAGCAGGAGCTGCGCCACAGACTCCTTGAGACAGTCCGGCACCCTGCGCTCCCCAAGGGAGACATTGACTATCCCGGCCAGCAATGGTCCTAGTGTCTCCCGGCTAACCTTAACCAGCCAGGATGGGCATGGGTCTAATTCACAATAAGTGGTTCGGACAGTCCTAAGAGCATCCCCCTTATCCGAGGGCGACACATCCTGAAATTCATCCCACAAAACAGGACAAGAAGGGGCTTCTGCTGCCTCTGGCTCACCTACTGCTAAAAATGTTGCGTCAAAACTGTGGTGGATTTCAGCGATTTTATCTGCAAAAAAGTCCACAAACAAATCACAGCAGGCATTTGAGGACTCTAAATCCAGGTGGAGGGAGGCCAGACTGACCAGCCCCTTCACCACCCGGAAAAGCTCCGCTGGGCAGGACTTAGCGGACGCAATGAGGGCAGCAAAGAAAACCTTCTTTTCTGTCTGCACCGCAATGGCATAGGTACGTAAACCAAACTCCTTGCCGCAATCGGTCAACTTCAGTACGTGAGTGATGGCACAGTCGCTCTAACCGCCGCCCTTCCCGCTTCATCCGCTGCAGCTCCTCCATATACCACGGGGACCTGCGTTGTCGGCGATTTGGGAGCGGACGCCTGGGGGCCACACGGTCGATGGCCTCCACCAACACGAAATTCCACATGGTCACGAGGTCATCGAGTGAGCAGCCATCAAGGTCAGAGGAAACATCCCCTAGAGCAGTCTGGAACCCTTCTGGTTTCATAAGCCTTCGGAGGCGAACCAATCTAACTGGTTCCGCACCCTCCCAAGGGCTGACATGCACCAGGATACCAGCCCGGAGGAGATAATGATTTGCAAAATAACAAGGGCACTGTTGACAGCTCTTCCACTAACGGATCCCCCCTCAAGACCCACCTTTTCCTCGCTGCCTTTCCCAACGCCTGCTAGTCTTTCCCCGTACACTTACTGCCAGCCCTCCTCTGCTGACTGCTGCTACCAACCTCTTTGAACCAAGCCAAGCATACGCACCTGAGACTTCGCATCCGCTTGGGTCTCTTGTGATGTGGATACAATCTGCTAGTCGTCTTCTATGTGCCCATCTCCACCCATGACTAAGTTGTCTCAAGAGACACCAGGGCCACCTGGTTTGAATGTTTGTTTGTCTTCTCCCCTGTCTCTCCCACTATCCCCTCTCCCTCCCTTTGTCTTTTAGATTGTAAGCCACAGGCAGGGACCGCATCTAATTCTATGTTCTGTACAGCACCAGGTCACACGACTGGCGCTATATAAATGTTTATAATAATAATCCCCCGTCTCAAGGCTGGTGCAAAATATCATGTCCAGGGTATGTCCCCCAACATGTGTGGGACCCACTACTCTCTGAGACAGGCCCATGGTTGCCATGGCGGCCATGAACTCATGCTCTGCCCCTCCAAGACTGGACTATCGCTCTGGGGGACCGCAAGGCCACCCCTGACACCAGCTCAGTCAGTGTGGATAGGGAAGCTGCTGTACAGGTGGGTGCCCGGTATATCAGCAGTACCCCCACTCTGTCTCCGGTTAAATCCAACACCAGGTGGAGACCCTTTATACCCATGATAGATTGCACAGAAAAATCTCCTCACAGACAAGGCATCCTTAAAAATAATGGCTACACCGCCCCTCCGTCCGCGGCTGATGCTGAATGGAGTACCCAGCTGGAACAAGGTCAGCCAGTATAGGCCCCGACTCAGCATCCAGCCAGGTCTCCGTAATACGTGCGAGGTCGGCCGCCTGGTCCACAGGATCATCTCCCGGACCTTGGTTGACTTATTGGCCACTGGAAGGGGTTGGGGATTCTAGGCCTCTATATGAAAGGGGTTGGGGATTCCAGGCCTCTCAGCAGCCAGGCTCTGGATCACCTCGGTCTGAGATGGCCCAGCTTTCACATGCCACCATTTGTGCCCAACTCTCAGGTGGCACCAAACTGCCCTGGCTTGCCTGCTAGCCAGCTCCCCTACAGAGAACTATCGCCTCCCCTGCAGCCCCCATCTCTAGTCCTCCTAAATTCGACTCCTTTGAAAGGAAGCCACCTCTATAGTCCGAGTCTGGCACTCGGATGCAACCGGATCACTGCCCCCAGGGAGGCTAATGGAGCAGAATTGGCCAGTAAGGCCCGTTCGCAAGCAACCGTTTGGCAGCCCCAGACCTCTGGTTTCCAGGGTCCAGTTCTCAAGGCCTCTTCCCACCTTCCAAGTTCAGGTGGTCACCAAAGATATTCAAGCCAGTGGCTACTAAGAGTGCATCTTGCAGCAGCAGCAGCTCCCCTGTGGGGAAGGTAAGAACTTTGCCTTATCTCTGCAAGGGCATCGACTGGGCGAAGATCAGAATTACCGTGCCAGGGAAGAGGCTAAACGTTCATTCTGGGAGGTGGCCCTGGTGTCTCTTGAGACAACTTAGTCATGGGTGGAGATGGGCACATAGAAGACGACTAGCAGATTGTATCCACATCACAAGAGACCCAGTCAACTGACACTTGCTTGTAGGGATGGGCATGCCGTTTGGACTGAATTACGGATTCGGATTTATAATTTGTGGATTTAATTATGGATTTTTCCCATTGAAGTCAATGAGGAACCAATCTGTACTCCCACGTCCCTTCCCTAGCTCCGGGACAGTGGGTCTGACCTCCCCTCCATCCTCCATTTCGCAGGGCCCCAGAGTGGTACTTATATGCCCAGAGGGCTTGACTGAATCACCGCCCTTGCTGCGGAGGTTTCCAGCAGGCTCCCACGTCACGTCCGGATGATGCATGTGCGAAACGGCCACCGGGACCGTTTTAGGCATCAGCAAAATGGCCACCACCCTTAACCAAATAAGTGGAGGCAAAAATGATACCACCAACATTTTGGTTCAAGGCAACTGGCATTTTGTGCATGCGCGATACGGAGTACAGTGTGCACTGCGGCGCGGGAGCTTCCAACCCCCCCAGCAGCAGCAGCGGTGGTGTTTCAATCGAGCCCTCGAAGCCCAGTAAGTACCACTCTAGGGCCCCGAAGGGATTGGAGTGGGGAGGGGGGAGATCTGGATCCATAACTACGGATCCGTACACATATCTGGATTAATCTGCAAATGCCCGTTTTCGGATAGTTGAGGATTAATTCGAATACGGGGATGCCCAGCCCTCCTTGCTTGCTACCTTGAAAAAAGTGACTCTGCAGAGCCCCAAGGATGGAGCAGGCTGTGAAGAGTCTGCACCCACTTTGGAGGTTCTGGCTTCCCGGCCCTCAACCCCAAATGAAAGACCGCCTCCTCCCTCATGTCCTACCGGAGCCTTCGAGGTCAGCCAGGAGCGCCCCCTTACACGAATCGTTCGCCCACCGACTCTGCACCGCACACCAAGGGCGTGGCGGAGAGGCATTATCGGTGGCTGCCCCACAATTACGGATCTCTACCCCCCGGAGGTTCGTCTAAGCCCGATCGTCTGGCTTTTAAATTATTATTTTTTTACACTTTGGCCAGGCATTTCGCAAAGCAGGGATAAAGTTTGGGATAAGTTTTTTTTTTTCATTTAAAAAAACCCCTAGTTTTATCAATGTCCATTTAGGATTGTATTGTAACTCACTAGGAGCCCTCAGGATCGAGCGGGATGAGTAAATAAAAGAAGCTTAAAAACTTCTAGGATATTTGATCCAGAAGAACTGGAGGCTGTTCCTCTCTGCAGGATGATGCTACAGCCACACTTTCTAGCCTTCACACTGGTGTAGAAATTCTAGTTTTCCAATGAAAGATTCTCACATAGCTGCAGCCGCCCCAAAAGACTCATTGGACTGGGATTTCTCGTGCTCCTGACATATATTAGCAGCCTTGGGAGTGGGGTTTCTCTCTGTTGCCAGCGTAAGAACAAACCGAGTGACCAAAGCCACCAACTCCACAAGGAATCAAAAGAATTTACCTTCGTCGCAGGCGGGACTGGGAGCATCGCACACCGAGGAGCCCTCGGGGTCAGAGGCCACACCCCCTTTCTCCGACTGGCTGTTCTCCTCCGCTGGGGCATCTTCACCTTCTTCCATCTCACCAAAGGAGCCTGCAAAACACAAAAAGGGAGTCGGGATGAGGAAACCTGGCCAGTGCATCAGCGCAGGATTCCCTGGGGCCGCTTTACAGCCGAGAACCGCCCCCACCCCCCCCCCCGGCCAGGCAGATTCTCAGCCAAGTCAGGTGTCGAAGAGGCGGGGACTATGAGCCACCTAGTTCCACGCTCCGAACTATGCAGGGCAGACCTTTGCCGCGTGGGTGCTTTGTTTTACAAGGTTAAGGGACTTTTTTTCAGCGGGTGCTCTGGTGACGCATGATGCTCCAGGTGATACACATTAAGACCACTTAAAAAACAAACAAACACCATGCTCCAAGGCTTCTCTCTTTGCCGAGGCCACCCTGGAATTAATGCCCACCCCTAAGCACAGTTCGACTTCTTCTAGCGGGCAGGGCATAAGGCACAGAGGAGGGAAGTCCTGTGCCCCAGCGGTCAGCATTGCAAGGGGTAGAACCCAGGAGTCTGGCCTCTCTCCCCAATAGGTCATCATGTCCATGGTTTGCAACACCGGGGTGATGGCCTTTAACTTTTCCAGAGTCTCTTACTCTTTCCCCCCCCCCCCACATCCCCACCCCAAGGAGGGAGAGCTAACACTAGGAAGATTGCCCGACCGGCACAAATCGGGTGATTTGGGAGAAGGCGAACGTGCTTTTATGCGGGCTAGAGAAGATCTAGAAAAAGCTGCCCCAGGGCAGGGCAACTGGGACCACGCCAGAGAGAGCCAGCCACCAATTGGTCTGCCTAGCTCCACCTAAAAAGAACCAATTAACCACCTGCAGACAGAGTCACCCTGCACATCCAGGAGGCAGAGATTCCAAGGAAGCAATGCTAAGGGGGGCAGGGGTTACACAGCAGCTGCCTAGGTATCCTCTCCAGAGCCCCGGCTGGCTTCGCAGCAGCCCTGAACAGGCACACACCCCCTCCCCCAAAGTGGCAGAGCTTTTACGGCCGCTTTTATAAGCTTGGATAGTGGCCACATTCACACACCATTAAGGAAAATATATTAAAGGCTACAAATGTCTTCTCTGGCTTGTAAAACGGCGCTCTCCAAACACACAGTCTGCTCAGGGGAAGATTTATTTGGAGACAGCTCAAAGCTGGTGGGAGGGGGCAGGGGTCTGAAAGAGAACAGAAAAGCCCAGCAGGCCCCAATGAACGAAGAGCCAGCCGCAATTAGGGGAGCAAGATGCATTTGGAGGAGAACGGGCAGCAGCTTAACACACAGGAGCCACGGCCAAGTCTCATATCTGCTTCTCATGCAGCCTTGGGAGGGGGGGCGGGGGAGAGCTGCATGATTTAAAGCATCTTCGACTATGTTCACACAAACAGGCCACCCCAGGGGTACTTACCCTGGGGGTAGCTACCACACAATACACCATGTTCATGTGGACACTTGTACTTACCCCCCGACGGGGCTACACACTGATGAGCCTTCCCCCGAACAGGTAGATGCCGGATGACTTAACACCCAGCTGTAATCCTCTGTCCTGATGATTCACATGAACTAGAGGGTACGGAGTGCACTTTTAATCGGAAGCGCACAGCCCGTCGTTTCATTTGCTTGAGAACAAAGTCAACGGAGACCGACGCACACGTGAATGTTGTACGCCACATCCACACTAGGAACTCGCCTCACAACTAGCAGGGCAGGAGGGCATGGACATAACCCTCTCTCTGCCCTCAGCCACTGCCCTGCAGCAGGCACCCAGATGTGAGAGTGAGTCAATCCTGCCAAACAATGACTCACCACCTCACTCTCTGCCTGCATGGGCAGCCAAGGTGCACTCTAGCATCCCGCCCTGGATTTTCTGGGACGAAGAGCGGAGAGGGAGGGTGATTCCACACCCCCTTGTCTCACTGAACACAGGGCAAACCCTGGAGGTCTCTCAGAGTCCAAGCATTTCCTGGAAGCAGCGTAACACCACTTTTAAACGAGGCGCTGAAAAGCGCCTCCTGAGCCCCGCGTTGAGAGAAAAGCCGCGCGGAGAGCGTTGACCCGCTCCCCGCGCTGCTGGAAATGACGTGCTCCCCGTTGCGGGCGGCGGCTGGAGACGCGGTGCTTCGAAGAGGCGCGTTCTGAAAGCCTGAAAAGTGAGGCAGCGTGGGGAGCAGGTCAACACGCCTCCGCGCGGCTTTTCTCGCAACACGGGGCTCAGGAGGCGCTTTTCAGCGCCTTGTTTAAAAGTGGTGTAAGACTTGCTTTCGGCCAAACATTTGGTAGGAGGGGATACAGACTCTGTTTTATGAGTGTTCTCTCTCTTGTTTTTGATGGGGTGGGAGGGAGGGAGGAGAGGAATTTGAATATATTTTTACATGTTGTAAGTTGCCCAGAGCTTATGGGGAAGAGCGGGGTGCACATTTGAACAAACGAAAATCAATCATAAACACGGACTCCTATTCCGCATCAGTAAAATAGGGCCAACAGCTCTGCCCTGGCTTATGAACAACATTGGGGGATAGAGACAGTAAGGCTATGGGCAGGTGCTCAGATATTTCAGTAACTGAGGTCAGATACACTTTGGAGAGGCTGGAACAAGCTATTTCACTGGGATGAAAACACACAACGGTCAGCCTCTGTCGCTTTACAGAAATCAAGCCAAGCACGTGCACTTGAGACTTCGCATCTTCATGAATGTTAGACCCCTTGCCTCTCCCTCTGTTCCCCTTCCTATGTCTCTCCCTCAGCTCCTGTCTCTCAGATTGTAAGCCCTAGGGGTTATTTTATTACTTTGTAAAGTGCCAGGTACACTGCTGGCGCTATATAAATGTTTGTTAATAATAATGATAATAATGAAATCTTTGATGGCGTGATCCATTCCCCACTATTCACAACAATCAGATTGGCCCTGATAATCAGAGACCTCACCTCCTGCTCAAATAGACTAATGGCCACTTATGGTCCCCGCCTCCAAGAACTCATCAAATCAAGCCAATTAAGAAAATGAGTAGTGCCATACTGGGTCAGACCAGTGGGCCATCAAGCCCAGCATCCTGTCTCCAACAGTGGCCAATCTCGGTTACTTGGGAAAAGTACCCAACAGAGATCCCAATGGGCAATCCACTCCCTGCTGTTCACGCCGAGCTCCAGAAAGTAAGACGTTGCGTCCCCTAACCCTACTTTGCTAATAGCTGCTATTAGCCAAGAACTTATTCAACCCTTTTAAAAACCCAGTTATGTTTTTGGTCTTCACAACATCCTCTGGGGTTTATGGAGTGAAAAAGGACATCCTTGAATTCGTTTTAAGTCCTTCACTGGGGTTCCCCTAGCTCTAGGATTTTAACTGAGCGCAGGGTAAGGGAGCAGAGAGGAGGGCGCACACCCAAGTAGGGAAGAGATCCAGGGGACAAATTCATGACCTGGGCCCTCCTTTTCATGAGTTCACCCCTGCCCCCAGCTTCTTGTGACCCACGACGCTTGTACTAATTTTCAAAGTGACCCCCGGGAGGGAAAAGCTTCTCCACCCCGACTGTACAGGGTACGCATCTGATCTTTCCTTGCACGCACAAAGGATTCAACGTTTAACGTTAACCGCACCCCAAGCACCGAGCCCCTGCGTTAACTCCTGTCTGAGAGGAACGGCCCAGGTCACACCTCTCCAAGGTTGCCCCCCAGGCCCAGCCTCTCTACAAATTCAACTAGGGACCGTTACTTCAGCTGCTTTTCTGAAGTTCAAAGCCAGAAGCTTGCTGTAAAAAAAGGCCGAATGAAACGGTTGAATCCAAGGGCCATGCTGCCACAGCAGCGATACTTCCCATTCTTGGCTCCACCAACATCGGACCTACCCCTAAGCCAGCTCGTTACCCCACACCCCAGAGCTGGGAGCATCTCGGGGAAGCCAGGACACTGCTCCCCCCACCGTGCCTGCTCCACCTCAGTTAAGAAATAATAAGAGTTGCGACCACTTTGATGCGAACAGAGGGAACGCTGCTACGGCGTTCATGGAATGAGTTCTCCGGCGAACATCGAGAGAGCTCACGTGCAGAAGGGATCGATCCAATTCCTGGAGAATCAGCTCGCCGGACATGGAGCCTACTTGCACCGGGAGACAGCGAACCGGTGGCGCAGACGAGAGAAGGGCTAAGAGGGTGGGTGCGGTAGGGGAGCGGCAGAGTGGAAATTTCTCCAGACCTCAGCCACTCTCTGTGACTCCAGGCATGTATATTTACGCTGGGAGAACAAAGGCCCCATAATCTATACAAAGGAGACAACAATGAGCGTGAATAAAGAGGCTGCCGGAGAAGGGAAGGCAATTTATTCTAATTCGGCTAATTTCAGTTCCAGCACAATTAAAAAGACTCTGATAATATTCAGAAACAATCGCCAGCTAACAAATCGTTTCTCTCGCTGTAAATGAAACATCGTTAGGCTAATTTTCTCTTTCACGCCTTCACGGCTCTTGGGCTTCTGATAAAGTTAACCCGCTTCCCTCCTCCTTCCCTTTCCTCTCCTACCCCATCCCCCTCTTCCCCTGGTCAGTGGCCTCACAAGGCACCAGAGAGAGAGAGAGGGACAAACACCGTGCTTTGGCCTGCCTGCTGTTTCCTGTTGCATCCATGACAGCCCAGGATGTCCCTGCAACCAGCACTAGCCACTCAAGCTTGTACTATTAATTAAATTATTATTATTTATATAGCACCAGCAATGTACTTGGTACTGTACAATCAACAGTTACGGACAGGTCCCTGCCCCTAAGGGGCTTACAATGTAAGAGGCAAGGGAAGAGGAGACAAGAAGACATTCATGAGGTTGAGAAGCTGCAGGCACATGCGGGCCCCCAAAGCAGTTCTAGGCGGACAGGGATTCTGACTCTGGTTCAGAAGGCCTATTCAAAGTGTCAGGCCTCCGTCTCTTATTAGGACCATAGGCCTTGGCACATGGGGGACACCAAGCCTAGTGGTTGGCAAAGGAATGGACATCAGCTCAAGGGAGAGATTCCTTAAGAACACAACCTCCACCACTTACCCATCTCCTCCCGAAGAACCTGAAGGTTTAACGCCATCTAGCTTTTCCTTCAGAACGCAAGACAGGACCGTGCAAGTCTCTCTCTCCCCCCCCCCCCCCGCCCGCCCCTCGAGTCTGTGCTACAGCTGGAGAAGGGGAAGTATGGGGCACAGCATGAATTCTGCTTAGAGCAGGCTGTGCCCCCGGACTCAAAATGCCTCTCACCCTTCCCAAACACTCTTCTTCCAACCCCCCCGCATTGGTCAGCCTCTACTTCCACAGGGGCAGCACAAACTTGTGCTGTTGGGGGTCAGGCCCTGGGATTTGTCTGTGACCGAGGGGTATCTCCCCCCCACACTAGAAGTAGCTGCTACCCCTCAGGGCTGCCTGTGTGAAAGGAGCAGGGTGGGTGTCCCAAACAGACCGACATTGCAACCAAGACCCTGGTTTGCAGAGACCGGGCCTGTGCATGCAGGCAAAGACCAAGGGAGCCACCCATCTATTTCTTAATATTGGACAGACCCACGGTCCACTGGGGCGGCTGGAGGACAGCGTCCAGCACTTTGCATGACCTAGGAATCAGTCAGGCTCAGCCTCAAGGGGACGCCATCAACTTGGTAAAAAGATCGAGATGGTCCGACTTGAACTAATGTCACCCGAGGCCTTCACCCCGCAGGACGGAGCTTCTCAACCCCTGCAGCAGGCAGCACTTTGGTTTGTCATTAACAAATCCATAGGGTCGCCGCAAGCCCCCTTCTCTCTAGTAGCAGAAGCCACGTTGCATTGGGACGCACCAGCGCAACGTGCACCAAACGGTCAAATCCTAAAAAGCCTACGTGCATTTTCCACACGGCACAGCCACATTTCTGGGCAGTAGGAGGGGGGAAAAAATATTTCTTAAGTGGCTTGTACTCAGGACCCCAGTTGAATGCAGCCCCTGCCTGCAAAGCATGTAGAAATATCGGAATGACAAGGCTGGTTCAGACCCAAGGCCCATCTTGTCTAATATGCCACCACTGACCATCTCCAGAAGCTTCACAAGAGGTACAAGAGACCCCCGAATCTGTCCCCTGTTCACATCTGAAAGAGAGACACTTCAGCCCCGCAGCATGCGTATTTAAAAACCCTCCCCAAAATAGGGCACCGTTAACTTACTCTGACCCTGGATAGTCCCAACCACACATGGGATTGTCTATGTCTCACGTGCTCAGTGCTTAATGAAAATTGCTGTACCCAAGGCCAGGTCAATGTAGGACAGAGAAGTCGCATTTCCTTGATCCACACAGATAGCACGAACCCTTCCTTGTCAAGGTACCAACTCTGTTCTTACCCCCTCCATGTGACTGACTGTTGGGAGCATATCCGAGAGTGCATTGTTCCAGAAGATGACCATAGAGGAGGTGACCAGAACTGCCCACAGAGTCATGAAGGAGTCTGGGATACCGTATGGGTGTGTCTGGAGGACCAATTCCCTCCTGGAGTGTTTACATGAATATTAACCCTCTGAAGTTTGTACATCGGAGAAGAGGGTTCAAACCTCCAGGTTAGTCCCTCTCCTTCCATGGAGACACGCCCAAATATCCCCAAGGGCATGAGGTAGCAAGGCTGGGCATAATATTTCCCAGAAACTGGCCCAGAAGAGAAGGGGAAGAAATATTTGTAGCGCCACAAATAACGCGGTTGAGACACACCACTACAGGTGCATGGTGCACTCAGCGATTATGCCCAGCCCAGCTTGGGGGGGGGGGGGCACCCTCTCCCCAAACTTTGCACCCTTCATCCCTGGCGACACGAGCTGTCGGAAGCTGGAAGGCACCAGCGGCAGCAACGTTCCCAGCTGTGGGGGTTAAAAGAGCTACTGGGTATTTAAAAGAGAAGGGGGGGTGGGTGGGTGGAAGAGCCAAGACAGCGAGTGAGTGGAGCGGCATTTCTCTGGGATTGCTGGGAGCCTAGAAGAGTTATCGCCTCACGCAGACTCCCTCGGCCTGCCTGATCTGTCTATTCTTCATTAAGCAAATACGCTGAAATGGAAATGAAAACATAATAGCTATTTGATTTTCGGCGAGATATTTTGCATATTGGTTCAGTGCTGATAGTGGAATTTCATCAACTCCCTTTTTTCATGCTTTAAAACTGAATTACTGAGGCTGGCTTTACAGAGAGGTGATGAGCCAAAAACGCTCACTTCCAAGATACTCCGCTTAGACGATTAACCAGGCTCCCTCCCTCCCCAGCCCCCCTTCTCTCTCTCTCTCTTTTTTTTTTTTGATAACAAGGAAGGATTTCTTTTTAAAATTACAGCGATCATAAAAAAATAATAAATCCCTTACATTAATCTGAGATGATGGTAACAAAGTTAACCGTGGAGAAGCAAGTATTTCCTGCCATCCTCACCCAAGGAATGTGGGGAGATAAACATTATTTTGAGCATCAGTTGTATGTGTGAGTGGGTGCACCTTGAAATACCAGAAAATCCATCATTCCTTCGAACATGCATGTCACACATCGGAGCATGCAACAGGGCAGACTACCAAGGAACAGGCAGGGGATCCCTCTCCCCCCCAATACCAGTTAGCCCAAGGACTATGCCTACTAGCCAGGATGAAAATGATTTGCACCACAATCCTACAAAAGCCGTATCCCTCTACAGCTGAAAGCACAGTGGGACAAATGGTTTATCACGCCCCCACATTTCATTATCCATTTTGAACCCGATGCTCATGTGTCATCAACTTTCCCGGCTTCACCCCGTTCCCTCCCCCCGCTTCCCCCTACGCACCCACCCATCTGAATCTTTCCTAATAGAATTCAGCGTCTTCTTCCCTGTATGGCTTTTAGGGTCTCTCCCCACTAGTTCTTAAATTGTCTTGTATTATTAACAACCCCCCACCCCTCTTTGACTCAACGTAGCATACACACACCTTTCTGCCTTCTCCACTGTAGCATACACACACACCTTTCTGCCTTCTCCACTGTAGCATACACACACCTTCCTGCCTTCTCCACTGTAGCATACACACACCTTCCTGCCTTCTCCACTGTAGCATACACACACCTTTCTGCCTTCTCCACTGCAGGCTGTGCTCTCCTTTCTTCACTCCACAACGTTTTGGGCATGCACACATCTTTGTTGTGAATTACTCTACTGCTTCGGCTCCCTGCTACCCCACATGCCCATCCTGCTCATACGTGGCAGTCTGCAAGATTACTAGACATCTACCTCAGTACCAGAAGGAAGAAGCCACAAGACACGGGTCCGCAAGCACACAAAACTGCCACGGGAGGGTAGGGCTGGAATTCTCATCTACTACCTGGACTGGGTGTCGAAAGGATCCTCATCTCTATCTGCATTTCTCACCCCCCACAAAAATCATGCCAGTTGCTGTAGCAGCAAGTCACCTCCTGCTGCTTCCTCCTTGTTACAGATCTCCCCAATGCTGCCGACCTGGAGCTTGCTGACCTGGAGTCTTGTCAGTTGCAATGCTGGACTACAGGGTCCATGTCAGTTTCACTGCCAACCATAAAGGTACCAAACAGCAACAAAACCAGAAAGAAAATGGGCAGGTTTTATTCTCTTGCAGCTTGGGAAAACACTAAGCAGGAGCAGAGGCCACCGCACAGGCTACAGACTCAAGAAGACAGGCACAGCTGCGGTTCCAGCCCAGGACAGAGCATAAAATTCCTCTGCCCCCCAAAGGCTAGATACTCATTACATTTGGAAGAGAAAGCTCAGATCCTACAGAGCTTTTCTGGGGCTGGCTAATCTACATCCCCCGAATCCAGTCAAGAGTTTTTCAAGCCCTGTAAGGAGTCTTGTTCACCCTCTGCGTGCGGCTCCTGACGTGCTACGTGCATCGTATATTTTGCAGTAGCATCTAAAATCCCCAGCCATGGAGCTCGGGGAGCAAGTGAGTGGAGTTTAATGGCGCAGCAACCATCAGACCAAATCGTGCCAAACGGAAAGATGTAAAAGGAGACGGTAAAGCTCACGGCAAGGCTCAAAACAAGCTAGGAAACATTCCGCAAAAAGGGAAGCTAAAAACCACTGAACCATCCAATACCTGCTAAACGCACAAAGAAGTGTGACTCTCATGGCACAAGCAATCCCCCGGAAGGGGCTGGGGCCTTCTGGGATCCCCAACCCCTAGGTAAGTTGGCATTTGCCCATGTAAAAGCAAAGACAGATGCAGAGCGGCCAAGCATAACATTTCCCAGGGTCCAGGGATAAAACTCATGGCAAGGCCAAACGCAAGCAAAAAACAAGACACCCCCCAAAAGGGACGCTGAAGTTGTGGAACCAGACAATTACCTGTAAGAGTGCAGTCAGATCAGCCCCGTCTCCAAAAAACAGCGCAAGGCAGACAGAGTACAGCTGGCTTGTTAGAAACACGTGGCATGCAGCAGTAAACTGGGGGCAGCCCAGCAGAACACCACGTCAGACAGACAGAGGCACAGCCTCTCCTGAATGAATGGGAAGGCCATGTCCAAGACGCAGAGAGGAGATCCAGAAATTGGAAAAGGGCTGAACAGCCAGAGGCCGGACTTGGTTCCGGGGCTAAAAGGTTCCTCACCCCGGCAATAGGCATTGTACAAAAGACAGGATTAGAGAACAGTGTCTACCCCAGCAGGCTGAACGCAAGGAAAGAGGCAGCTGCCAATTTCCACCTTGCACGGCTGCGCACTCATGTAAACAAGCGGCATGTACACACAAGTCTCCAAGGATCCTAGGAGGGTGCAATGGTGCGTGTTTTTAAAGGGAGATGCTGCCACGCGTGCCCACGCTCGTTCACCTGCCTGTCGGAAGGCGGTACGTGGAGACGCGTGCTCCTGTCAGTAACGTGGCACCCTTTCACGGTCACTCATGGCGCACCGCCGAGAAATCCAGAGGGCGCTTTGCGGGGCAAGCCAAAAGGATCCGTGGCAACGGGCGCCCGCATGAATTGGGGGGGGGCACCCATGCTAGGAGACAGGTCCCCCACTCACCGGCTCTGTGGGTGGGGGGACACAGCCTTTGCATGTTGCAGGGCCTGGCTGCAAGCCCTGGGAAGCCTGGTTCCCGAGCGCTCACGGCTGGGCACATGTCAATTTCCCAGGCCAGCCCCGTGCACTTCCCCATGGTCCGTGGCAGGGGGAGCGTGTAGCAGCTGCTGCAGTAGCCACACCAACACGTTCCACCTCCACATGACCCAGGCTGCGGACACGTAACGGCTTGGGGGGAGCCACTGGTAGAAGCAGCAGCTCTCCATGAGCTCTTTGGGGACAGGGGAGTACGGCTGACTGGTGCTCCCAGGGATCCACCGCTGCAGTTTGCTGGAAGCGTGTGGGGCCACGGGTGGCTTTTCGCTGCCACGCCGAATCCCCTCGTCCGGGTCTCCACGTCACAACGGCTACATGCTGGCATTCACTCAGACCGATCCCGAGGGACAAGTCGGGTTAGGGTTTCAGGGACACGCTGAATTAGGGTTTCAGGGACACGCGGCGCTAAGTGCAGGTTTCACATTTCCCTAGTAGAATGTGTAAAAACATCCCAAGTCTGCCACTTCTGCACCCCATCCTCTGGGCGCAATTTGCAAAACTGTGCAAAAAGGAGAAGTCAGTTACCTCCCTTTCCCTTGTGAGATAGCAGCTACCCAAAATGGCTATTCCCCATCCGCTCCTCCTTTGGGAAGGCTGATGTTTAAAGATTTCTCTGGTTTAAAGCAGACATTCCTAGGGCATGACAAAGGCACATTGGTGGGCTGGGGTTTGAAACCACCATCTGCTTCCTCCCTAGATAGGAGGGGCCCCATCCGAAGAGGTGTGGTTTGAGGAACGGGAGCTAGCAATTTGAGGGCCTCATCCTGGCTCTCCCACTGATGCCCCACCCAGACGCGTGGGGGAAGGCTTTATTTCCTGAGAATGTTAATACTACTTCTGTGATTTGGGGGGGGCCGGGCGGGGGGGGGGAGCGGGGGAGATAGCATCCACCAATACTGGCATCTGCTGCTCCGTTGGGGACGTCAATCGACATCTCTAGAAGCCCAACTCCGCATTCCTTATTTTGTGCATCAGAAGTCAAAGGTTTGAACATCAAAAGCAGCAATCAATCATCTCCAGGCAAGTGGCAAAGGCAGCCCATTTAGTTTTTCTGGCCCCTGGATCTAATTCCTATCCTCCCCCCCCCTCCAAAAAAGCAACGAAAGACCAAGCACAAGGAGAGGGGACGCTAGAGCCATGATTCTGGACCCTCCTCTTCCTGAGCTCATCCCTTCTACACGGTCCTGAGGGTTGGTACTCATTTTCAAGAAGGCCCCCGGCAGAGAAAAAGGATTCCCCACTTTTAGTTTACACTGACCCTCCCCAGCGGAGCACAGACCACACGGGCTTCCTCTGGATGGCGCTATCTCAAGGCTGGGTTAAGCTGGATTCAACAAATATCTTCTTTAGCAGGAGAGTCTAGTTTGGGCCCGGAGGCCTCAAGTACTAGAGAATCCCACACTGGCAACCTGTTCCATGGTTAACCGTTTACGGGCCGACAGGAGTAGGGCAGGTATTCCTACGAGTCCTCTGGTGGAGCATCTCAGTTTAGGACCTTTTCCATCCCAGGGGCCAAGCTCTAATGGCTGTAGGTAAGTTGGGGGTTGGAGAATACTCAAGAAAAGGAAGGTCTCCATCATGGATCTGGCCCCTATCCATGGGTGCATGCCCTTGTCTCTGCTCCCTTCCCCTGCAGTGGTTGGGAGGTACAAAATTGATCCAGCAGCCCAATACAGGAACCGGGAAGGTAGCCACTCAAAGAACATGCCGTGGGCTGCATTTGGCCCCTGGGATGGAAGGTTCCCCACTCCTGCCTTAAAGTAATTGTTTTATAATGAAACCTTAAATTCTGTAGAAATGGCTTGGGCTACCTATCTAAAAGACCCACCCTGTCTCCCCTACGTTCCATCAAGCTCCCTAAGGTCAGCCGGGGCGCTTCCTTGAAAGTCCCAACGTTAAATCNGCATCCACCGGCCAAATTCTGTATTAGAGGCCAGTTGTCCAAAGCCCTCTGGGACGGTATGGTTTCCTCTCATTGGTGGTGTTGCATCAAGGAGCCCGTACACAACAGGGATGATGCTTGGTCCATCTTACACTGGGGTTGGTGGACCAATGGGGCGCCACTGAGCCGAGGGGCAGTGTGTGCTTTGGGGCTGTGGTGTTCCAAAATAATAATAAAATAATAATAATTTTAAAAATACAAGATGATTTGCAACTCCACGAGAAACTAATTATGGGCTGCAAAGCTCCTGAGAACACCCAGATGTTCTCAGGAGCAACTTGTTAGAACAGGAATTCAGGACCAAGCCCCATACGTTGTAGGGAATCTCGCTATGGTGAGTTAGACTAAGTTTTATATAGGTGCTGAACACTCAGAAGGGCACCTGGGGAGCAACTAGGCAATGGGTCTCAATTGCTTGACTTTCCCTTCCCGCAACACAAACCTCATACACCTTAAAGGGATCTAGAAAGTCCTAAATGGCTTGGGCTACCTATCTAAAAGACCCACCCTGTCTCCCCTACGTTCCATCAAGCTCCCTAAGGTCAGCCGGGGCGCTTCCTTGAAAGTCCCAACGTTAAATCACATCTGTATAAACTGGACGTGAAGAGGGGCGTTCTCGGTGGCTGCTCTGCAGCTTTGGAACTCCCTCCCCCTTGGAGGTTCACCAAAGTCAGAGCATTTTCCAGAGGCAACAGAGAGAGCCATTTGTTTGGCCAGGGTTCGAGCAGGCAGGGATAGGGCTGCAGGGAGTGGTTCCAATTGGGATATTTTTACTGTTTTTAACATATTTTTTCTGTATGTTTTTATGGTGTAGGCTGCCCTGAGCCTCCAGGGAAGGGCAAGACACAAATAGGAAAAGAAAAAAAGATGGGGGGGAGAATCCGACTAGGTCAGACCAAATGGTCCATCGAGCCCAAC
This sequence comes from Sphenodon punctatus, assembly GCA_003113815.1. Classification (NCBI taxonomy): domain Eukaryota; kingdom Metazoa; phylum Chordata; class Lepidosauria; order Sphenodontia; family Sphenodontidae; genus Sphenodon; species Sphenodon punctatus. The sequence continues at coordinate 5,277,285 of QEPC01000412.1, forward strand.
ATCCCGTCTCTGACAGTGGCCTTTATCAGTCGCTTCGGAAAAGTACCCAACGGGTCATAACCGAGCGTCCCATTCCCTGCCATTCACCCGACAGTCGCCCTGCAACCTACTTGGCTAATAGCCATGAATGCACCGGTCCACCACAAATTTATCCAATCTTTTTTTTTAAAAAAGAAAAATGCAGCTACACTACTGGCCTTGACCGCATCCTCTGGCAACAAATTCCACAAGTTAATTGTGCATTGAGTTGGGGAGGGTGGGAGGGAAACAACACTTTTCATTGACTTGTTCCATGCCGCTCATGATTTCATAAACTTTCTCCTCCCCCAGATGTTTCTCCTTTCTCTCGAGCCTCTCCTCGTATGGAAGCTACTCCACACCCGTCATGGATTTTGCCACTCTTCTCTGTACCTTTTCCAGTTCGACTAGATCTCCTTCGAGATGGCACCCGATATTCGAGATGCAGCTGCACCGTAGATTTATAGAGCAGCATGAGGATATTTTGTGTTCTGTTCTCTATCCCTTTCCAGATAATTAACCTTCTGTTTGCCTTTTTGACTGCTGCCACACACCCAAGTTTTCAATGAATTGTCTGCAATGGCTCTTAAGATCCTGAGCAGTAAACCCCTGGTGATGACCCTGGAGGCTGCAGCTGCTGCAGAACGCAGCGGCCCACCTCCTGGCGTGGACCGGTCGCCGGGAGTACGTAACACCGGTGCTCCGCTCTCTGCACTGGCTGCCTATAGCCTTTCAGATCCGACTGAAGCGGTTGGTTATTACCTTTAAAGCCCTATATGGCCTGGGCGGCACTTACCTGCGGGACTGCCTCATTCCCCGTGTCCCGGGTCGGCCCCTGCGGTCGGCCAGGGACGCCCGCTTAGAGGTCCCCTGGGTGGCCAGGTTCCAGCGGGCATTCTCAGTGGCCGTGCTGCAGCTATGGAATTCCCTCCCGGCCGAGATTCGCCTCTCTCCAGCTCTCCCTTCCTTCCGTAGACAACGCAAGACTTGGCTGTTTCGCCAGACATTCGGTGAAGGGGACCGATAGTGGATGGGGGGCTTTTGTGTTATTTTAAGGGTATTGGGGTATTCTTTTCGGGCCTCTATTGTGGTTTTGGTTTTAACGTGATTTTATTAGGATATATTTTTAATCTCCATTTTATATGGTTTTTTATATGATGTACACCGCCTTGAGCTGCCATTAGGCAGGAGAGGGCAGTATAGAAATAGTATAAATAAATGAAATAAAAATTTTAGAACCCAGCATCGTGTGCGCGTAGTTTGGGCTCCCCCCAACCCCATGTGCAATAAATAAAATAAATAAATAATAGATGAAACAAAAAAAAATGATTTCCACAAAGGGATTCTCTCTCTCACTTGCCGGCAAGAAGGGCATAAGCAAATGGCGGCACGCCATGTCACCAGACACTACTGAAAGTTTCCGCCTTGGTGACAGGTTGATTGTAGTGCCAGGAGGACTGACCGCGATTGGCACTGTCCCCATCTCTCACCCCACAGGTCAGTGGGCTTGCTCGGAGGTGAGCTCCACAGGTCCAGACTGACGGCAAGGCCGCAGAAAACGTTATCCCACATCGGGCCGCATTCGTCCGTGATGCGGCTGACCGGCAGCCGCCAGATGTTCGCCCACTTCCGCCCCGAGGCAAGGTGCCAGTGGCTATGCGACACATCGACTAGGGAAGGCCATTGACACATTGCAGGCTATTACTGCCCCACCCGGGCCAACGTGGGTCAACTTTCCTACCGTCAGGTCAGTCCCGCGCATCCCTGCTGCGCGGCGGGGTCTGTCGACACCACAGAGTATGCCATGGTACATCACAGCAGGGAGCAGACTAGCCGGTGGGCCGGGGAGGGCTAGGACTGGGCACCCGCCTGTTTGGACGGCTCCTTGGTACTCCCTGGGGCATGGTGGGTTGCGATGGCCCGGTTGCCCTGTGGGGTGGGGGTGATGCTTGTTTGGACTGCTCTCCTCACCGGTCCAAAGTGTACAGGCTACACTGGTCCTCCCCAGGAGGGAGCAGGGGATCTGCCTGGCCCGGTCTCAGGTGGATTTACCCTGTGTTTAGACTCCAGTGGTCTCTCTTCCCAGCCACCCACAAGCGAGGTTTAGCTGAGCTTCATTCTTGGTTTCAGCTTTACCAAGGAAGAGAGAAAGAGTGACAAGCTTAAATGTGCAGGCTGCCAGTCATCCCTTTCAGGCTCAGGACACAAGAGATAATCTCTTGACGAGTCCTTGAAATACCCACTTTGAGGGGAATGATGGGCTCCTATTTAGCATATTCGGTTCCCCACCAGTCTCATTACTACCTGTGCAGACCGTGTGCTTGTTACTGGGCAGGCTGAAGCGAGGAGAAGGATAGGGGTGGGTGGGATAAAGGAGAATGTGTTGAAGAATGGCAGTCAGTAGGGTGGCCAGACCTCCCCCTTTATGGGAGGATGCTTAGGAAAAATACATTGCACCGGAACCAATGCAGCCCTGCAACATGTATTTTTCAAAAGCATCTTTTTAAAAGGGAGGTCTGGCCACCCTAGTAGCCAGCAAGTTGGAAAAGGGAAGATAGCACAGCCTCTCCCCTTCCCTGGTTTCAGCTGGTCACAACACCGGCAGCAGAGTCAGAAGTTGCAAGTCTCTTTTTGTCTCTTCCCCAACAACGTCACGCCTCATCACCACCAGGCAAAACTGGCCCCAGAGAAAAGGTTTCCACTCTGTGTGAACATTTGAGGGGGGGCCCTGACCTCGATCCACAACACCTAGCAAACAGGGAACGCGAGGGACCGAGAGGCCGTTCAAGACTTGCCCGCAACACAGGAAGAGGCTCCAGGGGAGGAGTGCTGATGGGCCGCTTGGAACGGACTCAATAGGAACACATTTCAAGATTTCAGACCATTTTTGGCTTCCGAATGGAATATTTTTTTCCGAAATTCATTTCTTCCTGCAAGAAATTTAAAATTCCGCAAAATGGCATCTTCTCTTGCGTATTTCTCCAGCCAACAGGTCTATCGCACCCCAGCGAAACAGAGAGTTCAAAGGTGAAAAAGAAATATTGAGATCATCTTGTCTGGCTTTCCTGTAGGCTTCCCGACCTCCCACCTTCTGCATCCCATACACTAAAACAGCCATGCCTCAAGCAATTGGGGCCAGCGGACCACAGCGAGCCAACAGCATTCTCACAGGCCAGCGTACACCCTCCAGAGATGGATGCTCATTGTGGCTTGGCGGCCTGTGAAGAAGGGGAGGTTGTTTTAGTCCCCATCGCTGAAGCGACACTAGAATGTTCATGGCCAACACAGCAGTTTGACGGTGACCCTTGCCCCCACCAGCGATGGCTCCAGTTGACCCAAATCCCACTCTGCGGCAGCCACAGACGGTTCCGGAGACCAATTACCACCACCGCGCAAGCTGGAGAACCACTGGGTTCCAGAATTTCATTCGCTTATTCTCGCTTCAAGCCCATCAGTCCTGGTCGGGCAAGAGCGTGTCCTGGAGAAGGGTCGCTAGTCCTCGTTTAAAGGATGAGGACGGATACACCATACCCACATGCCTCCCTTCCTGCCGGATGTCTCTGGATACTACGCTGGGACATGCATGGAAGATACTCGAGAAAATAGAGGGCTTAGCTACGAACAATGCTTGCATCAGGATAAATGCCTAAAGCAAGACCCATGAAACATTTGCTTCAGGAAGCAGCGAGACATGAGTCAGCAAAAAAAAACCACAACCATAATTCTCTGGGTAATTATTTGATCATTTCACTCAAATGAAACTTCTTTCAGCATCCGAACAATAAACCTTTTCTTGATCCTTCTCATTTATCCAGCAAATATATTTTTATTTTTTTTTCTTCCAGGCTGCCAAGCAAGAGACCCTGGACTATCCGAAAGCAGGCACGCAGACAAGAGCGAGGCGATAAGGAACGGCGATAACAGATAGAAAATAGCAACAGATTCAAACTTTCCCACCAGCTCCGAGATCAGGGGAGGAGGCAACTCAGCCGGGCAACTGACCGCGTTCTCCCCCCCGCCCCCCTCCAGCTTCCCCACATGCCCTCCCAACCCAAGGGGCTGGAGGAACCAGCTCAGATCTTCACTGGAATACATCAGATTCTCCGCAACAACTCTGAAACACCATAAGGGAAGGGTGCGTGGTTTAAAAGCTGTACATATTTGGGTGCTGACAACAAGGCAGCAAATAGCATGTGTGTGTACGTGTACACACACACACACACACACACACACACAC
>QEPC01000412.1:5281649-5308441 GCA_003113815.1 Sphenodon punctatus
CCCATTGAAGTTCACGGGAAAACTCCCCATGAATGTCAATGGGATCCACAAAAGGGTCCCAGTTAAACCGAGAGGTATTCTTCTGAGTTATTCCTCTCTTCTTCCCCACACACTTTCTAAAGGGGCTTTTAGCTTTTCAAGGAAGCACTACAGTTTACAAACACTAACATAAGAATGTTCCAGTGGGTAAGGCATCTATTTGGGGAACCTGTCTTTACCCCTCAGCATCCCCTTCATACACTGCCCCAAGAGCACAAGAACGTCTGCTGCTCTCGGTCTAGTTGCACCCAGCTGGAAGACTGGGATAGGAACGGGGGCAGCGGGGGGGCGGGGAAGTGCTATGTGCAGGATGGAGACAGTGGGGGTTCAGAGAGTCCTCTGTCGTGTCCCCCCCGCCCCCCTCCTGTTTGCAAGAATGCAGGAAAGTCGTTCTCTGCTAGAACCTGCCACCCTCTCACGGGAGAACATGGCGAACACACACACACAGAGCTCCACCGCTGAGCAGAGAGCAGGACACGATAGGCACCCCTCCGTAATAGAGATTAACACACACCCACCGCCCCCATCTCTGGGGAGAACATTGACTCCTCTGCTGGCAGCCGAGGTGATTGCCATCGCAGACCGTAGCAACCCGAAGGCTTTGAACCCTTTCGCGAGTCCCAGGCACCCTCCCAGCCCTGCAAAACTAAGGAGTCAAGTCTTCAGGGAACTCCAAGGTCACTGCTGAGACAGATCCTGCCGCTTAAACAGCAAATGAACCCCAGTGGGGAGGCTCTTGCATCCCAACTAGCGCGGGTGCAAGGGAGGCATTGCCACGGACTGACACGTCATCAACTTCATCACGATGGACCAGACACACACACACACACACACACACACACCCCTTGCACCCCTCCCCTCCAGCAGCCGAGGTCAGGCTGCAGCCCCACAGAGGAGCTTTCCTTGGAAGAGGATTGTAGGGTTTGACCCGTCATTGCTACTCTGTCTCACCGGCCCTCATCCAGACAACACTTCACTCACACGCGCACACAGTTGCCTGTTAGCTGTCCTAACCACAAAAGGTGCCATAACGGCAGGCCAGGACTCCAAGGGTCAATCACAATTAAGTACAAATGCAATTATGGTGGCATTTGCCTTCCTTGGGTCTGAACCAGCCGCAGTCAGGCTCGGCACCTGTGATGAATTTGGGTGGCCCTGCCGGCCACAGGGAGCACGGGCGACAGTGCCCCATTGGGGGCCGATGGTGTTGGACATCCTCCGAGGGATGTGCAAGTCCCAGCTCAGACCAATCAGGACGTTCCCTTTCAGGGGTCTCCTCTCTTCCCCCCTCTCTGGCTTTGCTCCAGCCATCTTAGCCAACTCATAGTCCTCTCGGACAGAGAGCACCTGGAGTGGCCCTTTCCAGCAGTTTCATAGCCTTTTACTGAGGCAGGGGCCATCGGCCCTTAAGGAAGCCCTGCCCAGCCTGCGCAGAGAGCGCGCCTAATCTGGCCCAGTCTTGACCAGACCAGCCATGTCCCACAAGGCTTTGGGGCAGCTCACGGGACTCTGTCTAACTAGCATGTCTTCAATACTGTATATGCAAGTCTCAAAGTGTGTGGGGGGGGGGGGGGGGGGGGTCACACAGGCAGCATTTTGGGAACCACTGCACTAAACCAGTAGAGACTGGATCGAAAGCACCGAAAGGCTGGTCCGCAGGGTAAAGGAACAGCACAACAGCTACAAGGAAGTCTGGGAACGGCCCAAAATTCTGGAAAGTACAGAGGGAAGCGTTGGGGTGTTTACGGGGTGCACTCGGAGGACGGTCCCCATCATGGAGGTGTGCCTTAGGGACTTACTTGCAAGCCCACTTAAAGAGGTGGTCCTCTCCTCTTCCAAAGTGCAGCTGCCTACGGCGATCTCCTCGGTCATGGTACGCGCTAAAACCAGGGCCCTGCAGACGGCTTTTGCCCAGATTAGGCCCCAAATCGGGTTACTCCTGGAAAGCGTTAACAAAGAGCCAGGCAGCGCTAGGCCTAGCGCGAACCTGCCCTGGAGGAGCAATCATGATGAAATGAGAGGCCAAGGCTCAGGAGGTCGGGCGAGGAGAGTCTGGGTTCCCAGGCAAAGTCAATGAGCTCAAGAGAAAGTGGATAGCAGCCCTCTGTCTCTTCTGCTCCGACCCTGGATTCATCTTTCCATAAAAATTAAAAATTAAAAAACACCACAAAGAAAACCCTATAACCGAGTTGGGATTCAGCCTGTGGATGCATCCCACTGGGAGCCTAGAGAGGCTTTCCCTGCTCTTTGCACACGGAGAGGACGTTTACCATTAGAATGTGGGGATCCAACTATTTATCTGGGTTTGAACACTACGCTCTAACCTTCCCTCTTCCCCCCCCCCCCCCCCCTTAAGTGGCAATAGGACCACAACCCTATTGCCGCTACCCCTCTCCCCTAAAGGGCTCCCACTTTCTCCCCACTGATGCTTAGTGGGGTTGTGGTTTTTTTGTTTTTGTTTTAAATCTCGCTTAGAAAAATGACACTGTTCCTACCTTCTCAGTTTAGGCATTAGCTAACTGACTCTGCTCAGCCCCACATAGCGCTGTAAACAGGCATGGGTCTACACGTCTTGACTAATAGTCAGCTGCAAAAGGAGTGTGCAGAGGGGGAGAAAGGCCTCACGTCAGCTCCCGGGCCTACACGGGTCAGCCCCCTTTCCTGCTCTCTTCCCCCCCGCATCAAGAATTCATTAGCCCGGGTCCCTGGAAGTGCTTTTGTTCTACTCTGAACACAACAGTCTAGGGACAAGGTGCAGGATGAATCTGGCCAAACCAGCCACAGGCCCTTATCTCCTCCGCCAGGAGAAACATACACCCTATTCCAGAGCCTCGCACCACGTCCATCCCCGACTGACACAGACGAGGCTCCTTTGCCTGAAGTCACATCCAACAGATTTCTTCTATCACCCGGAAGCCAAGGTCAACAAACAAAACACCGTTTACTGGGAAGCCACATGAGAACGGAAGCCTGTGGAGAGAGGAACCATGAATCTGCAAACGCCAGGGCGGTGCTACTGCTGGTTATCACCACGGACATCTCAAAGAGGAGGCCTTCGGCCCCGCCCTGGGGTACAGCTTTCACTTCTCTCACATCAAGTTTTAGGAGAGAAATCGCCATATTATTATTGTTAATCTAGCACCAACGTACCTGGCGCTGCACAATTAGAGACAGGTCCCTGCCTCTGCCCCCTAGGATGGACAAGGGAGGGGAGAGACAAGGATACTTTCATGAAGGGCACACGCTTAGCTTAGATACAGAAGGACGGGATGCGGAGCAAAAGGACAGCATCAGTGAGTAGCCTTGGAAGGCCTGGCAGAAGAGGTAGGGTTTTTAGGAGGGAGATGAAGGTTGGGAGCAGCTCAACTACATCCAGGAAGGAAGTTCCAGGCATGAGAGCAGCATGGGAGAATATTATGGCTAACGGCAATTTTATATATTACACATGCACACTCCGATGCAGGGGAATAGTCACTAAAGGCTTACACCAGGAGCAATAAATCTGTACTACAGGAGTTGGGAAGAGTCACGTTTATCCAACATTTACCAGTAGCATTCTCTCTGTTAAAACTGAAATATTTTCTTTTTTCTGTAGAGGTGCACACATTAATACTAGCCCGTCCAACACTGCATGAACCACCTTCACCGTTATTTATTTATTTCACGACTTTTTTACCCCGCTCCGTCACAGAGCAACTCGGGGCGACTTACAAAACATACCACCAGTGACAATGATCAAACAACACACATTATACAATCTAAAAATATACTGCAATTATCCTAAAATAAACTAAAAAAGGATAGAGACAGCCCCCCGCCCCCAACCAACCCCACCCTACCCGTCTCCTTCTCCAAAGGCCCAGCAGAACAGCCAGGTCTTACGCTGTCTTCGGAAAGAGGGGCGGTTCGGGGCCTGGCGGGCCTTCATCATGAGGGAATTCCACAGCCCGGGAGCGGCCACTGAGAACGCCCTCCCCATTGTTGCCATCCAGGAAACCCAGAGGACTTTGAGTCGAGCGTCCCCGGTTGACCTCAAGGGGTGCGATATGACCCGGGGCCCCCTGAGGCGGTCCCGCAGGTAAGCCGGGCCCAGGTCGTTTAGGGCTTTATAGGAACGTCAACACCAACAACCTTGAATTGGGCCCGAAAGATAATAGGCAGCCAGGGCAGAGAGCGGAGCACTGGTGTAATGTGGTCGTGTTAAGAGACGGGCTGTCGTGTTCTGACCCTTCTGGCATTTCATGTGTGTCATGAATGACACACAAGAAGGCATTTCCTGGCTCTGACCGGGTCATGGTCTGATGAAAACCAGTAGCTAGCACTGCGCAAGCTTCTCCCGTGGAGAGATGTGGAACCACATGGGACATTGCATCACTTCCATTATACCTATATAAAGCCCTCAGCGGTCTGGGCCCTATCTATCTGAGGGACCGCCTCACTTCCTGGGTGCCAGGGCAGCTCCTGCGGTCATCGGGGGCTGCCCTCCTGGAGATTCCCCACTATAGACAGGTGGGGACCAATAGGCGGGCGTTCTCAGCGGCTGCTCCAGTGCTGCGAAACTCCCTTGCGGCAGCGGTTTGCCTCAGCCCGAATCTCCTTTACATTCCACCGCCAGTGTAAGACCTGGCTCTTCCGCCAGGCATTTGGTGGAGGGGAGAGGGTTTCACACCTCCTGCAATGAAATGTTTCTTGGATTTTACTGTTTTAATGTCTATTTATGAATTTGTATTTTGTTATTTATGCTTTTTAATATGTTGAATATGTTTTTTATGATGTTGTGAGCCACCCTGACCTGCCTGAGTGCAGGAGGGGTGGTAGATAAACTTATAAAATAAAATAATATTTCAGACTCTCCAACAGGCAAGGAAAAAAAAAAAGCTCCTTAAGTGGATCAGATTTGAAACAAAGCCATCTGGCTAGAGGACAGAGTCAAAAGGCATCAAGTGTTATGCCCGTCTGGCCGACGGGGCTGCAGCAGTGGAAAGGCAAGCAGCAGCGGGTACGAGATGGCACAAGCTATCGTAGGCGCCTATCCTCTCTAGAAAGGATGGGCACATGCACTGATAATGGCGGATACCACAAAAAAGGATGTTGGGGGAGATAATCGGCTGTTATAACAAGAGACGAGCCCTCAGCCAGACATGCAGCACAGATAGAAGGCCCACAAGTAAAACCAAAATCGCTTCAGATCAGAAATCCTCTGCTTGAAGGAGATTCCTCCTCACTGGGGCTCTTGAGGAGTATCAAGAAGCCCTCTCTCCGAGACCGACAGACGGTTATCATAGTATACACCAATGCACGGGGGTCAGAGAAACAAGCAGCGCGAGACTTGTGCGTCCTTCTTCTCATCACCCCCTCGATGCCACTTGTAGGGGGACTCGAACAGACTCGCACAAGGCCACAATCTCTTATTCATCAAACCCCAAGTCATTTGTTGACACTCCTTTGTTATCTCAACCACCACAAAATGGCCACTCCCCAGCTCAGACTAAGCATGATGGTCCCTTTCAGGGGTCTTCTCTCTCACTCTCTCCGAGGCCCTCTGGCTTTGCTCCAGCCACCTTAGCAAACTCGTGTCCTCTCGGCCGTTTTTGTCTGCCCTGAAAGCCAAGGCCCATTCACCTCGAGCCACAGAACATAGAGCTCCTCTTGGCTGGGCCACCCAGCTCAGCGTTCATATACAAATTACAACTACATCAACTGCCCACCGCGCCGGTCTCCATTTTACCTGGGTCACTCCCATTCCCCCCCAAAAGTGGGGGAAAGGAGACCCTTGCATGTCACTTCTCCCGTTTCATCCCATCTGACACGGACGGCTTGAGGCCTCCACCCAATGACGCCCTCACCCCAGTCCGGTGTCTCACTGACCCACCCACTTGCTGGGGCACAGTCAGGAAGAAACCTCAGTCCCCCTGACCGCCTCAAGCTCTTCCTGACCTCTGCCTACACCAGCCATTTCGGATTTGAAAGGGTATTATTTTTTTTGCAGAAGTCGGCCTTGTTCTTTAATGTGTGGGAAAGCACTAGTGGGGTGTGGCGGGAGGGAGGAGCAGCCCCTATCATATCAGTCCAGCAGCAGGGTAAGAATGATCTCAGGGACCTGTTTCCCCTGCCCCCTTGATCATTTTAATATCAGGTCGGTGTGAGTAGCTGATAATGTTTGGGCTAGGCCGGGCCCTGCACTAGAGTGGTACCTATCTCTAATTAGGAACCCTCCCCCTCTATCGCACTGATAAACTCGGCCTGACCTTTCCCGTTAGTCTCCATGACAACATGGAGACCACTCTGCATTATCCCTTCCACCCCAAATGATTAAAAACCACTAAGTGGGTTGGGGAGAGTGTATGTTACAGGGACAGGGAGGGAGGGGAAGATACTAAAGGCCAATAAATCAGACCACTCACGACAGGAGACGGCCAATTAAGATTGGAGCCAAAATGTGCATCTAAGCAGGGCCCCACCTTTGCCGGATGAAGCTAAGCAGCATGGGCCACTTCCAAGATACCAACATTTCACCTTGGCATCCTCGCCTGAGGCTGGACTCCGATCACGTCCCGATTCCTCAACCTGCCTTCCTCTCCCGTCCCGATATTACCAGCTTGCGGATTATCTTGGATCCAAGAATTTGGGGTGGGGTGGGGAGATTTCTTTCATAGTAATCCAAAAAGCTCCAATGATTCCATCCCTCTGCAGCTCCTCCCCTTCCAGTGGTCACCACTGATTTAAAATTTTATACCCCACCATTCCCCAAAGGCTCAGGGCAGCATGCAGAAATCAACACACACAGGAGGGAGAGGGGGAAAAAAAAAAAAGAGATAAAAATACAACACAATCTCCTGAAAATCCACACCTTCACCCAACCCAATCCCTATTCCCAGCTGACAAATGCTTTGCCAAAAAGGAAAGTTTTGCACCCCCTCTAGGGATGATAAGAAGAAGGATACACAAGTCTCTCCCAGCTCGTTTCCCTGACCTCAGTGCTCTAGTGTATATACCGTGATGGCCGCCTGTCTCGGAAAGAGGGCTCCTTGATGCTTCTCGAGAGCACTAGTGAGGAGGCATCGCCTTCAAGCAGAGGATATCTGATCTGCTCAGGCAGCCCTCCAGAGGAAGGCAGTTCCATAACACTGGGGCGGCAACCGCAAATGCCGTGGGGTGGCGTGTGGCAGGGATGGAGGGTTGAAGTTTAGGCTGGGCTAAGAACGAACGCTAGGCAATCATTTTACATTCCTACACATAAATGAAATATGAAAAATCACCAGTGGCTATTTTCCCCACAGCCACCAGTGGGGACTGGATTCAAACTTGTGACCTGGGAGGAGACAGGCCCCATATCATACGGGCGGTTCTTAGCCAGGCAAGTAGCAATAATGGACCGGCCAGGTCTCTCCCACTAACCGCAGACAGGACTCCGGCTGAATTAGGGACACCTAGGTTCAAAAGCAGGGGAGTCTCAGGCCCTGGGGGCCAAATGCAGCCCCTGCCTAGATTTTAGATGGCCCCCTGGATCCAGTTCCTACCTCCAGCCGCTGAAAAAACTGAGCTCAGAGGAGGGGAGCAAAGATGAGGGGGAGAGGGCACAGATCCACGGCCTCCTTGTCTTGAGCGCTCCAACTGCTAGGCAACCCTCCAAGCTTGGACCAATTGTCAGAATGCCTTTCCTATGGAAAAAGTTCCCCACCCCCAACTTATGGGATCACTTCCCTGTATATTTCGCCTTGTAGGGGAGGGAGGGAACTCAAAGATTTTAAAGAGTGTTCTCTCTTTCCCCCCCTAACCAAAAAAAAAAGAAAATGGCAAGGGAAGAGTAGGAGAGAGAGAGAGGAGCCCCTCCGAACCTCCCCAGATTTCCTTTTCCAAATACCCTCAAAGTTCAAAGGAGGATCTGAACTTTGTGGGTTGTGTCTCCCCTCCATCTCGAGAGAGAGGCTGAGAAAAGCCAGCCCGCTGCTATCGTGGAGATTGGTTTCAGACCGAGCTGCTCCCCCTGCCAAGTCCATATCCTATCTGAGCGGGGTGTAGTTACTTAACATTCATCACTGGCTGAACTCTGTAACTTTATCAGTTCCCAAGCATGGCGCCATCTCAGAGCCCCAGCCATTCTCAGCTCTCAGATAGGCCAGATAAACCACTGATAGATTACAGCAGATTGTTTCACTTCAGGGGACGCGATTACTAATACTAATAGCAAGAGAGCCAACATCATATCAAGCAGCTGGGAAGGCAGCAGGGCGGAGGGGGGGAGAAAGAGGGGAGGAAAATAATGAGAAAGAAAATACAGGAACAATGGCAATGAAGTGACTTTACGTTTCAGATAGGACCGATAAAGCACTGATAGATTTTAAGAGAGGAAAGATTCTAATAGAGCCATCCTCCGCACTCAGACACATCAGATGGATAGAAACAGATTGCTTCACAAAAGGGGATGCGACTTTTAATGCAATACTGGCTTTTCATCTGATAGCGGAGGTGGAAAAAGGGGAGCTCTGAAGGGGGGAGAAGGGAAGAGAGCGACTGTAAATGGAAGTGTCCAAACACACACACAGGACAATAATAAAATAGAGTGCTCAGGCTTTGGGTTTCTCCAACACTGGAGACGAGTAATTAAAGCATTTGGCTGGGGGTCTGGAGAGTGGGGCTCAATTCCTTGCTTCGACACCGACTCTGCATAGGACTCATTTAGTCTCCCTGTAAACTACCTCCCTCATCGGCATATCAACGCAGGCCCCTCCGCCCTGCTGGAAGGGAAAACAAGGTTGCAAAGCGCTCCGTTATTACGGAAACAAATGGATTCCCTGCCAAAATCCCAGACAACAATGGGTAAGCATCAAATTCAGCTTTTCAGATGGACAAATGCAGGTAAAATGCAAGCTGGAGTCCGTTGTTTCACAACAAGCTGAGCTGGCAACTCCGATTCCCCAGCTCCAAACCCCCATGTGTTGGCCAACCTGTCTTGCTTCCCCATCTTGCCGTCCTCAGGACTGGATCTTTGATTGCCCCCAATCAGCCCTTCCATCGACAGTCTCTACTTAGCATACACTTAAGTTCAGTAGGCTTCCGTGGGACGTGGACAGGTGGCCAAACCCTTGGCTTGGGATGAAGGGATTGGACAACAGAAAGATTTTACTCCCCCAAAAAACAACGCTCTCCTGGCACTGGGTGAAAGCTCATTCCCAGGTAGGAGTGACTTGTGACTGCAGCGGTCAGAACACAGAGCGTTTCATCTCCAGTCAAGGCACCAATGCTAGAGTTACAAGGGAGGAGAAGGAAGTGACATAAGGCTCACTCAAGGCAGCATCCAAGAAGCCCTGGAGCCTTCAACCTTTGGATTCCTGATACGTTACCCTGCTGGCACCTCCAACACATCAGTTGCAGAGCATAGCTCACAAGAGGAAGATGAGGCTTCTGGGATATGCCAGGGAAATTGGGTGGAGAACCTGCTTGGCGGCAAGGCAGAATACACGGGGCCCTGGATAAAGGGGGCACGATAGAAAGGGAAAATCTCCTCCTCTCTTGGAGAAGGGCCAGGCTGGGGTCCATAAGCTGGCATGACCCACATCCAAGACATGTCCATACAAGTCAGTCTATTACAGACATTAGCTTGACTGCGAATGTGCAAGGGATGAAAAGCCTCCTACTTCTGGTCCACTTACTGCTAGAGGTTAGGAACAAAGAACTGTTCCCAAGAGCATCTTAATGCACAACTGGGGCTGGGATGGTCCAGGAACCACAGAGCGTCCCTAAAGACGCTGAGCTAGACAAGACAGTAGGGCGAGATAGACCACTGGTTTGCAATTCCCAGGGGCTCAATACCTCCAGCGAATTCACTCTTCTCAAAATAAAAAAAAAGCAGCACACAGTCAGCAAACGTTTAAAGCACCGATTCGACAGCCAGCCCCTCTGAGGAAAACACTCCTACAGCTCCTGGCAAGGGGGAGGGCGACAGATGGCACCAGGGAACATATGGAGGCACTGGCTGGGGCTCTGCCTGGCAGGAAAGGACTTGGGTAAATGTGGAGCAGGGCCCCTTCCGGAGGGTCTGGTTCTACCAGACCATCAATGGGGGCATTAACTGGATGATGCAACTTTACTCCTGGCAGGAGGAGACCCTGGGGTGGGGGAGAGGAAAGAGTGAGTGAGTGAAGCAAATCTAGGCTGGGCATTAATTGTCACTGCCATGGAGTTTTATACTTTTGTATGTTGCAAGTCACCCTCACGCCTTCAAGAGCCATTTTTACTTCTTGCAACAACATCCGGCTACAAACAGGCTCCGTCTTCTCCTTCGGTTCCACCATCTCCGACTTGCCAGGCTGCACAGCCCTCCGCCCCGTCCAAAACAAATGGTTGCGTTGGAAGAGACTGGCCCTACCCAGCATCGAGCAGCCTGTGTGGCGCCCAAGGTTTGTGCCACACCAAGCAGGCACGGATGCAATATAGCCTCAGGGCGACTGGCTCTGGCACGGAGCTTCACCTGCTGCTGGCAGAAGTCTCCACGCCAGGCTTCTCAGCACCGGGGGTGGGGAGAGAGAGAGAGAGAGAGGCTTCTTCCACACGTGTAGGGCAGGCAGGGGTCGGTCCAGCTATATGGGATTTACACCCCCACCCCCATGCTTTGGATCTGTAGCATTCCAATTCGGAGCCTCCGGCAATAGGGGATTTGGAGAACGACACTAGAAAGGGGGCAGGATTCTTCCCTTTTGTTGCCTCCCAAGGTGTCAGCAAAGATCAGATGCTGCAGCATGTTACCCAAGCAGCACCAGGGGAGAGATTTCAAGCACATTTTCCTGCCGTTCCAGCAGCCGGCAAAGAGCTCCCTGCAAAAAAGCAGCCGAGGGCTCATTAAAGAGAAGTCAGTGGGTTGCTGAGTTCTTTCTTAAAAAGACTTTTCAAAGGGATGCTCCGAGAGCTTCCCGCCTTCCCAACCACAGGTTTGGCCGGAGGCAACGTGAAGGATTTATAGGCTGCCACTTCGAGAGGCAGGGAAACGTCGTCTCCCCGCTCTGCAACACAAGAGAGGATCTGTTCAATCATCTCTATGGGCTGCTCGCCAGGTATGGCCTGCTGGAGGGATCATCAAGCACTGGGATAGCAGGGCATTTTCTCACCCCTACTGGCTGGAGAGCCTTCTCCTTTGCAATGTCTCCATCGCAGCTAGCCACCTGCTTCCAAACCTCTGCCCCCTCCCATTGTTCCCTTTCCCGTGCTAACTAGATCTCCAAAACCTACAGAGCAGCAGAGTAAAAAACTGCCCAAAATCCAGCAAGACTGTGCTCTTCTTGCTGTTGGTACCATCAGATTTTCCCTCCACCCCACTTGTGACACAGCCAGACACTCTGCTCCCGGTTCAAGGAAAGAAACCGTTCTGAACAGGGATTTTCACGTCTGGGAAGAAATTCCAGAGGTTGGATAAAAGGATCAACTCTAAGCTGTCCGTCCGTCCCACTCTCTTCCCCTCTCCCGCACCTCACGTGTCAGACATTAGGGGGCTTACCCAGAAACCATCCTGTCCAGCCGTAGAGCTTGCTGACATCACATCTATTTCCATAGCAACAGGGTACGAAGTCGCTAAGCAGCCACGCAATGCCATGCTTTTATAGGGTAAAGATCTCCTCTTAAGCGCCTAGAGACATATAAAAATCAGAGCCTTTGCTTTCCTGGAGTGGGAGGCTGCTTCTGCCCAGACCTCATAACCTGGAGGTCTGGACAGGTCTAGTTTCTCTCCCTTGACAGCACTTTGCAGCCATTCACACCCCCAACAATCTTGGCTTGGGCTCATAAGTAAAGCCCCCACTTGCCCAATGGACAAGCCACACAAGGAAGGAAAGCTGTTCATTATGACAATCATCTTCCCAAGATTTGTGATCCTCCAACAACCACAAGAGGGGAGACTCAGATCCAGCGGGAAGGGAGACCTGGATCCATCACATAAGTTGTCAAGAACCACGCCCACAAGAAGAGAGTAGGGGAAACTAGTTGCAGATGCCCGGGGACTTTACCATTGAGCTTCTGACCCTTACTGAGCTAACCTCCTTCCAAAATCGACCTCCTCTCTCTCAGATTTGCCTTTGAGGCTTACATGGCCAGTTGCTTCACCCAAGTCAACAACTGGGGGTTATCTGAAGAATCTGGATGGTCCCCCAAATTCACGGCCTATTCTTCCAAGCATCAAAACTACAGCAGAATTATTTACACAAAACAAGTTATTAATATTTGTATTCTGTCCTTCCTTGAAGGTGCGAGGGTGACTTGCAACATACGAAAGTATAAAACTATAGATCTGGTACGACAGCTGCAGCCATGAGTTCCGGATTCTGACTTGGCCACCGTCATCCATGCCTTCATCACCTCTAGACCGGGCTACTGCAACACGCTCTACGTGGGGCTACTCTTGCCGATGGTCCAGAGGCTGCAGCCGGTGCAGAATGCGGTGGCCCGTCTCCATTCAGGGACGGGTCATCGCGAGTACATTACACCGGTGCTCCGTTCTCTGCACTGGCTACATCTTGTCTTCCGGGCCCGATTCAAGATGTTGCTAACCTATAAAGCCCTCAACAGCTTGGGCCCCCCTTAACTGCGGGACCACCTAATGCCTTGGGTTGTGGTGTGGTCCCTACAGTTGGCTGGGGACGCCCAACTCAAAGTCCCTGAGGTTTTCCGGGTGGTGATGATGATGGGGAGGGCATTCTCGGTGGCTGCTTCTAGGCGGTGGAACTCCCTCTTGATGGAGGCCCATCGAGCCCCGGACCTTCTTTCAGAAGACAGTGTAAGACCTGGCTGTTCTGCCGGGCCTTTGGAGAGGGAGACAGGTAGGGAGGGAGTGCTGGGTGTCTGGTTCCGCTCTTTTAATGAGTTTAATAAGTTTTAATATTTTATTTATTTATTTTAAAAAAGCATTTAGTATCCTGCCCCTCCTGCCGCAGGCAGCTAGGGGCGGCTCACAACAGTATCAACAACTAAAATCATAAAACTATAAAACATACGATTACACCCTCATCAACCCATCTCCCCCGCCAAACGCCTGGCGGAACAGCCAGGTCTTGCAGCTTTTACAAAAGGAGGGGAGGTCCGGGGCCAGACGCATGCCCACCAGAAGGGAGTTCCACAGTCTCGGTGCAGCCACCGAGAACGCCATCCCGTGTGGCCCCCCGGAAGACTCGGTGGACCCAAGGTGGGCATCCCCCGATGACCGCAGGGGCCGGTCCAGTACCCGGGGGGTGAGGTGGTCTCGCAGATAGACAGGGCCCAGACTGTTTAGGGCTTTAAAGGTTAAAACCAACACCTTGAATCGGGCTCTGAAGACTATCGGCAGCCAGTGCAGAGACCGGAGCACTGGTGTCATGTGCTCCCGGCGACCCAGTCCCACCAGGAGCCGGGCCGCCGCATTCTGCACCAGCGGCAGCTTCTGAGCCGTCACCATGAGTAGCCCCACGTAGTTGTATAAGTTTCATAATTGTTATGCATCTGACTTAAATTGTTGAATTGCATTTTAAATTGTAGAAGTGTATTTTAAACACTGTTGTGAGCAGCCCTGAGCTGCTACTGTGAGCAGGAAGGAACGGGCTATAAATGCTTCGAATAAATAAATAAATACAAAATCAAATAAAAAGCTACCCACACCTTCCAAACCCTATCCCCCCTCCCCCCACCTGTTAAGAAGTCTGGCCAAATAAATAGGTCTTACAAAGTTAGTAACTCTTGCCTCAGAAGGGCAGGTCTAGTCTGAACAGAACTGAGTTCCCATCGAGTTCTAAGCCAGTGGTTCCCATGCTTTTTGCTTGTGACCTCTCCTCTCCCTTGAGACTTCTAATCCAGTGACCCCAGAGAGCAACACAGTAAAGTAGATCTAATTATCAAAACAGAAACATGACCCGATCCACAGATGGTGCAACTCCACTTGGAGTCCTCACCCTCCGTGTGCAGACTGAAAATACAGAAACTTATCTGGATGTTTTTAATTGTTTTCTTTGTTTGAATGGACAGTAAGCCACCCTGAGCCTTCTGGGGAGGCTCAGGGAAAGCTCCCAGACAAGAGAACAAGAGAAAAAAAATACACGGAAAAATCCTTACAATCCCAAATTCGAAGTGGGGGGCAAAACTCAAAGTGGCTCTAATCCGGCTATTTCCCCCAGGCACTCGTGTGTCATTTTACCTGTTCTCCTGGTCTTTACACCTAGTCCCTTACAGTTCTCTACCCATTTCTCTAACCCGTCTGCTTGTCATTTCACGCAGTCCTTCATTATCTCCAAAACAACGAAAAGGCTACCGTGACTGTAAGAAACTTTACTATAATAGGCTTCTCTCCGGTATGCTGCTAACTTGCTATGCAGGCTGAGATTGTGGGGAACAGGAAGGTCTGCAGGACTCTAGGAGCTATTGAAATAAACTCTGCTGCCCATGACAGTCTGTTGGAGCGGCAGAGAGGGCGACATTTACACCTCTTCAGGATTACAGTTTTGAGGGGCAAGTTAACAAAAGCAAAAGATTCCTTTCTTATCGTGGTGCCATCAATTCCTTTGTACCCCTGACGAAGGGTTTCACCCGCAATGCGTTTGGTTAGGGTTGTAGGTACTATATAGTGCGGATTTAGTTTTTAGCCTATTGTATTGTACTATTGGCTTTTAGGTTCCATTGTTATTATATAGTAACATTTCTTGCCTTTTCATTGTTTTGGGTTTCCCTTTGTGGCTACGTTCCCCCCCCCTCCCCCCTTGTTATCTCCCACACCATCCTCCTTGCCTTTGTGTTGAATCCCTCACTTTTATGCCATTTTTAGGGCATAAAAATTTGAAAAATAAACATAAAATAAATTACAGATTCAAATCCGTAAAAGATCCGAATTTGTAATTTCCCCCCAATGCCCATCCCTTTCAAAGACTTACACATACTGACATCAATACCAGCCCCTCCAATACTTGGGTATCATCTATCCCATTCGACTGAAAAACTCTTATGGCCACGTTCATACGAACAATGAAATTGGTTTATTAACTTGCTTGTACCTCAGTATTGCTTATTCATTAAGCAACAGTATTCCGGAGTAAGAGTCAAAGGGCACAGACAAAATAATCTGGAGCGGATAATCCCCATCGCTTTCGAAAGCGGAGTACCTTATAATGCAAACGCTCTCCATGTTTAATCGGCAAACGTGGTCTACAAATCAATCCCAAGCTGCAGCGCAAAGCATCTGCGCTTCCGGATGGGAATTTATCCCAAAAGGCTTTGCATGCAAGGCACAAAAAGCGTCCTCGCTGCACTTTCACAACATGGCCACTGGGGGCAGGTGGTGAAGGCACTAAAATCGGTTTAGGAGTGTTGTGTAAATGATACCAAAGTGAGTTAACTAAAACCTGAATAACTGCTTGGACTTTGACAAATGGATTTGAGTTTTGTACGTGCAAACAGAAACGGCACCGCGCACGTCTTCTGAGCTTGTAAAGAAAAGAGCAGGAACATGCAAGATTCTGCCCTGCGCTGACCCAGGAGGCTTCGGACACGACGTTGTCTCTAGCAGTGTCCGATACTGGTCTGCCTTTATCCTGCCCACGTGGAGATCCTCGGTACCTCAGCACCTCCATGATTCCAGTGCAGAGATGCGTTGGTTCCAGTGCGGCCCTGCACCATGTATTTTTCATAAGTGTCCACTTTTAAAGGGGAGGTATGGCTACCCTGTATTCAGAGGGGGCCACTGGTGCGCCCTGCCAGGTCCCAAGGCTTCATCAGCCCCCCCCCCGCCTCAGCCCTTGCTCAGGGCTGGATTAACTTTGATGGAGGCCAAAGCAGGAGATACCAAAGACCAGCTGGTACAAAGCCCCATGCTCTGCCCCTTATGGGAAGGGCAGATGATGTCGCCTCCTCCATCCTTCACTCACAGTCCACCTCTCCCACCTAGCTAAGTTAACCACGTGCGCTTAGGACTTCTCAAATTCAAGAAGGTTCCCCTCTCCCTCCTTTCCTAGACTAAGCCCCTGGGGCAGGGACACATTATTATTATTATTATTATTATTATTAACAAACATTTATATAGCGCCAGCAGTGCACCTGGCACTTTACAAAGTAATAAAATAGACACGGTCCCTGCCCCTAGGGCTTACAATCTGAGAGACAGGAGCTGGGGGAGAGACTTAGGAAGGGGAACAGAGGGAGAGACAAGGGGTCTAACATTCATGAAGATGCGAGGTCTCAAGTGCACGTACTTGGCTTGGTTACAATGAGAATGACAGCAGGCAGGTCCATGTTGCAAGGATAAGGGTAAACAGACCGTAGGTATAGGAATAGTGGCTCAGCAGGATATTAATGAGTATACAGCGCCAGGTATATCACTGACACCAAATAATAACCACCCAATAAGATATAAAACTACATAAAAATCCAGTTAATACAGATCCTCAAGCCCTATCCCCGCTCCCCAAATGCCTGACCAAATAAATAAGTCGTCTACTGCCTTCAGGAAACACTCAGGCTATGGCATACCTCGAGGAGGGGGGGGGTGTGTTCCCAAAGCTGTGGAACAGCTGCCGTGAACGCCTCTCTCCGTGCCCTTGCTGTACGAACATAACGTCATGATGGAACTTGTAAGTGGGAATGTGATCGAATGTAGGGGAAAGAAAGAGGCCTTTTCGATACCTGCTTCATTCCCTTGCTCCAGCATTTCAGCTGTGCAAGGCCGCCTCATGGGGTCACCCCAGCAGCAGAAGGCATCAAAATACGAACTGGTATTTTTATACTTAGGGTGTCATTGATGCCATCTGGGGCCAATGGGACTTTTTAAGTCTCAAACTGGGGTCTCAGACAAAAATCACTTTGGGGGCCACTGCCATAGGGGATACAGGGCACAACAATCCTGCTCTCAGATCTGCCGGGGGCTCTTGACACCAATATTATCCCCCTCCACCAAGTCTGGCCATAGAAGAGAAGTCCCATCCGAGCTTGCAATCACGGTCGTTTAATGCAGGAAACAAGGAGTATATTAGGTCCTATTAACCATTAATAGGTCCGTTAATGGCTATTAACCAAGTAGCTTATGGGATGAACTTCTTGCTGTCGGGAGCTGGGAGTGAACAACGGGGAATGGATCCCCCATTGGGACGGTTTGTTCTTCTCCACGAGATTGAGTCTGGCCACTGTCGGAGACAGGACGCTGGGCCTGACTCAGTACGGCACTACTTGCATTACGCTACCCAACTGAAACCGCAGGGAGCCACACTATTTGTTCAAATGAGCACTCGTATGCTGCATAAGTAGGGTGGCCGTACCTCCCCTTTAAAAAAGGACGCTTATTAAAAATACATGGGGCAGGGCTGCACTGGAACCAATGCAACATGCACTTTTCATAAGCATCCTCTTTTAAAGGGGAGGTACAGCCACCCTATGCAGAAGGGCCACGGGGTTACTAACACCAGGATGATATCAGGGCCTCTGTTTTGTCACTCATCCTAAAGTCAGGAACTGCTGCCTAACCAGCACGGCGGCAGGCAGCTTGCTAGCCCCGCTCCTCTTTGCCTCGGGAGTTGAGATTCCCAACCCAAAGCAAAACCAGCATTCCCGAGTCAGGGCGACCCCACAGCAGGATTTCGGATGCCTCTGTGCACATCGGTTGCTGCGCCCTGTGTGCCAATACAAAATGATCTTGCAAGCTCCACGGAGGGGAGTTTTCCTTTTGAATCTCAAACCGAAAGAGATGGCATTCAGGTTCCATCTAACCCTATTAATGCAGCACACTCTCCCCCCCCGCACTAACAGTCATTCCCTGTAGCACCCCACAACTATCCCACTGGGCAGCATAGAAACACCACCTTTCATTAGCCACTCGTTCCACCCCAGATCTTGTTACACACCCAGAGAAAGGGGGAAGCTGCCCATTCTCTCTCAAATGAGATTTTCCCCTTCTCTGTTTTGACTTCATTTGCAAAAAAAAAAAGAAAGAAAGAAAGACTTGCAATTTTAATTTAATGGTAACATTTTATCACCCGTTCCATGAATTATCAAGGCACTGGGGTTTGTGTGTTTTCTGTTCTTGGCATTTTGGTGGGGCGAGATAAGAGTAAAAAACAACAGAGCTGCTCGGAGAGTGAAAAAGGGAGATAGATAACAAAGATACCAACTCCTACACAAAACAGTCCTGGGCTTATCGCTGCTTTTTATCGCGGTGCCTTTTGAGAAAAAAAAAAGAAAGAAAGGAGAACAGCCCAACTGGAATGGGGCAGCAGCACATTTAAGAATCAACTTTATACTGTTTCGCTCCTTAGTTTTATATTTAGATGAAACAAACACCGATACTTTTTTTTTTGAAGCAACACTTTCGGAGTGCAAGAAAACGGGAGTTTTGGCTCCAACCCCCCCCTCCCTCCTCTTTCACCAGCAACAGTGGGCTCTTCCATTATGCATTTAGGGGGCAGTTTATTTCTACGTGGCCTATTTCCATAAGGAGCAGAACACCTGCAGCTCTCTGCTGGCATCAGAAAGGTTTCAGGGTAGTCAGAACCTCTTGAAAACTCCTTTTAAAATCCAGGATACTTATTTGGATGCCTCACTGTGGGCTTCTTTGGGGTTGTTTTAGCCAGCTAGGTCTGAATCCTGGACCCCTAAAGTTTGCATGTAGTGAATGCCTCATTGTCACTCAACAATAGACAAGAAAAAAAGAAAAAAAAGTCACAGCTAATCACTGAATCATGAAGCCCCTCCTGCCAAAGTCAAGCAATTGCCTTAACATGGAGCAGCACAGGGTTGTTTCCACTGCTTGTCCCTTTAAGAGTTTGACTGTTTAATCATGAGAGCTAGCAACTTGGTTTCTAAAGGAAAAATGGAAGCTCAGATTGTTCTACTCAATGATGCCATGACTCTGGGTAAGAAGTGTGGGGGGGGGTCAGGGTGTGGCAACGCAACAGTCTTCCTTCTCTCACCCTTCCACGCCTTCCCTGCTCCCCTAAGCGCCTTCGTCCCTTCTCACTCGCTGCCCCCCATGCCTGGAACTCCCTCCCTGTCCACATCCGCCTTGCCCCCTCCCTTCATACCTTCAAATCTCTCCTTAAAACTCACCTCTTTCGCTCTGCTCTGTCTGACTCTTTATCCTGCTGAGCCACTATTCCTATACCTACGATCGGTTTACCCTTATCCTTGCAACATGGACCTGCCTGCTGTCATTCTCATCGTAACCAAGCCAAGTACGTGCACTTGAGACCTCGCATCTTCATGAATGTTAGACCCCTTGTCTCTCCCTCTGTTCCCCTTCCTAAGTCTCTCCCCCAGCTCCTGTCTCTCAGATTGTAAGCCCTAGGGGCAGGGACCGTGTCTATTTTATTACTTTGTAAAGTGCCAGGTACACTGCTGGCGCTATATAAATGTTTGTTAATAATAATAACAACAACAGAACAGGGCTGGACTTGGGGGCAGGCAACGTAGGCACCTGACTAGGGAAGCAGATGGGTGTGTGTGTGTTGTGGGACTTCTGTTCTCAGCCCGCACCCTCCCTGTCATGGTGCCCCCTCCTCTTGCCCCCACTGCAATTGCACTGCTTTACCTGAGCTGCCCAAAGTTGGGGCGGGGGGAGGGAAACATCCATCCAGCCCCATCTGGAAAAGCCCCATTTTGCCCCTAAGCCACCCACAAATGCGCTCTGCTCTGGTGCTGAGCACGGAAGAGACTGCTTCTGTTCTGGGTGCTGCCACTGCCTCCCTCCTTCCCTGCCTCAGACAACAGCCCGCACATGCATCAGAGCTGGGGGGGAGGGGGGATGCTAAAATCTTAAATTCAGCCTGGCACCAGATATTACATAAACTGGTAATACTACTTCCCTGAAAGTATTATTGCCTTTGGCAGGAGGGGCAGGGTATCATTTTTTAAAATAAATAAATAAAAGTATAGAACAGTGGCTCCCAATTTCTCTCTGCCTGCATCCCTTCGATTTGAGACCTGACTATAATTCCATGAACTCAGGGAAAGCATGCACATACAAGTCAGGATTATGACCTGGCCACACAGATGGGGTCCTGACCTGCAGTTAGAAAAACCTCTGGCTTAGAGGCAAATCCACGGGGTCCCAAATTAGTAGAGCAAAGCTACGCACTGCACGGCAGGTGCAGGACTGGAGCTTAAAAATAATTACTTGTAGCTTTAGAAGAGCGCTTAAACTCTAAAATGCTGCTCTACGAGAGAGCCAGGGGGACGCAGACATGCCCAACCCTAGAAACTACAGGGGAGAAAAGAGGGAAGATGCGACTCGCGAAGAGGAGGTGCCGGGTGCAAAGATGGGGTATAGCTACGATAGGTGGCGGCTGTGGTGCTCCACCTAGGCCTCAGCCTGGGGGGGGGGGAACGGGACCCACGCCAACGTGGAATGGGTGCACAGGCCAATGGGTGATTAGCACCCACTGAAGGCTTGTGGGAGGAGCGGCATTACCTCTTCTGCACCGGGGCCCATTCCAACCGAGCGACTCCTCCCTATTGTTCTGTTTTGCGGTAGTGCCGCAGAGTCCCGGAACCACGGTACTGTTATTTCATATATTTATACCCTCCAGGTACAGAGCAGAGCAAGGTTTTGCCCCCCCACCCCAGAGAGCTGACAGTCTGAATAGGACCCACGAGGCAGTAGATGGATACAACCAGGGGAAGCAGAGATACGCAATATCCATCAGCACAATCTTCTGGGCGTGGGGGGGGGGGGGGGGGAAACGCACACACGGAAGTCATTCAGTGGTGACCCGGAGACTGAAGGTTCCCAAAATGTGGGGTCATGCCATCTGTCATTTGCGAATGGGATCATGATCTAATGGATATTGGACGTACTTAGCAATAGGGATGTGCAAGTCATTGTGTTTTTATTAGCTACAACAAATGAATGGAGCCCCATTTGTTTTGGTAACGAATGGTCCAAAAACCAAAGAATAAAGCAAACATACATTTGCTTTCATTTGGTTGTCCCGCCCCCTGTTTATTTAAATAAACAAACAACACAGACACACACACACCCCGCTGTGCATGTGCGAAATTCTGCCTTTTCCTGCGCAGACTGGCTGCCCTTTTCCAAAATGGCGCAGACGCTGCTGGCGCCATTTTGGAAAAGGGCTACCCAGGCCCAGATTGGCCACGGGGGGAGGGGGGGCAGTAATTCCCCACCCCAGCCCATTATGTTTTTACTAGAACAAACAAAACCAAATTGGGGGGGTGGGGGTGGTACAAAGTCCACCCAAAATGGATGGGTTTTTAACTCATAAAACGAAAGCCTAAAACGGTCACTGCGGCAAACTGCTGCTCAGCAAATCTCAGTTGCTGTCTGGAGGGTCACATTCCAATCCCCAAACCGGGCTATACCAGCAAAAAGGCTGGGAACCGCAGGCTCGGGCTGGGGGAAGCATGTTACTGACGACAGGGCAGCAAGCACAAATGGATTGGCCAGAGACAAGGCAGGGGAAAAACTCTCCCGGACCCGCAATAGTCCGGAGGAGATGCAGAAGCCAGCCCCCACCCAGACTATTTTGGGCATCCCCCCCCCCCTTACAGTATGCAGCATGTCCAGAGTTCAGTTATGTGCAGCCCCCTCTGGAAAAACCAGACAGGATTTCGGTTTCCTTCCTAACCCAGACTAGCTTCTGTCGGCTGTCTGTACAGCTTGTTATTGTGGAGCTGCGCAGCAAAGGGCGGGCACAAGTGAAGATTGGAAAGGGGGTGGTGGGGTCACTTTGTTCGCAAGCAGCACGCTAGGGAAACGCGGTTCGCAGAGACGGGAAGAGGAGAGAGACGAGGGCAGGCAAGGTCATACCTGCCACCCTGTGCCCGTAGGTACCATCTCACCCTGCTGTCGCCGCTCAAATCCACCGCAATAATCATTTAAAAAAAGACACTAGGTAAAGACAGATGTGCTGGTGGCCTGGGGCCGTACCGGCACGTGGGTTTATGCGCTGCCAGATGTTAGCCCGGGATGGGTAGGTGGCTAGCGCGGTTGCGTCCCTGGAACATTTCTGAGGACGCAGCCCAGGCCGAGGGCTGCCAACATGGGGTAGCCTGTGTGTTCAGCCCTGGCTCGGAGTGGGGGCCGCCATGGTCAGGAACCATGTCCGTCATGGAAGGGGGCAGGGTGCTAGGAGCAGGGTGTGGGCGGGGCCCGCCTCCCAGACATGTGTTTCGTTTCTCGCCCTACCCAGGGGGTGTGGGCAGCGAGACAACTCTCCGGCCGTGGGTAGCATCTGGCACAGCAAAATCCCTTCTCTCTGGCGACTCCCACGCCCAACGTTATTGGCATCTCTTGGAGCTACTCTAGTATACAGGCCACTTAAGTCACCCCATAACTAAGGGTGGAAAGAGAAGGGGTTTTGATCATACAGAGAATGCAGTACCGGAAAATTGAGTTCTGTATCCTCCGCATGATCGGACGCAAACCTGTGCGGCTTTGTTTTCCCCGCGAGACAAAAAGCTAGCCAGCATTTGCTTCCCGGAGCTTTTCCCAGAGGCAAATGCTGCACATTTTGCCCCATGAAAAAGCGGTCAAATTGTCAAGATCTAGTGTTGCATCCATTTTACAGACTGGAAAGCTGATGCACACAGAAATGAACTGGGGTGGGGGGCAGAGAGAGATCAGAGATGAAGCCAGTACCAAGAGCCTAGCCTCCAAATCTCTAGTCTCCTCACTCTAACTACCAGGCCACACACACTGGCTGGATGACCTGCAAGATGGTACATTGACACCACCCAAGATGAGAGAGGGAAAACTTATTTCTCCAATCCAACATCCAATCACAAGTGAAGAGGTGCAAGTTACACATCTCACCGTGGGCCTGATCCACACAACAGAAGAGTCTATTACAGTCAATTTTAAGAATGACACTACAGCTTGTGCTGCAAGGACTTGTCTTTAGCCCTGGAGTCCCTGGTTCAAACCCCACTTGGGCGGTCAAGATAGTGGTAGTCACATTTGCACACTTAGCTCAGGATACAACAGGATTTGGTGTTGAAGCTGTACCAAAGGGATCCCTCTGATGAATTTTTCCATCTCCACTTCACGAGAGCTGGGTCAACATTAACCCCATTTCACAGATGGAAAAACTGAGGCACAGAGAGGGGGAGGCCCTTGTTCACAGTGAATCAAGGGGTTCTTCCCACTGCCCTTCCCAAGCACCAGTATGATGCTACGGGACACCCTACTATTATTATTATTATTATTAACAAACATTTTTATAGCGCCAGCAGTGTACCTGGCACTTTACAAAGTAATAGGAGCGGTCCCATTTTTGGACCACCGCCACTAGCAGTCATTGAAAACCTTAAGGAGAAGCGTCGTGGGCACAGTGGCATTCATCCTGCTGCTCTAGACATACTCCAGGTAGGAGAGTTACATTCTGTGGTTTCCATCAGGTCCTGGGCTTTCTGCTCCCTCTGGTAGCAAGCAGCATTACCGTGCATCGTACCCGCTGCACAAAGTCAACAGCAACTATTCCTGAGGTGCAGAACGTTGGGACAGGGAAACGGCAGGGTGCTTGGGCAGAAATTCATCCCTGGATCTGACATCGAGGCTTCCAAGATCTTAGCTACAAGAGGGAAAGGGAGTTCAAATGGCCCCAGCATAAAAATAGGTTTTCCTGCCTCACTCCCCATAGCAACTGAGGGAAGAGTCTAAATGGACCAGAGGCTGGGTTTAAAGGAGAGGTTTTGGAAACTCAGCTATCTCCAAGGACTTGGCATGACAAAGTCTTATTCTAGGTAGCTTAGCTACCATCAGAGCGGCTTCTACCAATACAGCAAGGGCCCAGGCGAGGGGACACTATATAGAATTGGGAACATGTTACACAGGGCCTCCTTGTGCATTACTGTCCATGTGGGCAAAACTATGGAGACAACTTCCTGACTAGTAGTATCCCCTTGTTATTACAAGGGCATTCCACACACGATGTGCTGGTCCCATTGACTGCGCTACAGCATAAAATGAGGATTTAGGGTGCATCTATAAACCATGGTGAAGAGGTGTCTTCTCCCTGTACAACATCGGTGGGTCCTTACTGGGAAGGGATTTTTTTTTAGGATAGGTCAGAAGAAAAATAATTTGCTCATCTGCTCTAAGCAACCTTACTCATTTATTCATTCTCTGCTCTTCCCATGCTCAGAGCAGCTCCCAAAATAGAAAACCATACATAAACATATACAAACTATTTAAAAACCCTAAACCCCACCCACCAACCCTCTCCCATCCCACCAAATGCCTGGTCAAACAAAAAGGTCATAACACCTCTTCTGGAAGACAAGCCGGCTCAGACTTAGGCGGCTCTCCAAGGGGAGGAAGTTCCATCAGTGTGGAGGAGACAGCGAGAACACCTATCTACGTGCCTGTGTTGTACGAACCTCACAGGAAGTTGGTACTCACAAGAGGTCACGACAGAACAGAAGGGGAGAGGTGGTCTTTCAAAAACCTGGGGCTCAAGCCATTCAGGGCTTTAAAGGTCAAAGCCAACACCTGGAATTGTGCCCAGAAAGCTATAGGCAACCAGCGCGGACTCTGGAGCACCAGTGCAATGTGCTCCTAGCAACCCACCCCTGACAGAAGGCAGTAGGGATGGGACGATCGGTATCTGATTAATCCGATATCGCCAATAATTGGCAATATCCGATAAATATCAGTATCGTACATTGCCGATTTTTTGGATCTTTAACACTGCGGCCATTTTAAACATGGCCGCAATGTTAAAGAACTGAAAAAATCGGCAATGTTAAAAAACCGATACCGGATTAATTCAATACCGATAAAACCGGTAGCCGGTAATTCGCCGATAGTCCCATCCCTAGAAGGCAGGCTGCCGCACTCTGCACCAACTGCAGCTTCGCAACAGTCGTCAAGGGCATCCCCACGTGGAGTGCGTTGCAATAGTCTAGCCTCCAGGTTACAAAGGCAGGGATGAAAGTGGCCAAATCAGAATCCGACAGAAAGGGTCTTCTCTCCAGAGGACGTTGGTGAAAACGGCTCCTGGCCACCGCTGCAACCTGGCCCTCCAGGCGCAGCGATGGAGCCAAAAGCACTCCAAGGCCGTGAACCTAACAACAAGGGCCCTTTAAGCCCCGGGCTGACCATCACCACCTCGGTCTTGTCCGGATTCACCTTCAACCAGCTCACCCGCATCCGGTCCCTAGTTGAGTGGGCTTTTCGTGGCTCCCCGTGCCTAGCTGCCACACGGCATATTAAAAATATATGCAAATACACCTACCCAAAAATACATAGTAGAGAGAGACCCTGATTGGAGCAGCACGGAAGACACAACCCAGGCTAAGAAAGGGTTGCTTAATCCCTCCGTCCTGTCCTCTCTTCACCCCCCCACCCCCAGCCCAAGCTCGCCTCGGCCTGAATAGAAGGTGCAAGCCAGTATCAGCTCAAAAGGGAGCTTTATCCTCCCTTCGCAGCGCCGACACTTAAACGGCATCTGAATCGAAACACAAATGCAAATCTCTAATTGTCTGGATACATTCTATTCTCACAGCTCAGGAAGAGCTAGGCCTTTATATAGCAGAAACGTGTGGCATGGGGAGAGAGAGAGAGAAAGAAAAGGGAATAAGAAAAAAAATGGGCTGAAGATTTTTTCCTGCCCTCACACTCCCTTCCCTACCTTTTTTTTTTTGAAAAACATAATTTATCTATGTATTATCAAGAAATCCAGACACTTTAATCAGTGAGCTATGAAGTCAGTATTTCCATTCTTATCTAGTGGAGGAGTGGAAATGGAGGAGATAGGCAGCTCCGCGCCGATCCGTGGTGGGGAATGTTAATGGGGGAAGAGGCTGAGCGATTGGCTACGGAGCTCTGGCTATCTCCACCATTATCAAGCTCTTATCAATTCAACCATCGCGGCGCAGTAATGGGGCCAGTTCAACTTTCCGCATTATCATAGGAGTTGAAACCTGCCTGAGAGGCCTCAGCTGGGAGACAGAAGAGTGAGAGCCCCAACTTCACATTTTGAAAGCCAGGGGAAGGGAAAAGAAAGGGGGGGAGGAGGCGCGCGGCAGGCAGCAGAGGGGTATGGGAGGACGCCAGGGTGATGCGGAATAGAAGCCAGATGAATCAATTCAAAAACCTAAAAAGAAAATTAAAGCGAACTAGGGCAGACAGGCTGAGCCGGGCCCGGAGGAGCAGCAAGAGGATTGTGTTTGGTTTCCGGAGGGAGAGTTCCAAGACGCTGCACCCAAAGTCCGCTCCAGCTGGGTTGTGAAGATCAGTCGCATGCCCCAGCTTTTAAAAAGCCGTGCAGCCAAATGGCCGATGATGACCTGGCTCCCTGAGAGATCCTACGAGACCGATAGCAACATGGGAAGCCGGCCAACGTTTGGGAGGCACAGGCCGATATCAGAGGCCCAAACGGTCCTGGTCAATAGGGTGGTCATACCTCCCCGTGAAAAGAGGACACTTCTGGAAAATAAATACATGGGGCAGGGCTGCATTGGTTCCAGCGCAGCCCTGCCCCATGTATTTTTCATAAGCCTCCTCTTTTAAAGGGGCGGTCTGGCCCCCCTACTGGCCAATGGAAAGACAGCATATCGGGAGCGTTTCAGGGCAGGGAGTGTGGGTTTTACAGGACGGCACAGAATGGGTCTTGGGCCTCTGAGCACGGCGGCAATTAGAACGGCTGAGCGGGGAAGCACGGCATTGCCGGAGGCGGTCAGACATGGGATCCCATTAACACACTGGGCAGGGGTGGGAAACCTCAGGCCCAGGGGGCCAAATGATGCCCGTGGCTAGTTTTTAGTTTTCCACTTTCTGAATCTGGTCCCCCCCCCCCCCCCCCCCC
>QEPC01000412.1:5308510-5327946 GCA_003113815.1 Sphenodon punctatus
TCCAAGCACTGAAAGACTGAGCAGAGGGGAGGGCGTGCACACAAGGAGAGGGGACAGACCGCTGATCTGGACCCTCCTCTTCCCGAGCGTCCCCACTCACACACCCCAGCCCACAACTTCTATGCCGCCCTCAGAGCTTGTACGAAGTTTCACAGCTCCAACAAAGGAGGTTTTAAAATATTATTTCACTTTATACCCTGCTCTCTCCTCTCAAGGCTCAGAGCAGCTTATAAAACACACATAAGCCATGAAAAAATGCCCTTCAAAACCACAGCCAACCCCCCCCCCCTTAGCCTCCCGCTCAACCCCTATCTCCTCCTGCCAAACGCTTGGCCAAGGCCTTGCACCGCCTCCAGAAGATGCTCGGGCCTGTGACAGACCTCCGGGGGAAGGGAGTCTGGGAAAGCCACCGAGAACAGGACGGAGCGTAGTGGGAGAGGCGGTCTTTTGGATGGGTGGGGCCCGGGCCGGGAGTTGTGCCCAGAAAGCTACTGGGAACGGTTACGCTCCTACAAGTTCAGAGTCGCCAACACGAGGCCAAACCGAACACACGGGGGGTTGTTAAAAGCACACGGGCAGCCAGTGGCTCCTCTCCAGCTAGTAGCTACCCACGAGCTGTTGGGGGGGCGGGGGTTACCAGTCCCAGTAGCAGCAGATGCGCGGCTCCCTAGAACCCACTGCTGCTTACTGCCCCTGGGGACCCAGCGAACCACCAGCCGAGGTGGCTCGCCGCTGCCCCCCTGCTCAGGCCTCAACAGCCACATGCCAGAGCTTGCCCCGTACGGTGGCCATGAAGGCCCATTCGCAGGACAGAAGGTGCGGGGCAAGTGGGCAGCAGGTCAAATTAGAGTCTAAAATACATAGGATGCCAGGCGAGTGCTCCCAAATCTCGTCTCCATCAGCAGCCAAAATCCAGTGCTTCCCAAGAGGCACGATCGATACACATGCCCACGGGGATGAATCTCCCAGTAACCCCACCAAAGCTTGATATCCCTCCCTCATTAACAATTCCAGCTTGGGATATTCCTGTCAGGAGCTGGACTTTAGGGGCTGGCAGGGCTTGTTGGTCTAGAGGCAAGGCTCTTGCTTAGGGAGCAAGAAGTCCTGGGTTCTAATCCCCTGGGGCGCTGCGGTCATCGAGCAGGAGGGGAAAGGACTGTACCGTTGGGGGTTAGACTAGATTCCTTCCAACTCTAAGATCCTATTATTCAATCTGGGGCCTGGGATTTGGAGACAGACACCAACAACAAACGCAGTCCCAGCCTGAGTCTCCCACCCAGCTGATTAACAACAGCCTCCTCCCCATGCAAAGCAGACCTAGCTCCAACTGAGGGGACTCCGCAATTAACAGCCCCGACCCTTAATCCAGCGTGTCATCATTGCCCATAGAGAGGCTCAACTCTTCCCTTGAATATGGCCAAGCTCCTTGCTGCTACTATATCATGTGGCAAGGAGTTCCACGAATCAGCTACTGAGGAGCAGCAAAGATGTGGTGGTGAACTTCTGTACTGGGGAGGGAGGAATGGATTTTCCCCCACAGCTTATCCCCTTCCCCAGAAATCTTGTACTGCGAGGGGCGCATTTTTAAAAGACTTCCCTGTGCCCCCCACCCCCCAAAAAAAACCTTTCCAAAACTTGTGTGTGTAAGCAGATGCCCAATTGACTCACAGAATGACTGAAGCCGCCCAGCACCAAGGTAATGGCATGTGCAAGCCGGCGGTTTTAGCCAGCCCACCGTGCCTTTGCCAGGCAGTTACGCAGCAACGGGAACGGCGCACACACGCCTGTGGCGGGATGCTTTCGATGCTGGCGCTTCTAGCTGCACCATCTCGGCACCTAAATATTCAGGGCCTCGACACGGCTGAAATAATCCCAAATTGGCAGCACCCCCCCGGAGGCCGAGCTCACCATTCTTCCTTCAGACAAGCCAACGGCACTGACAGACTCCCGCCAGCAAACCCACTGGCGCGTGGCAGCTCTGGCCGACTGCAGAGCGAGAGAGGGACAGCTCAGTCCCCGGAGCCTGTTCCTATCCAGGCCCCCCCCCCCCCCCCCCGCGGGGACGCGGCCACCGGAGCGGTCGAGGCCTGTCTGTTTCCCTCCTCCTCAGTCACACAACACACACACACACACACACACACACACCCCGCTGCCCCCCAAGCCACAGCGAAGGCAGGTCCGCGCTCCGGTCCTTTCAAATACATTGTCGATTGGGGATGCAGGCCTGGAAGCAAAAAAAAGGAAGGAAGAGACAAGAGCTGCCAGAAACAAGCCAGCAGGGCAGGAACCAGCAACGCTCATAAATACACAGCCGTTTCCTCTTCTCCTCGCCTGCCAGACAGTCGCTCCGGCCCACTTGGACGCATCGGCCCCCAAGAACCTACCAATCCCCACATCGGGGGCGGCTGGGGCAAGCCACCATCTTCCGCAGTTTCCGATCCCGGGAAATTGATGCCTTGCGTGAGGGGACAGCGCGGGCCCCATCCTAACGCAGGAATCTTTGGCGGTGATGCCTCCCCAGGATTGCGTCAGGCCGACATACCTACCCAACCAGTCCTAACCCACCACCTTGGGTCCAGAGGGCAAGGGGTCCGCCACTCTAGCCTCTCCTACCAGACCACCCCGGAGGGAGGGCAACCCTGCTCCCGCCGCCCCTGGGAACAGCCCTCATCAGAAAGAGCTGCCGTTCCCCACCTGTGTCCTGACATGGCATGTGTGGCCACTCAATGCCAAGCGTCATTGGCCAGATACCATACGGGCCTGTACCTGGTAGGATCCATCGCCACAGGGAAGTGTGCTAGAGACACGGCTGTGGCTGTCTTGATCTGCACCACAGACGCCCCCCAGCTCTAGCCTTCAGTCCACAGAACAAGGAGAAAATCAACAGGCTGCAGCTGTTTAGCTAGACAGGCAACTGAGGCAGGATCAGACAGAGGTTTACAATATCCTGAGCAGAGCAGAGCAAGGGAACTAGGTAAAGCAAAAACTCCTTTTCTCAAAACCATTAGAACAAGGAAATTAACAGGCAGCAAATTTAAACACAAATAAAAAGGAAGTACTTTTTCCACTCAGTTCACCGGTGGAACTCATTGCCACAGGATGTTGAGAAGGCCAATTGCCCAACGAGGTTCCAAAAAAGGATTGGATACATTCTTAGAGGATACATCCATAAATGGCTGTTGTGTCAAGTTAGTCAGAGAAGACCTCTGACTGGTTGGGGACGGGGAAAGGAGGATTTCATTATGATCCATTGTGCATTTCTCTGAATTAATTGGCTCTGCTGCTGTCGGATGGACCATTGGTCCGAGACACGGCTAAGAGACACTTGGGAATCTCATGGGATGACCGCAGCTCCCACAACAGCCAATTTCCCTGCCCTGATGGCCCCTTGGCATCAAGCCTGACCAGACAGGAAGCCCAGGTTTGGATACTCGCAGGCAGGGGACATCTCACCGAGGACTGTTTAAGTGGAAGGCAGGACCACGTCCATAGAGAGAACACAAGCTAAGTGGAGGGGGGGGGGGGCAGAGGGACGCGATCTAGCAAGGCAAACCTTGAAGTCCTTCCCACCCCAGCCCGCACGTTCCTAGCACTCGTTCGCCATTTCTCTGTAACGGTTGTTTCTCAGAAACACGGTAACCGGCGTTGCCATCAAAGCTCCCCACACCCGCACCTGGACACCTGCCTCCGAGCCTCACAAATTTCCTATGTTAGGAGAGGGGATGAGCCGCCATTCTGAACCGAGACACAAACGCCTCTTCTGGTCTGTCCCCGGCGGTGGTACACCTCAGCCAGCTGCAGCCTCCTAACTATGCCGGAGATCGAACACCACGCCTCTTCCTCCAGTAGGGTTCCCTACCAGGTGGGCTACGAGGGAAATCTGTCAGCAGACAGTAGCATACAGTGCAGCCAAACTGCCCTTGTCCCAAGCAGGATTTCACAGAGACAAACCACCCAGTTTGTTGCAGTACGTTTCAATGTAACTGAAAGCAATTCTCAGAAGTGTGTGTGTGTGTGTGTGTGTGTGTCTCTCTCTCTCTCTCTCTCTCTCTCTCTCTCTCTCTCTCTCTCTCTCTCTCTCAAGTAAAAATTGATTGGCCGACTGTGGAGAGCGATTATAAAGCAAATTAGAGAAATGCATTTCCTTTCTGTGCTCCTCAATGGGCCATGTCACCCAACTAGGTTGATGCGCGAGAGGCGAAGATAACAAATTATTTTGGAGGCGAAGAGAGAGTTCTTATCTGAAGTGACTCATATGCATACACTCCTTAACCCTAGTCCAGCCCAAGGTCAACAGTTACATTCCTGTCGGTGTTTCATCCCTTTCAAAAAAAACATGTTGCTACAGGACCATTGGCGGAGCCTTTTCTGCTGAAGCGATCAGAAGGCAGAATGTTTAAAGACGTAAGAGCAAAACTCCCAGGTTTGAAGCGCTGCCCCGTACTGCAGCCTATTCACGCTACAGCAGCTCGGCCCAAGGGAGAGAGCCGAGGAACTCTTGCTCTCTGAGCAAGGAACAGAAACTTGAAATCCAAGACAGATTTTAAATGTTTCAAGGCCTCACGCGTGCCCCGTTTTGTGGCGGAGACCATAAACTGGCACAGAATCATAAAACACAGTTGGAAGGAACCCTGTGGTTATATGGCCTAAGCCCCTGGCCAGTTTGCAAGAGCCACCATCCCCAAGAGAGGTGTGTCTATCTTAATTTGTAAAAGATCTCCGGTGGTGGAGCTTATAGAGAACTAGAAAGTGCATTGGCAGGAGCTAGTGCAAGGCTGGAGGGGAATGCGGAGAATTGGAAACACTTTTTTTTTTTTTTAAAGCAAGTAGTTGTGAGCAGACGTCAAGGCTAGGGATGCCTGGTTAGGTTACCTAAAGTGGTACGTGGGGAGGAACAATACATCAGCTTGCTACAAACAAGACTATACGTCCCATCCAGACACACTTATTGTTACACATTTTGGGGTCTGCAATTACATTTGAAATCGGCTTGGGGGGGCTCAGAAGGGGAGACGTCTATCCGCACGTGCAAGCCTCTGTGGAAAGGGCTAGGTTTCCAGAAGTGACTGACATTTGGAGGGGACCCACCTGCTGATGATTCTGCAGAGGGAGGTGGGTGGATGGGACTCAGAAGCTCCCAAAGGCGTCTGAAACACACAATGTGCCGTCTGGCCACGGGACGCGGAGGGGGAAGAGTCCATCAAGCTTAAAAACTGAGTCGCCAAAAGAGACAGCTTTGAAAGCACTAGCCTGCTTGCTTTCACAAGACTCAAGTTTGGAAATTTTGTTTCCCCCCCTTTTAAAATTCAAAAATCTCACCCTTGTATTTAGCCTGGTCCAAGGGTCTCTTCATCAGCTAATCTCAAGAGGTGGGGGACATCAGTTTATCCCCCCAGGATTCCCGCCCCCTCCCCACATAACAGAGCTACAGTTAACTAAAAAGGGAAGAGCTGTAACTAAGGGAAGCTATTTGCTAGGGTGGCAGGAACTGCACAGGCCATCGGACTGATCAAATCCTACACAAAGGCAGCCTGCTCTTTGCACTGCACAGAGTTTCTGGCATTGGTTGTGTTTTATCCAAGTATTCGGGGCAAACTCACAACTTTTCTCTTCCTGTACCTCTGGCTGGAACTCGAGTGAGCTTGCTCCTGGCTCTCTGTATCCCACTGAGTGCATGACTTGCCAGCTAGGAATGAAGATGCTTAACTCCCTCGGTCCCCTCTAAAAAACACAACTTATCTCCCTGTGCCCCAGGTGCTCATCTGTAAAATGGGGATAATAATTCCCTATCTCACCAGTGCACTGGGAGGATAAATATCTCAACACCCCCACTTTCCTCCCAGCCAGAGCAGAAATAGCCAAGATCATCATGTTACTATCTCTGCATAATCATGACTTGAGCACCTTCAGGGAAATGATTGCTCCCTTCCAAATCCTGACTCCTTGTCTGGCCGGCTTCCAATTGGGCCCAGGGGGGAATCTCTCGCTCGCTAGGTGGCTGCGTGAGTCATGACAGAGGAGGAGACCACGCCCAGCAGGGTGAATGGGGCTCCGGATCTGGAGCAAGTGAAGTCCCCATTGTTATTTGCGACCACCTTCACATTCACCTGGAGAACATTGCCTGCGAGGGCCAAGCGAGGGCCCAATGCCGCTGCTTGTGAATTCCCTCGGGGCAGAGAAAGGGGGCTGTAGATAGGGGAGGGAAAAAAGGAGATACAGCTTTGTTTTTTAAGTGTCTGGTGTAAAAATATATATTGATGGAAGCGATTAAATAAGAACAGATTAATAATAAAAATGCAAGAGAGGACAAGGCTACAGTAGGAAGGAATCAACATTTAGGACCAACGCGACAACCCCTCACTCTCTAGTCTCAAGAGATAAGATTTCGAGACCCTTGTCTAACAATACGACTCCAGGAGCTGAGGCTTTAAAGAGAATGCCCTTGGGGGTCGCGTCCGTCACTGGCGAACTGAACCAGTGAGGGATTGTTAGTCATCTGTCGAGGCAGATGTAATTACAAGTGGGGATTCTGCTTGTGGGGGGAGAAGAGCCCACTGTTTTGTGTGTGTGTTTCCATATGTAGATTCACTCAGACCTTCCAGATCCTGGCAACATGCCCCACTGCGCTACTAGACGAATGACGGGGCAAACAAAATTCTTCACGGCACTGGGAGCCAGCAAGCGCCAGGCAAGAGGCCTCTTTCTGTGGGAAGTGCATGCAGGCCGGGAGTTGGAGCCTCCCTGGTACCCGGCACAGGAGACCAGACGTCTAGATTGTAAGCCACAGGCAGGGACCGCGTCTGATTGTATGTTCTGTACAGCGCCAGGTTTTGCAACTGGCGCTTTATAAATGTTTAATAATAATAATAATAATAATAATCAAAAAGAAGCAAGCCACACAAGCATCTCCTCACCGCCAGCCTTCGGGAGGGCTCGCACGCCAACGCAGCTGCAGCCGGATGACACGAAATGCCATCTCCCCCCTGCATCATCCTGGCAGAACTCCTGCCAAGGAGGGCATGTGCTTGGCATTCTGTAGAACAGGTTCTGCCACCCCGGTGCGTGGCAAGGCCAAAGCCTTGCTACACACCAACGGGCTGTGCCCAGTTACGGCCGAAATTGAGCAGATTGGAGGGGAGCGGAGGTTGCCAGAGTTCTCCGACTAAGGAGTGGGCACATACCCCCCCCAAAAAGGGCAGTATGCAGGCCGGGGGGGCTCTAATACTGGCCTGAAATATTTCTAAGTAGCACTTGCAGCTTGAGCCGTCCCTGTTCATTATGAATACGCCTTCCCCTTTAAGAAGAAGGCACCCCAAAGAGAGCATGCAGGGTACCCCAAACACCCAAGCAGCCAGCGATCCCAAGGCAGACCCACCTAAACATTCTGAAGATTGATTTGAAAGTCATCAGTTCCTTGAACAGAGGCCATTTTGAGACACAGCACGGCCAACCCCCACGGACCCAGGTGCCCCGTCTGTAGGCGGCGTGGCTGTGTTCCTGCGACAACCCCACCCCACCCACCCACGCCCCTGCATGGTGCAACCCGGGGTTTTCCCCCGTTGGCAGGTGCACACTGACCGCACATCCACCCCCCGCCATCTGAAGCCCCCCATCCACTCAGCAGAAGCGTGAGGCGGCTTGTCTAAAGACAGCCAAAGTTTGGGGAAGGGAGGACAACAACCGCCCTCCTGCTTTTGAACCTTTGCACTTCCAGCTTATCCCAATGAACACAAGGTGCAAAAAGGTTTTGGGAGCAATCTCCCTCCTGCTTTTGAACTGTTGCACGGTCCAGCTTCTATTTAGGACCACGAGGTGTAAAAAGCTTTCATTTGAGAGAGAGAGAGATTTGAGACTCAAGAGATAGAGGCAAACTGGTCCAGATTATATCTTTTATCGGACCAACTTTTGTTGGTGAAAATAGGCAGGCGTTCGAGCTAGACAGGGCCCTTCCTCAGGCATGGAGCAAGTCAGAAACAGACAGCAAACGCAAGACAGGTATATACGAGGCAGTGATTTTTCGTGTTGAGGGAGCGGATAGGACAAAGTAAACTAGAAAAGGGGCTGTAGATGGGGAAGGAAGAAAGGAGATACAGCTTTGTTTTTAAGTGTCTGGTGTAAAGATATATATTGATGGAAGCGATGAAATAAGGAGAGATTAATACTAAAAATGCAAGAGAGGACAAGGCTACAGTAGGAATCAACATTTAGGACCAACGCGACAACCCCTCGCTCTCTAGTCTCAAGAGATAAGATTTCGAGATCCTTGTCTAACAATAAAGCCCCAGCTCCTGGAGTCGTAAAGAGGATTAAATCCTCAAACTCAGTTTTCCCAAGTGAACTTGTCACAGAGCGATACTGGACTATCGGTCTAACAGATACGTAAAGAGCTACGCTGGGATTTGCCAGCAGGGGTGGGTTTGTCTTGCAGGGGGCACCAAGGAGAGATTCTTTCCCCAAGACTCGCGGATTTCCTGTATCGAGCAGTTGAGGCTGGACTAGATGGCCTCGGAGGAGCCTTTAAGATTCTAGGACGTTGCAGCAGAAGTGACCTGGTGAGGGGGCGAGCCCCAAGGAAAGCAAGGGAAAGTTCACAGTCTGACTATTGCGTCACAAAACCGTAGAGTTGGAAGGTCTAGTCCAACCCCCTTGCTCAGTGCAGGAAATTGGTAGCTACGGCATCCCCGACCGACGGCCAGCGAAACTCTGTTTGAAAACCTCCATCCTAGGTCCAGTTCCCTGAAAGGCTGCTCTCCAGGGAAGGGGGCGGAGAGGAGGGCGCACGCACAAGGGTAGCGGGCAGATCCACCATCTGGATCCTCCTCTTCCTGAGCCGCCCCCAACTTTTAGGTGGCCCTCAGACCTTGCACTCGTTTTCAAAGCGGGCCCCTGGGAGGGAAAACAGTTCCCCCAGCTCCCTGGCGTAGACAAACCCAAGTGTTTTGCCCAAGGTTACAAAGCAGAGTGGAGTCAAGGTCATTCAGGAGGACAGTATTCCGGAGCCAATGGAGGCGCTGCTACCAGGGCTAGATGCCCCAGATAATAGCAGTTATTACCCTCTGCTATGCTACGTAAGTCAGAGTACGGAGCTCCAACGTTAAAAGTATGAACAAGGGGAGAAAGGAAAAGTTTAAGAAGCAAGACCTGCGAGGAAAGGTTGTAGAAACCAGTAAGGTTTAGTCTCGGGAACAGAAGATTTGAGAGGCCGGGGATGGGGCAGGAGAGAGCAGGCCCTGCAACATGTATTTTTCATAAGTGTTCCTTAAAAATTGGTCTAGGTGGCAACCCTATGCAAGGACCACACAGACACTGAGGCAAGATGGAATGCGCTCAGGAAGAGGAGGCTCCAGAGCATGGATTCGTGCTACGGATTCATCCCCACTATCCTTGTGTGTAGGCCATCGGCTCGGCTCCCTTTCCCCACCCCCATCCCGAGCTCAGTGTGTAGGCCATCGTCTTGGCTCCCTTGCCCCCCCCCCCCCCGCAAGCTAGTCACAGGCCGTATTTGAACCCTGAGCCCGAGGCTTCCTACCCCTGCTCGAACTGCAAGAACGACCGAGCGAGGGAGCAGGTTATCAAGGGAAGTTGGAATCTCATTTTAAGAAGGCTAGAGAACTTTCTTTTGGGGGTGGCGTGTGTGACTGAGGTGTAACGTTCGTAGAAGGAGGGCGCACAGAGAGGCGTTCTCAGTGGCTGCTTCTCCTTGGAGATCTGCCTAAGTCCGGGCCTGCTTACCTTTCGGAGGAGATGCAAGACCTTTTTGTTTGGCCCGGCATTTGGTGGGCTAGGATAGGGTTGGGAAGGATGGGCTAGGGGAGAGGGTTGGTGAGTAGGGTTTAGGGTTTCTTTCAATTGCTTTTATGTGTTTTTCATATATATTTTATATGTATTTTATATATTCCTGTAAGCAGCCCTGAGCCTTCGAGGGAAAGGTGGGATAAAAATTGATGATGATGATGATGATGATAATAAAGTATCCTATCCCAGTTCAGGTGGTTAGACTACATGGACACAGGCAGCACGCAAGGGCATAGCTACTACTACTACTAATCATTTCTATAGCGCTACTAGGCATACATAGCACTTTACAGTCACAGATTTTGAGAGACAGGCCCCCTGCCGCAGCAGGCTTACAATTTAAGATGGACACGGGTGAGGGGAACACAGGGAAAGACAGACACACACATTCCCATTTTACAGATGGGGAACAGAGGCTGAGAGGTTGTAGCTTGCCCAAGGCCACCCAGCGAGCTCATGGCTAGCTCAGGATTTGAACCCTGGCTTCCCAGGACCAAGTCCAACGCCTCATCCGCTACACCCCGGCTTCAGTGGGCCCTGATGCAGTAGCTGGAACACACCACCTGTCCCTCCCAATCATCACTTCATCCCTTGGAAGCACATCCCAGCCCTCCCAATTCTACGGTTCCAGAGCACACGAATCATCCTGCAGGAACCGGGTTCGAGCAAGACCGCCATTTGTGGCACACCAGGTTGAATGGGGAGGAGGAGGACGGGGAGGAGAGAGACCTGGTTGCCTGGGATGGGGTGGCAGAGACAGCCTGGATGGATGGTACAATGACAGGCGTACGAGACAGGAGGAGAGGTGCAGCGTGCACTCATTGGCAGGCAATAGCCAGCCATCGGCCAACAAATACCAGCAGGGAAAATTCTTTTTGTGACCACAGATGGGTTCTAACAGCCCTCAGCCCCACCCAGAGAGCACTCTGCTGCCAGGGAACGAAGGCCTCCTCCCCACCCCATCCCCTCTCCCTCCTAGCCTCATTATACCACTTTTCTCCCCTAGAAGGCAATAGGACTTGGGAGAGAAAGCCATTCCCCGAATACCACCTCAAGCTGCAACAACCTGGGCTCTCAAACTCTGGGTTGCAACCTGAAAGGTGGGGAGGGGTGTCCCAGTCCCAAAGGCTGTCTGTTGCACTTGTCTAGGTTTGCTTTCAGACACACATTTCTCCAGCATGTTTGCTGTAACATCCAGAACTTTCTGTGTCTCTATTGTCTAAATAGCTCATCCAGATCTTAAACATCTGCAACTTTGAAATTCTGCGAGAAACTTCTCCCAGAACTTGTGTGGGTAAGAGTTTCTCCTGGTTAAACTGCTTTGCTCCAGGCAGCTGTGGTCACTTGGTTTCCATGGCAGCCTGTCACGTCTACAGCTGCGGCTACTTTAGGCTGCCTCAGAGGCTCAGAGCAGGTTGCACAGATTGAGAGTCTGAGCACTGCTTGCCTAGGGAAAAGTAACCGGCAAGGCAGCCCGAGATACTGCCTGGAGAGTTACTGAATAGTATCCAATGGGGTCTCTTGGAAGAGAGGGTCCCTGCTCCAGAGGACTTGAGAGACTCAGGCTCACAGAATGAACTGGGGGATCATACACAGCGAGTGGGGTTATGAGCAATTTAGGGGTGTGCAATCTTGGTTTCTTTACTGGGTGGTTAGGATGAAGAGTTTTATGGCACAGCTGCCTACAGGCTATTTACTGGGAGGAATGGGGATTCACACACACGCCCAGAAATGTTCAGTGCTGGCCTACATCTACTCCCAAGGGAACCTGGGGGAGCCCCCCCAACTCCGAAACGAGAGCAGAGATAGGCCAACGGCAGCCACTTTTCAGAACACTGATCGCTTGCAGCCCCTCCTCTCCTCTCCCTGAGCGCATTCAGCACAAGCTCCTTGTCTCTACCTACAAGGCTCTTCATGGCCTTGCCCCACTTGTCTCCCAATATGCTCCTGTCTGAAAGCTCCACTCCTCCTCTTCTACCACCCTTGCCTGCTTAAAACTCCCCTGCTCCTCAAAGCATATTCGCCCATTCTCCCCTGCTGCCCCCCCCCCATGCCCGGAACTGCCTCCCCAAACACAGTTGCTCCTCTCCCTCCCAGCCTTCAACTCCCTCCTGAAACACCACCTCCTCATCCCCTTCCTGATTCTCCCAACATCACCTCCCCATGGTAACTACGCTCAGTAAGAGTACCTGCAACCTCACGCCTTCATGAACCTATCCTTGTCTCTCCCTCTGTTGCCCCAACCCTTCATCCCGCCATCTTTCTAAGATTGTACAGAGGGCAGGGACTCTGTCTACTTCCAACAGTTGTAAAGTGCCATGTACGTTACTGCTGCTCTATAAACAGCTACGCCCACAAACATTATTAGTAGCAACAGTCCCGCCCCGGGGAGAATGGATTTCCTTAATGACAAGTCACAAGAGGACTCAGTGGGGAGCAGAACGGATCCCGGGTCACGCAGCAACAGACAGTGGGTGAGACAGTGGGTGTGCGAGGTTTGGCAGAGACTTGAGAGTGAAGATAAAAGAGCAGTGTGAAACAGCTGGAATAGAAAGAAATCCAGTGGGGAGACCCAAAGGGAGATGGTTCGAGCGACCAAGCAGAGTGAGTTTTTTGTGGTTTTGTTTTGGATAGACTAGAGATTTGGAGGGAAGGGACAGGAGCACAATGCAATCGCTATAAAAGGTAGGAAGCAGCAGGGTGAGGGGTGACTGGGCAGCAAAGAGCAAGACTCCTGGGTTTTGCAGCAATCACCGTCACCAGCTGACATGTTCCAAATATTTATATTTCCCATGGAGCCAGGAGAAGGGGAACTCTCTCCTTCCCAGAAAAGGCCCAGCTTTGATCTGCTCAAAACCCCCAACGCGCAACGAGAGAAGAGTCTAGCCCAATAGCCAAAGCAGCCACCAGCCATTAGCAGGGGCCAGCTTCAAAGCCACCCCGGCCGTGGGCACTAAGCCAAACATGGACACCATGCAGCTGCACGGCATCCAGTGGAGGATCCCACAATGCACTGCAATTATTCAGCAAGCCCGGCGGGCAACTACAGCTGAAATTTGGTACCCATGGGCAAATTTGGGCCGCATTTTCGGGCACCGTTGCAGGTATCCGAATTATGGACACGAATACCACTTGAGTATGTCAAACACCAAAATTTAAGTTACCATTTTTTGAGTGCCCAAAATTACCCCCAAAACCAAAATACCCTCCTCCCCCTCCAAAAAAATATTAATTCCAAAATTCGGTATTTCGGTATTTGTTGGTAGTTTTGGTGCCAAAGAGACCCAGAAATTTTCAGTTGGATTTGGGCACCGGAAATTCAGTGGGTTTGCCCGGTTTCTTGCAGGTCCTTGTTTTAGCTCCACGGGCTGGCATTTCCCTCCGGGTGGCTGCAGAGCGAGGACAACGGGACAAAGGAGCCATTTACCCAGACTGAGACGGGAGGCCAGGCA
The DNA here is from genome assembly GCA_003113815.1 of Sphenodon punctatus. Classification (NCBI taxonomy): domain Eukaryota; kingdom Metazoa; phylum Chordata; class Lepidosauria; order Sphenodontia; family Sphenodontidae; genus Sphenodon; species Sphenodon punctatus. Next base: position 5,321,758 of record QEPC01000412.1, read on the forward strand.
GCCACTTGCCTGCAGCCTCGGAGGGGAGAGTAAACCATGCGAGAGGGGAGAAAGCGTGGCGGCAGGGGTTAAGGCAGCGGAACTAAACATAGGCTCCAGATTGGCTACTGTAACCATTTTAACAACCAAACAACAACAAAACCCTTGCTTACCTATCCCACAGGACCTGTAGAAAACACAGCCAGAGGCCTGATCCTGCAAACCATGGCTCATCCGAGCCAGAGGGACTGCTCCACAGGCCCTCGCTTACATTGATCCAGCTGGTTTTAAAATTCAGCGCCTGGGACCGCGAGGAAGGATCCATTCGCTCAGATGGGCCCGGGTTCTTGCAAGACCAAGGGCTTGGCTCCCCCTCCATCCCAGGAGCAGGGACCGGTCTGCTTTTGCTTCCTGTACTAGCACATCCCTGCGAAGACGCCGTGGCTGCAACATGCACACGCTCAGTGCCGTTATTATAATCGTCTTAGCCCTGGGCTCAGTGAGCAAGGGGGCACACGCGGAAAGGGAAACGAGTTCTGGTGTCCGTGTGCACAAGCGTATGTGCGTGTATCCATTAAGCAGAAGTCCATCGATGGTGTAAGGACCGGCTGTTCTGCCACGCTTTTGATGGGGGAGATGGGTAGTGGGAGGGGGGGTGCGTGGGTGTGGTGGGGGGTTTAGCTCCAGTAAGTTTTAATTGTTTTAGGCAGGAGTCTGCAGTACGGTTAGGCAGCCTCCTGCAACCAAGCCACGCACATGCACCTGAGACCTCGCATCCGCTTGAATGTTATTTATCCCGTGTCTCTCCCTGTGTCCCGTCTCCTTGTCTCCCCCTCCGTGTCTATTAGATTGCAAGCCACAGGCAGGGACCGCATCCATCTCATTGTTCTGTAAAGCACCAGGGACACAGCTGGCGCTATACAAATGCTTATTATTATAATAATAATAATAAATTGTATTGTTTTATCGATTTGTATATATGCTTATATTTATTTATACTTATTTATATTCATATGCTTATTAGTTTTTGTTAGGCGCCCCAGAGCTGCCTGAGGCAGGATGGTATAAAAGAAAGAAAAAGATCTACTCAGGGTTGGGGAAATGGGATCGAACTGCCAGGAGCTCCCTAATCGCAAAGTGGGGTTTTCTGATCACGTGGGCAAAGGACGGGCGTGGGCGTGGCAGCCTAAAGAGAGAACGACACACACACCCCAGCTTCGTGACAAAATCTTTTCCCTCCTAGGGGTCGCTTTGATAATAAGTACAAGCTCCAAGGGCTGCACAGAAGTTGAGGGGCCGGGTGCTTTAAGGGCTGCGGTGAGAGGAAGGTCCAGATGATGGATACGTGCTGTGGATCTGTTCCTATGTGCGTGCCCTCAGGCTCACACGCTCACCCTGAACTCACGTCTTTCAGTGCTTGGAGGCAGGAACTGGGAACGGACCAGGTAAATACTCGCCGTGGTCTGCATTTGTGTCCGTCTCCCGCCCAATCTACTCCAACCGGCCTGAGGGTATTATTACACAAGAGCAGCGGGGAGGAGGGTCTGCGGTTGGTGCATGGGGCAGGCGTGGGGGGCGTCTACGCCCGGGAAGCGCTTCACACGGGCAGCTCCCCGCATGGCTGCCCCGGCCACACGCCGGCTACCCGGGAGCGCTCCGTGCGGGGACTGGGTGGCCGACGCGTGGGTCGCGGGAACGCGCCTGCCCACGTGCCAACCTCGAACGAGCAGCTTTGCACGTGGACGGCGGGGGTGCATGCGTGGAGCCTTCTCACGTAGACACCCCGAGACAGGCCAGCCATACCATGGGACAACTGCCCTGGCAGCCCTCTCTCCACGCCACGGGGACCCCCGGCGGTTCTCTCTCCACACCACGGGGACCCCCGGCGGTTCTCTCTCCACGCCACGGGGACCCCCGGCGGCCCCCGCGGTTCTCTCTCCTCCACGGGGACCCCCCGCGGTTCTCTCTCCTCCACGGGGACCCCCCGCGGTTCTCTCTCCTCCACGGGGACCCCCGGCGGCCCCCGCGGTTCTCTCTCCTCCACGGGACCCACGGTGACACCCGTTTTCACCAGGTTCTCCAGGTCCCCCACTCACACCTGAAGGGGCCCCAAGTATGACCCCCCCCGGGCTTTGTAGGGGTGGCACTAGAGACCCTGCATTTTATCTTCCCCCTAGGGCCTGCTCTGAGATCCCGTTCCCGTAGGCCTCTCTCATACCCAGAGCAGTCCAGATGCTAAATCACCTCCGGGGAAGGGGCACGATAGCCAGGGCGCGGGCAACCGAGGCCGGACAGTTTGTGCCGTTTTGGTTAACACCCACCCAAAAGCAAAATCTCAATAAGTCAATGAAGTGACAGGCTAGCTACGCTCTGCGCGCCGATCCATTTGTTAAACAGGTGCTCGTGGCGACAGATGCAGCTTGCTCACTTGAGTAAGGATCAGATTCATGAACTAGGATAAGCTAGGCTCTGCCGACGAAACACACAGCAGCAGCGCGGCGCTGTCGAAGAGCCATTCGCTAGCACCCAGACCCAAATTCATACAGCAGGACTTGCTGTTCTATTTTTTATTTATTTATTTATTTTTTAAAAAGCCAACCCCCACCATATTGACTACACTTAGCAGAATTGGAGATAGCGATCGGACGCCGCCTTCGAACTAATGCAACATCTGTGGGCTGATGGGAGGCAGAAGCAAGATCGAGTTTTGTTTTAATACAGGCTGCGTGTGGAGTGGAGTGGCGGGGAGGGCGGGGGATAAAGTGTAAATGAAGACCGGCCTCCTCCCCCTCCCCAATCAGATAATTAAAAACGCCTGCATTAATCACATTTGCAATGGAACAAATTGCTGGAGCCCTCTTGCCTCCTCTTTTTAGTGTTTATTATTGTAGGCGAATCCTGCTCCAGTCTGGTCGGTAGAGATAAGCAGCATTTATCTTACTTGGCAATCTTTATCAGTATGGAAATCAGGGCCCTGAGCTTATCAGCAGTTCAGATCTACTGTAGCTGAAAGCAGAACAGAAAGAGGGGAAGCGTGGGGGGGGGGAGTGAGCAGAGAAAAAAACAGGCAGGCAAACTACTGTAAGAATTTCCACTTCAAGTTAATTTATATTTTAAAAAAAAAATATTTAAAGACACACACAGAGCCACATCAGCAAAGCAAGATCAATCTGCCAGTTTATCAGTTCGCCCCATCTCAAGAGCCAGGACTCTCAACTGCGCGCACACACACAGAGCTGCCAAAAGGTTTGCTGCGTCTTTTGCCGTGTGCGCCCACACTCCCATGTTTGAAGTTAATAAATGTAACAGACTATCAGGGCTTCAGATCAGCTCCCTGCTCCTTTATCAGCTGTCCATATCTATCGAGCAGCAGAACAAAAGAGACACACAGGCAGCTGCGTTTGGAGGTTGCTGTGTATTTTTGTGATTTAAAACAAAAAACTGCTTGTGTGTATTGGGGGGGGGGGGCAGATACAGCCCGTCCTCACAAAGGGAGTTGTGTTCATTATCTCATTGGTCACCCTCCCTGCCAGCCCTAAATCTAGCCATCGCTAGCGCAGAAGGGGCTGCGTGTCCCAGAGAATCCCCAAAAGGGGGCTAGTCACAAAGTTCCCCATCGCTTGGGCGTTTCGATCCGCTATCGGAACCGCCATCAGCTCCCAGTGACAATCAAGCGTTAGCTGAATGCCTTAACTCAACACGGCATCTAAGCTGCAGCCAGGAAAAAAAGAGCTAAAGATGAAGAATGAAAGCAAGACAGTTCCAGGCTCCTAATAGAGCAAGCAATTACCAGCAACTCCTCCACGGGGGTGCGCGCCACCAGACCGCTCTCCCAATACATCACACTACAAAAGTGGAAGGGGTTGCAATAGTTTGACTCCCAACAGCTTGGGAGAGCCAAGGGCATTTTGTAGGATGCTAAATTAAAAAGCATTCATCATGGGAACACCCCCCCCCCCAAACCAAACCCCCCCAACACACACACACACAGTCCAGCTGATCGGTCTCTTAGCACTTTTTGGCAATCATAGGCTCCCCCCCCCCAAGAGATCTCACCCCTCGGATCTGTATCTGCATTTCCCATCTAGCTGAAAAGGCAGAGGCAGCAGAGCAAAATAAGAATACCTAGATATGGATCTGGGGGAGGGTTTCAGGGCTGAGAGATGATCTAAGCGATGAGTTTTGCGAGAGCAGGCCCGGTTTGTGCATTAGTGGAGTCTGGTTACCAGAACCCTGATTCACACATACTTTCCATCTCCTCCCAAGACAGCAGCACCTTCTCGGCTCTACCTCACTAATGACTGTTTTCATATTGACACATACAGGAAAAAGGCTCCAAAGCTTTCAGCTTTCTTAATCAGTTTTGGCCATCGCTGTGGGCCCGAGATCAGCCTCCTCCCTTATCGTTTCTTCACATCTTTGAAGAAAGCAGAAGAGGAAGGAGATAGGAGCCAGCCCTTCAGAGCAGCCAGCTAATACATTCAGACTGCTGTCCATCCCTGCAACCCTCCCAATCCATCTTCAGATCACCTTTTACTCCTTATTAAGCAGAGCTGACAAGAAAGGCGCTAGGAACAAATGCACCAACAGCGACTGGCAGGGACCAAGCAAACTCCTACAAGACAAAACTGGGGTGGAAAGTTTAAAGGAAGGGCAGTGGGAGGGTGGTGGGGACACCTCGCAATAGATCAGGGTTGGGGGAAGATTGGCATGTCATTGATATGTGCCATCCTCACTGGGGGAGGCGTGGCAGGCCCAAACGGCGCTAGCTTCCTGTAACCGTGCGTGTGCACGTGTGTGTGTCCCCGTTCCACATACTTATCAAGCAATATCATCAGCATTGTTACTTCAGCGGCTGAGCAGTCGCATTAACCGTGCCATCTATTAAAGTGGGAAGTCTTTGCCCCGGTTCACGTCACCAAGGAAGGCAAAAAGATTCCTTGATCGTTGGTGCAAACACAGAACAAAACAAAACCCAGAATTAAACTGGCTAAAAAGTTTTTAAATCAAAAAAAGAGGCAGATGGCAGTTTGGAGAGGGGGGGGGGGGGGAAATAACTATTTTTAAAAAAAAAATAGTTCTCTCCCAGTTTTTTTTAATATATATATATATATATAAAAAAGGTCCGACTCAGCCTTATCAGCAGAACAATCACTCCAGCCCAGCAAACAGGTAGATGCAACTTGGTATTGCAATTATTTCAAAGAAAGATAAGCAAGATTATCACATGGTGGGCAGCTTTGCTATCCATCCTCCCATCTAAGGGCCTGATCAACAGCTTGGATCTAGTTAGGGGAAGAAGTTTTTGTGGAAAGCAGCTAAAAGCTGCCAGTGGAAAAGTTCTTCATGGAGATTTTTCCCACCCTCCAAAAAAAATCTGCAGCCACAATCGCTTTCATCTTGGCCAGAGCTGAAATCAGATTCTCTTTGCTTGATCAATTTGGGATCCCTGAGAGAATGATAATCCCGAGGCGCTATTATCAGCCAAGGAGAGACGGAGAGGGGGGGGGGGGAGAGAGGGCTCCTTTATCAGCCTTTTTATCAGAACACTTTATCCCTGCTCCCAAAGCTTATTTTGGGTTACAGAGTGGGGGGGGGGGAGATAACTCCGAACAGCAGGGATGGAGGAGGAGAATTGCCAAGGCCACAATCCAGAAGGCACTTGTCCCATTTACTGCCCTCTGGGTTCCAATGGGTTACTCCGGAGTAAGTGGCGGTCTGCTGGATTAAGATACAAAGTCATAGGCACAATCCTGCGAGGTAAGAGTTAAGAAACTCTTCACCTCCCCCCCCCCCCAAAAAAAATATTGGACTAATGACACTCCTCAAAGTCTACGATGCACACACAACCCCCCCCCCTCTCTAGATGGGGAGGCTTCTTTAATGCAATGGATGTGAGTGAGTCAAAGCGAGATAAGATCACAATTTCAGCCCGTCCCGACAGAGCGATCTTATCAGGATGGGACTTGCAGAATGGAATATTTTACAGCCTTATCTCGGCCCTGATCAGCGGCTGCTGTATCAGGCCAAACCATCTCGGTGGAAGGAGAGAGGGGAAAGGAGACGGGGGGGGGGAAGAGGGAGGCACAAACTTCTGCAACCACATGGAAGAGAGGTTCCCCCCCCCTCCCCAAATCCAGAGCAAGGAGGGAGCCTAATCCCCCCCCCCCGGTGGCCAGGCAGCGGGCTTTAAATTAAAGCCCTCCCCCC
>QEPC01000412.1:5348259-5396393 GCA_003113815.1 Sphenodon punctatus
AAAGGACTCAAACTGAGGTCAGATCACGTGACAGGCTTTGTTTCTTGGGGGATGCCATTGCCACTGTGAGGTTCCCAGTGTCAATAGCTCCCTTGGGGCTCCGGAGAGCAGGCTTATCTATGTATCTATGGGGGTATCAGAGCCCCGTCTCTTATACACATCTAGATGTGTATAAGAGACAGTTCTAGGGATGGGCGAACGCGGTTCGGAGTTCGGACTGAACTTGGTCTGTTCGTTCGACCGAACCGAACTTCCGAACCGAACTCGAATTTCAAACCGAGCCAAACAGAATTTCCGAACTCCGTTCTGTTTGCCCATCCCTACATCTGACCTAGTTTTCAGTGATGAGGACTCTACATCTCCATAAGCAACAACTCGTTAATTAGAGTTTGAAAAGATGTTGTAAAAACACCACTTGAGCCCAATCTCCTACTTTAGTATTTTTTTTACTTTTGATTTTTCTCTCCTATGTGAAATACTTTACATTTGTCTTTATTGAATTCCATCTTGGGTTTTTTTGCCCCATTTTCCAATTTACTAAGATCATTTTCAATTCTGGTCTTATCCTCCAGAGTGTTTTCAATCCAGCTTTCTGTCACCGGCAAATCTGATAAGGATATCCCCCACTCCCTTCATCCAAATCACGGATGGAAATATTAAAACAGCAACAAAGTCAGGACAGACTCTTGGGGAACCCCACTTAGTGCCTGTGATTGCTGGATATTTTGACTTGTAAGTTCCCCACGTGTTGTCATCATGCAAGGCAAGTCTCTCTGTCACTCTTGCATTTTCCTTCCACCTCGTCCTACCCTGTTTTGAAATCAAAAGGTAGGTGAAAATGTATTTAAAAAAATATAAAAATAAAAATACCTGTAACCCCTGACTGACATTGCTTCTCTATATGTGGTTGATTAGTAAGCATTAGGGATGGGAAATCTTGCTGAAAATCTGAATCAGATAAAAATCAGAATCAGATTCAATTGAATCGGATTAAAATTGGAATCAGATCATATTTTTTCCTCAATGACTTCAATAGGCAGGGGCAGCTGGTGGGTTTTGATGTTGGAGGGGCACTAAGGCCGATGGGCCTAGGGGTGGAGCTTAGCCTAGGGGCGGAGCCAGGGGGACGGTAGGCCAGTGACATGGCATAACCCAGCAGCAAGGAGTTCCCAGGGTTAACATTGGATGGAAGAAAACACAGTCTACATGCACATCAAGCTTAAAATAAATAATTTATAAACCCAAACACAGGGACCCATCCTTGTAAAGCACCCCAGTCACAGCCTGAGTCCAATTTTACCACGCACATCCCATTTCCAGCATTTTGAACACAACTGAAATCGCATGACTTGCAGTGACAGCTCAGGATTTCCAAACTTCTAGCCGCCCATTCCACATAAAGGGAGAACGCCTCCCTTTTGACTGTGAAGACTTCCTTAGGAAGCCTTCAGGGGTGGGGGTGGTGTGTGAGTCACTGGTTTGTGCGCGCGCACGCACACAAACCAGTGACAATGTCTGAGCCAGCTCAAATAACCTTGTTTGAAGTAGCAACCTTCTGAAAGTTGCTACTTCAAACAAGGTTCTAAGAGCTGGCTCCGCACATGAGCCCTTGGTGCAACTCCCCCACCCCACCCCGTCGGCCGGTCGGGGACACTCGGGCCGATTCCTGGGGCTGGAGGGGCGTTGCCCCTGACCCCTAGGGGGCGCACCGCCCCTGTCAATAGGAAAATTTCCCACTGAAGTCAATATAAAACCGAACCTGTTTCAGTCCAATGGACCATTCATCATTCTAAGTCACAATCCTAGAATGATGAATGTTAATGTTGTTTTAATGTTAAATTGTATCCCGGGTCCCTGTTTTAAATATTTAAATTGGATTTTGATGTATTTCAAACTGTCTTATGTTTGTTTTTATATGTATTTTTATTGTTGTTGGAAGCCGCCCTGAGCTGTTCTCAGGAGGGGCGGGGTATAAATTTAGAAAATAAATTAAAAAAAATAAATGAATGGGCTAAAGAAGAGCCCAGAAAATTGCAATAGAAGAGAGAGGGAAATGAGCCAGAGTGCACCCCTGAATTAATCCGATCCAATGAAAACCTGATGGATCAGGACAATTGGGTGGATCGGATTCATCTGATTCTGATTTCCCCACCCCTAGTAACCACCTTGGGGTACAACTAGGTGTTATCTTGTTAGAAAACTCTGAACAGTGAGTCAATAAATTTTCCCGCCAAAATGTCTCGGAGGCGGTAGAACAGCGATTGGTCAGAAGGAGTCTCCAGTGGTGGAGATCCGTGAGATGACTGGCAGGTCTGGAATCCTTTCCCATGAGGGAACAGTGGGAAATAACAAAATGGGTTTGAGATCTAAAACTGTAATAAAACTTCTTGGGTTGGCAGAGTGAACCCAGTCTCTTCAGAGGGGGAAACACTATAACGTTGCGTAATCCAGGCCGGTCAGGGCGTATAGAGGAAGTTAAAATGTTTTGCCATGCAGGGAAGGAATTTCGCTGACATAAGCATCTTCCAGAATTGAGATGGGGTTCTGTAATTGGCTAGCACCTCCTAGAGGCTCCTAACCTGATTGGACACAAACCCCCTGCACTGATTGGTCCTCTTCTCAATCCAAATAATGAAGGAGACCTGGTTGAGAACGGAGTAAAACACCTCGTTACCTGGGGCCAGAGAGGGTATTTAAAGGGAGCCTCTGGTATCCTAGAGGAAAAGAAGTCAGAGCCGTTGAAGGGAGAGGAGTGCGGCTGGAGAGAAAACTCAGGGTCGTAGATGAGGGAGAGCGAAAGCCTCGAGGAACGATAAATCCGTGGGGAAATCTCAGAGCTGAGAAAACAGAGACAGCAATGGGAGAGTCAAAGAGGAGACGGGGCTGGATCCCACTGTGGAATCACTTTACTAAGCTGAGTCACTGAAAGCAAGGGGATGTAGGATCCCTCTGAGGAGGGATTGTGAGTCTGACTGGTAGGGACGGGACTATCGGCGAATTATTGGTATTGGATTAATCCGATATCGGATTTATCGGTATATCGGTTTTTTAAGATTGCCGATTTTTTTGATCTTTAACATTGCGGCTATTGTTAAAATGGCCGCAATGTTAAAGATCTGAAAAACTGGCAATGTTAAAAAACCGATATACCGATATTAATCCAATATCGCCAATTATCGGCATTATCGGATTCATCCGATATCGATAGTCCCATCCCTACTGACTGGTGACCTGTGGCTGCCTCTACCCGCTGGCCTGGACGTGACCGGACTGCTCCAGAGACTCCGCCTGAGAACAGAGTCACTGGAGCGATCCCCACCCTTCTTAGCTAGACAGTAGGGTGATATCATGGAGCCTGACTCTAGAGAAGATGAGATATTCTAGCTAGAAAAGTCCGGTAATATTTGTCGCTCCGTTTTCCTGGGATGACCCCATAAAAGAGTGAGCTCCTGTCCTTGCACTGTTAGGGTATCAGTGACAATAGTAACGATATAAGCAGATTAATAACTGTATTGATGGAGCCGCACAGGGATTCTATTATCTGGGGGCTGCTTAGCAGTTAGGAGCAGGGGGATGTGAAAGGGGTGTAGTCAAGGAAAGGAGGGTCCCGGTCATGGCAGTGCTGCAGTCCTGCGGGCGGCTGCCCAGAGCATCAGGCGATCTGCCTGCAGCTCTATAGTGTAGGGGAGGCGGCACGGCGTGCAGGTGAAGTATGGGCCGCGACAGCAGCCGGGTTCGTTCGAACCCGGTGCTGCTGGGTCTGCGCGCGGGGGATGTGGGGCTGGCCACCCCAGCAGCAGGTCTGGGGAAGGGGGAAGCGAGTCCTTCTAAAGACACCCCTTGTGTGCATACCCTCCTCAACACCGAGCTCAGTCTTTCAGTGTTTTGGTGCAGGAGGTGCCGGATCCAGGAACTGGAAAGAGGCCTCCTTAAAAACTGGACAGAGGCTGCATTTAGCCCCTGGGTCTGAGATTCCCCACAACCCTGGGCCGGAGGCAAGGTAGGAAGGGGAACGAGGCCGTAGAACAAGGCTGCATGGGGGACCAAGAAACATGGCCAAGGGCGTTAACAAACGAGACGATCACCTCCTGGAGCCCGGGTTCGGAAGGTGCAGCCCCCGCTCACCCGTTTAGCATGTAGAGCCGAATAAACGGGCATCCCCCGGCGGGTATTTCTTGTGCATTCAGGGAGCCTCCCCCTCACAGGCTTAGCCTGACAAAGAGCCTTGTCCCGTTCACGCAGGGAGAGAATTGGGAGCGATACCAGAGTGGGAAGCAAGGGTACAAGGCTTGGAAACAACAAAGCAAGGCCAGAGACAGAGCAAGACGGGACAAGAGCACAAAGAGGGCTGGGCCAGGGCACCGGGCAGGAAAAGTGGGAAACAAGGCAAGAGAAACAAGAACTGGGAACAAGAGAGGAGCTGAGGTCATGTTCTTCTACCCAGCTTCCCGGCATGCTTTAGATGCCGGCTGGCAGCCGACCTGGGAGCTGAGGGGCGGGGCAAGGGCTGGAGATGGACCGCAGGGGCATAGCTAAGGCGTGGCAGGGAGGGATTAGGCGAGGGGCTGGCTGCCAATCCAGGTTCCCTAAGGGCAGTGGTTCAAGGCCAGAGCCCGACAGTGATGCATGTGTAGGGGACCGAGCAACAGACCAAAAGAGATTCCTTGGGGAGCAACACCTCTTTTTAACTTTAGAATATCTTTAGTCTCCTGAGGAAGGTTGAGCCTAGAGCAGACTAAATTTAGTACCCACAGGGCATACCTGCATTTTTGGGTACTCATTGGGTGGTTAACCCAAGTACCTGAAAAATAGGCAAGTTCCAGTACAGATTTTTGGGCCATGGCGGAGGCTTGTGCCTAAATAAACTGAACGAACGAACGAACAAGTACTGATTTTTTTATTTACCAGCTCCTAATCAGTTTATCAGTCTATTCATTGGTATGTCGGGTCAGAAAACAAAAAAATCGGCACAAACTTTAAAAAAAACCATCGGCCGCAATCCCGCGCAGGTTCCACACAGCATGATGTGTTCTCAATGGAAATGTGCGTGAGTTCCATGCATGTGCGAGGGGCATGGGATTGGTCCCATTGACCGGAAATAGTTTTTCTGGGACCCGAAGTTGACTTTCCGGGACCAGAAGTCAATTTTCCGGGAGGGAAAATCAATTTAAAAAAGGTGTCGGAAGTTGATAAATGGAAAAAAAGGAGGTTTAAAAATTGGGGCCAGAAGTAGTTTACTCGGACTGGAAGTTGGTTTTCTGAGACAGAAAGCCAATAAGTGGGTTTTGGGAGTTGGCATATCGATGTAAAAGTCGAGAAATTGATAGTAGCAGTCGATATTCCAGGACTGGAAGTCAACATTCCGGGACATCAAGTACCTGATGGTTGTTGGGTTGATTTGGGTACCGGAAATTCGATGCGTTACCGTTTTTGCAGTTGAGCCCTTTGCAGGCAGCTTGCGGACGGTTGTACGTCTCTTCAGGGAGTTGTGGTGGCTCTTCTAAACCGGAGCTGGATGGAGTTTTGAAATGAAATGAAATTTCAATGAAAGCAGCTTTTCTAAAATAATCAAAGCCACCCACGGGAATTGAACTGACCTTTGGAAATGTGCATGAAAATTTGAACTTGGGGGAAGAATTTTTAAAATGTCAGAAATGATTTCCAGCTGGTTTAAGCCAACAGAGTAGAACTGAAACCAGCGGGGCCAGATTCCCATCTGGGGTAAATCAGTCTTGTGCTATTGGAATTAATGGGCCAGATTTCCCCTTCCCTCCCTAGGAAAGAAACAGAATTACATTGATTTACACCAGCTGACTACCTGGCCCATTATCCCTGGTTATCAGTGTTTCTGACCCACTGAATGAAGTCCTGGGCCTCCGCTGACCCCCAAGTTGCATCTGGCATGCCTCTTGCCTAGAGAGCCTCTCTTTGCCCTGACACAGTTTCTCTTTTTCGCTGCTGTGGAGCTAGAGTTAATCTTCAGCCAAGAGAAGAAAGGCAGCTTTTTCTTTCTCATTGGAATTAGGTTGGCAGAGTCTTGCAATCTTCCAAGTGTCAAACGCACCAGAGACGCTCAGCGATAATGCGGGTCTCAGCAAACTCGAGGGCTTGAGGGAGCTGAGTCTGACTGATGGACAGGGTTTTTTTCTTTCACTCAGGTGAGGGAAGCTCAGATGGGGAAGATCAACGAGGTCCTGCTGTTCTCCTTATTATGCACAAACGTGCCCCCCGCCCCCCGCCAGACGTGCTGAAATGCAAGCAACGTGGATCAAAATATAATCAAATGACAGATTCTGACGGCTGCAGACAGGGAAAATAGGAAATGAAGTAACTGCCTGTCTGTAAATATTTTCTCGGCTGCTGCCCCAAAGCCAAGCTACAGAGGCAAAGGCTATATTTACCTCGCTGCGTATGACTAGTCGTAGAAGTGATACGTAGTAGTATCAGAGCTTTGCAGCATAGTAGAAGGGAAGACCTAGGTACCAAAGATGGCTTTCCTGTCCTCAGTGAAAGTTACTCGCAGTTCCGAGTCACAAATGGCAACTCCAGGAGGAAAGGGGGTTCACTGGTCAGGAGGCTAGTCTGGATCTCAGGAGACCTGAGCTGGGCTCTCCATCCTGCCACACACTCGAGCAGGTCACCTAATCTCTTGGCATCTTGGCTCCTCCTCCGTAATGTAGGCATAATAATCTTATCCTGCTTCACAGCAGGGCTGTAACTACATGAGACACTGCAAGGTCTCGCAATCTGCAAACAGACACAGTTGCTTAATCTACTTTGCACACAGACACTTGGGCAGACAGGCCCTTCAGCTCTGAAAGCAATGACCTCTCTGCCACTTGAGCTAAAGTGGATTTCCTTTCATTGGCAGCAGTGCCATGTCCGTTATCCTGGTGGGGGCCTGGCTCCCAGAGGTCCCCATCACCACCCAGTCCCATACCATGCAGACCCTGCTGGTGCAGTTGATACTGTGTAGGAAGAGCAGGAAAAAATGTGCAGGACTGACCTTGATGACTGTTTGGAAGCTGCAGTTGGTGCAGAATTTAGCGACCTGTTTTCTGCCGGGGGTGGAGCACCAGGAGCACATTACACTGGTGCTCCAGGAGCACATCACACTAGTGCTCCAGAGACTGTATTGGCTGCCAAGAACTTTCTAAGCTCTATACAAGGGGCTGGTTTGAACCTACAAAGTCCTAAAAGACCTGGTCTCCACAGACTGCCTCCTCCCTCATGTCCCACTGCAGCCTTTCCCGAAGTCAGCCAAGAGCACCATCTTGCAGGTACCATCTGCCCATCCGGGGCTGGCCTTAGTGTAAGCGGGGCCCAGGGCGGGGAACAAATGCGGGGCCACTTCTGGTGGAAGTGAGGGAGAAGCAGAGGCCCGCCACTCCCTCACTCCATGGGTGCCCCCCCCCGCCTGTCAGTGTCTTGTTCAGGGGAAATGAGGGAGAGGCAGTCAGTCCCTCATTTCCCCTGGCTGAGACTGTGACAGGCAGCGCGGGGGGTGGGTGGGGTATGGAGTGTGGGAGAGACGGGGTCTCTGCCTCTCCCTCACTCCTGCTGGCCCCCTCCGCTGCCTGTCAATCGGAGTCAGCCAGGGGCCCCACGCTCGGGATCCCCAGCTCCTGCCCACTGTCAGGCCAGGATCTGGGAACCCTGAGTGTGCCCCACCCCCCCGGAGTGGGGCCTGGGGTGGCTGCCCCAAGCCACCCCACAGTAGGGCCGGCCTTGTGCCCATCAAGTTAATCCATCAAGGGCATGCAGAGAGGCGTTCTCAGCGGCTGCCCGACAATTATGGAACTCCCTCCCATAGGAGGTTCATCTGAGTCCAAACCGGCTCATCTTCTGGAGGAAATGCAAGACCTTTTTAGTTGGCTGAACATTTGGCAAGCTGGGATAGGGTTTGGAGGTTTTTTTACATGCTGTAACCCACTCTGAGCCCTTGGGATACAGCAGGGTAATAAATGTATATAAATAAATAAAATAAAATAAATAGATGCCAGCATATTAGAGCATGTGCAGTGCCACTGATTGGACTTTGTTTCTTTCATTATTATTTATTATTATTATTATAATTATAATCATTTATATAGCGCCAGTCGTGTGACCTGGAGCCGTACAGAACATAGAACTAGACACGGTCCCTGCCTGTGGCTTACAATCTAAAAGACAAGGAGGGGGAGACAGGGAGAGGGGACAGTGGGAGAGACAGGGGAGAAGACAGACAAACATTCAAGCAGGTGCGAAGACTCAGGTGCGTGTGCTTGGCTTGGTTACAGTCAGGTTGCAGCAGTCTGCAGAGGAGGGCAGACAGTAGGTATATGGGAATGTCTAGCAGGGATTGGGAAAGGCGGTGAAGAACAGGTGGGTCTTGAGGAGGGATTTGAAGGAGCGGAAGGAGGGGGCAAGGCGGATGTGGGCAGGGAGGGAGTTCCAGGCACGGGGGGCAGCGAGGGAGAAGGGTCGAAGGCGGTTAGGTGAGCAGGAGAAACGAGGGAGACTGAGGGAGGGGACAGAGGAAGATCGGAGAGCGCGTGCAGGAGTGCGTAGGGAGATTAGGTCCGAGGCTTTCTTAAGGCTTTCAACTTAACTGATTCAACATTACAATAAAAATTCACCAAGTCATTCAGCTTCTCAATGAATTTGTGCTCAGTGGTATCCCAAATACCCACACAATTTACAAAAATCTGAGTCAATCAAGGGACAATAATGTAAATTATATATCTAGTGGGGGGGGAGGGAGGGGGTCATGGGAACATTCATTTACACAAGAGGGAGACAGAGGTGGGGAAAGAGAGGAATGAACACACACACACGCACACACACACACACACATGCAGAGTTTGTGTGTATAAAAGGAGGAGGAAGGGGAAATGTGTCTGGATGATTTAAAAAGTGGTCCCAGATATTATGAAATGTCAGGTATTTTACTGGTCAGATTATTGATTTATTTTATTTATTTACTTGGATTTCTTAGCCGCCCCCTCCTGCCACGGCAGCTCGGGGGCGGCTCACAAGATGATAAAATACAATTCAATACAAAAAATACACATCATAAAAATACAATATAAAAATATAATTTAGTAGCCATTTCCCAAATTCTCTTCCCTGGTGGGAGCAAACTGGTCAGGTCTGCAGTCCCCTCTCTTCTTCCTGACATGAGAGGTGGGAAAGTTAAGAGTGCTTCCTATCTGACCAGTCATCACTCTTACCAGAGCAAAGGGGCCATTCACACCTTGCTGAGCTATTGTTCCAGACCAGGGTAAGGAACCCCTACTCTTCACTGGCTATTTGGTTTCTTTCCAGTCCCTGCCCTCGTGCACCAAGGAGTGGAGTGCACTTTTATTATTTTTTATTATTATTATTAACAAGCATTTATATAGCGCCAGCAATGTACATGGTGCTTTACAAAGTAATTGAACAGACACGGTCCCTGCCCCTAGGGCTTACAATCTGTGAAAGACGTGGGGGGGGGGGAGATGAAGGAAGGGGGAACAGAGGGAGAGACGAGTGTAACATTCACGAGGATGCGAGGTCCCAGGTGCACGCGCTTGGCTTGGTTACATCGAGAATGATGGCTGGCTGGTCCGTGTGGTGAGGATACGAGTACACAGAGCTCAGGTAACAGATTGTACTGGATGGAGGGGATCAGCAAGAGTTAGGAGAGGGGAGCGAGGAGTCGGGGAGGGCAAAGCGGAAGAAGTTGGTCTTGAGGAGGGATCTGAAGGTACGAAGGGAGGGGGCGAGGTGGATGTGGGCAGGGAAGGAGTTCCAGGCATGGGGGGCAGCGAGGGAGAAAGGACGAAGGTGGTTAGGGGAGCAGGGGAGGTGTGGGAGGGCGAGAGAGGGGACAGAGGAGCGGAGTTCACGGGCTGGAGTACAGAGGGAAATTAGTGCAGCGAGGTAGGGGGGAGCGAGGTTGTGAAGAGCTTTATCGGTGAAGACTAGGAGCTTGTGCAGGATTCGTTCAGGAAGGGGGAGCCAGCGAAGAGAGGAGAGGAGGGGCTGCACGTAGTCGAAGCGAAGAGCGAGGTGGATGGCCCTGGCAGCAGAGTTTTGGACGGAGATAACTTTTGGGGAAAGGAGTGAAGATGTGCTGATAGCACGCCCTCAAGGATAGGGGATGAATCTATGGGGCGGATCCATGATCTGGACCCTCCTTTCCTTCCTGCACCTAAGCACACCTCTCAATCCTGCCCCCCCCGCCCCGCAATGCCTATGTAACCTGTAGAGCTTGTATTGTACCAACTTTCTGCATAGCCCCAGTGGGAGGGGAAATCTTTTCCATCTCTGTTCTAGGCTCTCTGCAGACTCAGACAGCTAAGCCAGGCTCCAGGTGCACCAAACTTAGGAGGTTCCTTCTGCAGCCATGGAGCCAGAAACTTAAAACCATTAAAGTGGCGGCCCTGGATCACAATCGAGTAGCTTGAGAGAAACGCCAAGGTCTGCTCCTATACGTAGAACTGCGTCGGAGCCCTAGCCACCGGGTGCTGCCAGTCCAGCCTGTTGCTCTCTGCAGAACTGCTTGTGCGACTGAGCCGCTACTGGTCTATTAATCTGGAGGCAGGAAAGATACAGGGCCAACCAGGTATGAAATCTTCCTCTCCCCCGTGGGGATGGCAGCTGCAGTGAAATATAGGAGAGACAGGGCATAAAAGTCCCATTTCCAACCCCGTAATATTTCCTGTCAAAACCAAGGAAAAAATGTGCCGCTTTACATTTTCTGAAAAATTCTTTTGAGGTTATTTTCCCCTAAATTAAGCCATACTAATTATTTTCAGCCAGCTTTATCTCCACTCTGCAACACACCAGGAGGGTGCAGGCGGCAGGCATTTTAAGCCTCCATAAACAAAAGAGTAGTTTGGAAAATAATTCTATCAATTAATCAAATTAATCCTGCAGTTTTAGTTACAAGCCCCAAGTGGCAGGGATTCTAGCCGGCGGTTATGAGCTATCTCTCACTGACAGCGTTTAAATGTTATGATTGCAACAGTAATTAAAGAATATAATATACCCATGCTTTGTGTTGGCCTCCTACCTTCAGACCTCAGTGCTGCACACGCAGAGGTCATCTTGAGGACAAACTGATATTGACCAAAATTGTCCTGGGTCCTCCTGAGTCTCTCTCTCTCTCTCTCTCTCTCATGGGCAAAGCACCGACCAAGGTAATTTCACTTTGTGCCACTTTCCAAGTTCCAAAATGAAGTAGGCCATCACTGAACTGCAAACTCCGGGCGTCTTTAGACATAACAAAGTTCGAGTGTCAAACCCCCTAAGCACCTGTTTGGCCGTTGTGTGTGAGCACCATAACAATCCCAACACCAATTTGGTCACCCGTTGAACACGCGATGTGAACACCGTTGCATCACAAGGACAATTTGCGTGTTCTGGCTGAACACCTGGCCAACGTTGCGTCTAATGATATCGCGTGGCGTGTTAGCAGGTACAACACGGGGAACGAGGCAGCAGCGCTTGCTTGATGAGATCGAGGGGCGACCAAAACACCGATTTGCCCCAAGGTGGGTTGTGTGTCTGAGCAGCGCCACATGGTCAACACAGGGCCAAAACGGTGTTCGTATCAAGGTCAAAACACACGTTTGGACGGCCGTTGACGTTATGTCTAAAGATACCCCTTGTAAACTACACACCCATTGGTTGGTTCCTCTCCTACCCCTGCGTACAGTGTTGTTAATAGATGGTGACAGCGATATTCTGTGACATGGATTTCATTATGTTTCCACTGGGCCTTTGGGGGGGGGGGGGGAGGGCAAGTGGGGTGGGTGTGTTATTCTTGAAGCGGTTATGTTCATTTTATATTTTTATATTTTGTAATGTTTTAAATGCTTTTATTGTTATTGCTGTTTTAAAATTGTGTGTACGCCGCCCCCGAGCTGCCGCTGTGCAGGAGGGAGCAGGTTACAAGTGCAAGTACTAACTAACTAACTAACTAAAATTTTCAAAAGGTGCCCAGTTACAACAGATGCTCAAAAAATGATCATCAATAAAAATCAAAGCAGAGCTGATGATAGCCACCCAGAACGAGAGAAACGGCATTCTAAAGAGGTATGGCACTAGCTTTTTTAAAATGTCGTATTACTTGCCAAATTAATTCATCCACAATGGGCCTCTCAGCCACTAGTGGGTCTTAGTAAGGGTGTAATGGACAACCAGCAACTTCTTCAGTAAAGACCCACAATTCTGGACACTTTGCAGAAGGTTGGGGGGATGAGGGGATACCTCAAACATCCAGAATTCTGGCTGTCCAAGGACCAGAGATACCGTTCATCAACAGTCCCAGTGGGACAGATTGCAGCTAAGCTGTTGTCCTGCTCTTCCCGGGTTGGGGAGAAATTTATTTTTATTTAGTCCAGGGCAGCTTACAACAGAAAAACACAAATAAAATCCAATATAAAACATTTTTAGAAACTGCCAAAAGGAGGATGACATTTAACAACACCATCACCACCCCATCCCCCCTCCACCCCTCTCCCCCACAAAATGCCTGGAGGAACAGCCAGGTCGTACAACTTTTCCAAAAAGAGGGGAGGTCCAGGGCCAGCCGCACCCGCACCGGAAGGGAGTTCCACCACTGAGAATGCCCTCTCCTGCGTGGCCCCCCGGAAGACTCGGGGGACCTCGAGCAGGGCACCCCCGGACAACCACAGGGGTCGATCCAGCACCTGGGGGCTGAGGTGGTCCCGCAGGTAGGCAGGGCCGACTGTTTAGGGCTTTATAGGTCAAAACCAACACCTTGAAGCAGGCCCGGAACGCTATCGGCAGCCAGTGCGGAGCACCGGTGTAATGTGCTCCCGGCGGCCCAATCCCACCAAGAGACGGGCCGCCGCATTCTGCACCAGCTGCAGCCTCCGAACCGTTATCATGGGTAGCCCCATGTAGAGTGCATTCTAGAGGTGATGAAAGCATGGATGAGGGTGGCCAGGTCAGAGTCTGAAACATACGGCCGAAGTCGCCGCACCAGATGTAATTGGCGAAAGGGCCTCCTTGCCACAGCCTCCACCTGGGCATCCAGGCAGAGCTGAGTGTGAAGGAGCACCCCCAGACTCCGCACCTGGGGAACCAACATGGGACAGACCCTGTCCACAACGGGGGGCCATTACCCCCGTCGCTTTACCCACCAGCATCGCCTCTGTCTTGTTAGAATTCAACCTCAGTCGTTTGGCTCTCATCCAGTCAATCCCCCACAGCCATCAGACTGAGACGGCAGGGCCTGGGTCTGTTGTAAAAGAGAGGTACAGCTGGGTGTCATCCACATATTGATGACACCGCACGCCGAACCTCCTAATCACCTCACCGAGCGGCTGCATATACACGTTGAACAGGAGAGGGGACAAGACAGAACCCTGTGGGACACCACGAGAGGTCTCGGTACAATGAAAAACATTCTCCGAGTGCCACTCGCTGAGTTCTTCCTGCTAGGAATGAGTGGAACCATTCAAGAACAGTCCCGCCCACTCCTGCACAGTCCTGCAGGCGCGCCACCAACATCTCATGGTCAACGGTATCAAACGCAGCCAAAAGATCTACCATCACCAACAGGGTCGAACGACCCCGGTCTAACTCTTGGCGCAGGTCATCCACCAAGGCCCCAAGTGCAGTCTCGGTGCCATATCCCGGACGAAATCCCAGCTGGGAGGGATCAAGAAAACCGATGCGATCCAGATACCCCTGCAGCTGCTGGGCCACTACCCATTCAATAACCTTCCCTAAAAAGGGAAGGTTAGAGACAGGCCGATAGCTGGCGAGGGAATCAACGTCAAGTGTTGGTTTCTTGAGCAGAGGCCGCACCACCGCCTCTTTGAGGCAGCCCGGTACTCTGCCCTCCCAGAGGGAGGCATTGACCACCCCCGTCAGCAACAGCCCCATTGTCTCCCAGCAAGATTTCACCAGCCAGGACGGGCACGGGTCTGACTCACAAGAAGTGGTCCTAACTGCCCCAAGGACCCCGATCACATCGGTGGGCATCACCAACTGGAATTGATCCCACAAAACTGAACAAGAGTGGTTCTTTTAATGTAATAAGTGCAGCATCAAAGTCACGGTGAATACAAGCGATTTTATCCACAAAATAGTCCACAAACACGTTACAGCGAGCCGTAGATGACTCCACTCCTAGGTGGAGGGAGGCCGGACTGACCAATCCCCGCATCACCCGGAAAAGCTCCGCTGGACGGGACTTAGCGGATGCTATGAGGGCAGCAAGAAACTGGTTTTTTTGCTGTCCTCATAGCGACAGAATAGGCTCGTAAACTACCTCTACGCTGCAATCTGTCGGTTTTAGTGCGAGAGCAGCACCACCATCGCTCCAACCGCCGCCCATTCCACTTCAGCACCTGCAGGTCCTCCGAATACCAAGGAGGCGGTAGTGTCGCCTTGGAGGCGGTAGGCCGCAGGCGGTACTGTTGCCTGCGAAACGGACGTCTAGGAGCCGTCCAATCAATGGCCTCAGTTAGCAAGGTGGTTCCAGAAAGCTAGGACATGAGCCAGAATGTCAAAACCACACACACACGGCTGCCTGCCCCAGAGCTACTCTGGAGATGCACCCCCTCGTCTGCCTACTTGCAACCCCGCCTGGGTCTGTTTTAGATGGACCCAGTGGCTGCACCGGCCTGCAGTCCAACTCTGCCCACTCCCCCCACACCATAGAGTTGTGGGCAGATCGCCTGACACACTCTAGGCTGGTGTCCGCAACTCTATGGTATTACCTAGGGCAACGGCCAGCCAAAAGCAGAGCTGCAGCGCGGGTCTGCCGTGTGTACGGACAGCAGCTCTGTCTTGGACCGGCACCCTGGGCTTGGCTGGCCTGCTCTACTTCCGCATCTGGTGGAGCGCCTTTGGACAGATGGCTCACTCTTGGTGCCAGCCCACACATCTAAAAGCACTCAGAGAGAGAGAGCCGTTAGCCAAAGGCCCCTGTAACTCAGCCGCGTTCACTTATGGACAATATCAACATGCTGGTGTCGTGCTGCACATGGAACATGCCCATTCCCAGGGGATCAACCCCCCCCAAGCCCCCCGGTTCACATCGGAGGTGTCGATTCACCCTCCCCCCCTTTTTTTGTTTAGAAACAGGAAGCTCAGTGTTAGAGATCAAGCTTAGACTCGTTTCACCCCCTTTGCGGCTCCTCCTGCAACTTGGCATCGCACTGGTGGTGGCTACTCAGGGCATGCTGCTCTAGTGGAGGGGATCCTCAAGATGGCCAGGCTGCTTCTAGGTATAGAAGCGTCTGAAACCCTAACCCCTCTCCCCAGTGAAGATCTGCGAAGCGGCTTAGGGGAGCTAGATGCAAACCTTTCAATCAGTTTGAAGGGGAGCTCTGGATTTCTTAGTGGGCTGCGATAACCTCAGCCTACATGCATTCTAAAGCTTTCTCGGGGTGAGGAACCTATGGTCCATCCATAGGCGCTATCTGACCTGAAGCAGAGCTTTGTTTGGTCTCTTTCCAGTTCCTGTATCTTGCCCCTTTAGGGTGACCGTACCTCCCCTTTTAAAGAGGAGGTCTGGTAATCCTAGCCCCCTTGAAGGAACCCTAAGCTCCTTTCCCTCAAGCAATGAAAAAGTGAGCCCAGGGTAACGGAGCAGAGACGAGGGCCGGCCCACAAGGACAGGGGATGGTTTCCATGATCTGGACCCGCCCATCCAGAAAACACCCCCTTCGGTCTCCCCCCGCACCCGTTCTCATCTCCGATCCAACCCGCGAAGCTTGTACTGATTTTCTAAGTGTCTCACAGAAGGGAGAACCCGTTTTAGATCCTTATACACGCTGGGAAGGTAGGTACCAAAGGTTATTTAACCATCAGTCACCCCACCACCACAATCGGTGTGTGCACCCAAGGTGGTGAGCATGGACGGAACAGCAGCTCTGGATACTGAAACTCCTCAGTTTATACGCTGAGTGGGTGCAGCACTGGGGAGTAGGGTTGCCCCCTGTGTAAATTATTAAGGAACGGTTATGAAAAATACATGTTGCAGGGCCTGCATCGATGCCTAAGGCCGCAGGACCTGCAACATGTATTTTTCATAAGTGTTCCATAAAAATTTGCGCAGGGGGCAACCCTCCTGGGGAGTGGCAGTACAAGCTGTACCCTACAAACTCCCTGTCCATAAGGGAACCAGGGACCGTCCATAGGGGACTCCCAACAATCAATAAAAGCTCTGATCTCAATCATTCAAGATTTTGCCCCTCAATTTAACAAACAACAAACAAACAACCCCTACCCCCAATGTGAAAAAATGCCCAGTGGGCTCGTTGTGCCCATGCACAGTCCTTTTCCAAAATGGCGCCGGCAGCATTCCTGCCATTTTGGAAAAGGGCAGCCGTTCCGCGCATGCGTGATGACCTTTTGTGCATGCGCAGAACAGCCCGGCAGCCATTTTACACGTGTGCAGTAGTTTTTTTAAAGCGAGATTCTCATAAGAATCTTGAATGGTTCAATGAGATCCCAGCGATGCGCGTGAGATTCAAATTGAGTCTCGTTTCAGCCAGGAGCGTGTCTGTTTTCCTGGTCTTTTCCTCTCCTCTGCTTTTTGCTGAGAAGTCTTGGCTTGTTGGGTATAAAAAAAGAATTGCCCCCTGTGAATATAAGACATCGATGGAATGAAATGAATTGCATTTTCCAAGGAAGGACACTTGTCGGAGGGCAGCGCCAACCACTTCCCCTAGCAGCGGTTGCAGTTGCTGTCTGCCGTTTCATGGCTCAGATATTCCTAAGGGCATCTGATGCTTCATTGGCTTTGATGGGCCTGGTGCACAGTGCCTTCAGACCTGGATTTGAGCTCTCTGCCCCAGTGAGGCCCTCGAGCCAAACTTCTCTGTGAAGTAAAATGAGGGCTCTGCATTGTGAGCTTTGCTGTGGTTTGGGGTCTGGGATGTACAGTTCAGAATGCGCAACTACCACCCCTACCCCCCAAGCTGGGCCCCAGACTTCTCCCTGAGACCAGGGCCTATTGCGTTTGTTAGGCTAAAGAAAGGGATACTTGCTGAGCTGCTGTAAGGCTCACACACACGAAACAGTTAAGACAGAAAAAGCATTAAGAGGAACAAGGTGTAATCACTCCCTGTCCCCTCTTTAAAGGTAGGAATCTGAGGCCAGATTTGGGGATCTCCGTACACTCATTCCTTTCACGCTGAGAACAATGAGCGTGACCCACTGTTGAGTGCTATTGTAAACCTAGGCACAAGTGGCTTGCCCAAGGTTACCCAGGGAGCCTGTAGCAGAGCAGCGTAAGGGCGAGGTGGTGGGCAGCAGTTCAGAATCAGGACCACACTGTAAGTCTTGTCAGGACCAGTCCTGGCATCTATGTCTCCAGAGCAGAAGGGGAGCAGGCAAAGACAACGTCCCGGTACAGGAAGGGAGCTCAGTGCCAGGAAGCAGCCCAAACAGGGGACGATAAAAGGGACCCATTCCAAAGAGGAGGTTCAAAAGGAAAATCAAACCAGGAAGTCGGCCCAGTGGGCTGGAAGGCCGGTGAGGAATGAGGAGCTGCATTGGAAGGGAGGTCAGGTCGGAGGCAGCAAGGGCTAGAGTGTAGGAACTAGAGAGTAGAGGAAGGTTGGAAAATGAAGGGGAGCCCAGGTGCTGGGAAGTTGCTGAGCAACAGAAAAAGCCTAGGAGTAGGATCTGTGGCACACACTGACCAACCCAAGGAGGAGACCTGGAAGTTAAATACCCTGCAGAGGTCACGCCCAACCAATCAGAAGCCCTGTGGGTTGGGCTGCTGTCAGGCCCAGGGGATTTGTGTGCTCACACCCAAGCCCTTAGCTGCTCTCAGATGACTCTCTGGGTAAAGAACCTACCGCAGAGGTAGTGGACCCTGGTCCAAAGCCCAGTGGTCCCCGATGAGCAGGGAATTTAATCCAGGTCTCTCCAGCCTCCCACTCTCCAACTTGAATCCCAAGACACTGCTAGATGCCAGCAAAGTGGAGCAGCTAGTAGGTATATGTTATGGGGGGCGGGGGGGCAGGGCCAGTGTTAGGGAGCAGCACACGGGGGCGCCATATTGCAGGGCCACTGAAAGGGGTAGCAGGAACAGTTCCATCTTCCAGTCCTGACCCGTTTGCTGGGCTAGGGATGAAGTCAGATTTTTCAATCGTTCCAGTTCTGTCAGAACCAGGTGTTTTGTTCGATCCGATGGTTTGTTCTGATTTCCGATGACATTGAACAAAATAATGTGGCCATTTGCACATGCACAAAATGGTGCTGCCCATCTCCAAAATGGCAGCTCTGGTGGCATTTTGGGTATGGGCAGCACCATTTTGCACAAGTGCAAATCAACCAGTGGCCATTTTGGGCATACGCAATGGCGCTACCGATACTCAAAATGGTGGCAGTGCTGGTGCTGCCATTTTGATATGAGCAGTGCCATTTTGCACATTCACAGCTGACCTGGTGGCCATTTGCACATGTGCATATGGTCAGGTTTTTTTTTTAAGAGTTTTCCCCACAATTGGAATTCCAGTCAAACAACAGGCAACTGTTCCATTTTCAACCCGTTGTTTCGACCCAACCCTATGCTGGGCGCCTTCCCTCACCTCTGGCAGTCACGCACATAGCTCCACCGATACTGCTATCGTCCTCGCTTCTACACCATGTCCCTCCTGTTGTTTTTCCCTCTGCTTGGGGCGCAGTTGAGAGAAGCCCAGTTGGCTTGTATGTGGGAGACAAGAGGGTGTTAGGCTAAAGAGCCAATAAATGCTACGTAGCCTAGAGTTTCTGTGAAAATATTGGAATATATTTGCAAAGATTGCTTCAGCATGATTTTACAGCATCACTGCATAACTTTCATCTCATACTTTATTTAACAATATTAAAGAGGCACTTTAATAGCACACGTACGACATTATAAAAAAAGGCATTTCCTGTGCTTTTCTCTGCTCTCTGACAAAATATCAAAATAAAAACTTTTGACATAACACATTGCACCCAAGGTAAATTAACCTACAATAATTTTTTTTTTTATACAAAGAACTGTAAAGATACATATTAACAGGATAAAGCCTCTTTTTTATTCTTTTTTTTTTTAAATCTAAAAAATAAAAACAAAATTGCAGGACAAACGCAAAGTACTCTGTTTGTTCATATCGCATCAGTGCATAGCATTGCCTCCTTGACTTGCGAGTTCTTCAATAGCATTGACTTCCCATGTCCTCTTTTGCACCTGAGATTTCTTTCTGATTCTATAGTCCAGTTGTATACCTGCTCATGGCGTAACACTGTGGAGTACCAGCATACAGGACATTTTTTAATATTACATTCCTGCTTTGTATTTTAACAAGAAACTGCTGCTTCCTAACGGTTCCCTTTTCTTTAAAAAAAAAATAAAAAATCAAGGAGAGTCTGTATTCACATTACAAAATAAAATAGCACCAGTAACTGCATAGTAAAAAGCGGATACCTAGATAGCTACTAACTCAATACAGTAAGATAGGTTAGAAATGATACCGGGAAGATCACTCGGACAGTACCGCTCAAGGTGGTAAGTTGGCACAGTTTTCTTGTTTCAATAATAATAATAATATTAATAATAATAATTAATAATAATAAAAAGAAACTATCTTTGTCACAAATTTCAAGGTGCAGTTTGCTCGCAATCTCCTTTTCTCATCCCTTTACAACAACATCTACAGTGGTCAAAGAATGGCAGCCACATTGGAAGTGCCACGCAGCGGAAGAGCTGGTTTGTTATTTTTCTTGACAATGTAGAAACAAATTCTTAGGAACGGCTGTCAAAATGTGGACTGGGCGAACCTTAATTTAATTTTTTTTAAAAAACTGTATCATGTCTTAGGCCGATTTCCAATTAAATGAAATTGTACAGGATTATTTGTGCAAAATCTTCAGAAAAAAAAAATTTGCTTTCTACAGTGTACTGCACCTTATGAATAAGACGTCTATGGAATGAAGTTCATCTCTTCAAGTACTTTGTACAAAGATAACACAGACACAGTCTCAAAAGGGGCTGAGATTTGCAAGTATCCTTATAACCTCAGCACTTCTGCAATAAAGCAATTGCTCTCGACGACTCACTCTGCCCAAAGCGATTACAATTTTAGTTCATGAAAATCATCAGCAACATCAAAGTTCTAGCATTTGCATGATAAATCAGGTGAATTAAAGTAGATTAGTAGGCACAAAGCAAACTTATTTCACAGAGGCTGCAGTGCAAGTTCATTAAAGCTAGACAGAGAAATCACGCTACACAAACGAATTTAATGCTTTGATAATTTTTCCCTTGCAAACCCCATGAAAGCAGCGAAGGATCACCATAAGTCACTTTCATAAATTACTCAGAAGTATCTCTTCTTAAAGGAATTTTAAAGCTAGTTAATTTCTGCCCAAACAGTTGGCTTAGGAGATTGTTCTGGGATTCAGCTGTCCTGTAATTGTGAGAGTCTGTCGGTTTAGCCCCCTGGACAGTTCTGTGCCTGTTTAAAGAGCTGTGTAGGGATGTGGCGGGGCCTTTGGCTAAGAGATGGTGGAATGTCTTACCAAAAATGTCCTTCTTGCGTTTCAAGTCTCCGTTGGAATGGTGGATCTCTACCTTCTTCTGATTGTACGTGTCAAGCACCATTTTCTTGAGCTGGCTGCCGACTCCTGGCACCTTGGGCTTGGGAATCAGTTTGTTGCAGTGTGTTTCCCTCCTCCTGGGAGAAAGGGCAGAGGCCTCGCTGTTAGACCAGTCGGCCCTTTTGAACCCACTAGAACTATCGCTCCTCCCAGTGCCTGGCGTTCGACCTTTCTTCTTTTTCCCATCCCCTTCAATGTTCTCGCGAGAGGCTGAGCTGCTCCGATGACTCGGAAACTTGTGCTCTTTCCGCTTCTTTGGGTGAAGTTTGCCAGAAATGCTCAGAGCCTGCTTGTCTGTGGATTTCCCAGGATCCGAATGGCTGTGTTTCCCTAGGTTGCCTGCTGCCTCGCCTCGGAGCTGGCTGCTTACAGGTTTGTTGTGATGGCCTCCTGCTTCTTTGATGCTAGCGTTGGCACCACAGTCTTTGGCATAGACACCTGTCTCAGGTGTGGATCTTTCTTTTTGAAGGCAGGGTTTCTGCACCTCCTCTTGACTGTCTACGTTATTAGGAATGCTAGTGGCATTTTCACCACTGACATGGCCATCTGTTGTTTTCTTCTGGGGCACTGAATCTTTGGCAGCTTTGCTGAGGACAGGCGATGACGTCTTGTCCTTCACAGGCAGCGAATGGGGAGCAGTCTCAGAAGAACTGGGCTTGGTGTCAATTTCCCGAGCAGCTGTTTCGTTGACAGCTGGATTGCTCCCCAGCGTTTTGTGAGAGCCCTTGCTTTGAGCAACCTCGACTCTTGACACAGGAACCTCTGCCATGTTCTTCAGGAAAGGGTTCTCACCTACAGGATCTTCTTGTAAAAGAGGACTGCCCAGTGTTGCCACAGAATGTTCTTTACCGCTAAGAATTGGCTTTTCTGGGCCACTGACATGTCCATGTTTTTCAGAATGATGAGGTGGAGACAGCTTCTCCTCTAGCGTCTGGTTACATGCAAGATCAAATTCAGAAGAGTCTAGGAAAAGAGACTTCTCATCAAAGGCTCCTTTCTCCAGCTCGGCCATGGAAAGTGCAGGGATATGACTGAGCTCTGGATCACTTGGTACGGCCTGGGGCATTGGAGGAGACAGGCAAGGGGGAGGAAGAAGAGATTCACACTGAGGTTTTTCCATTTCTGCCAGGAGATCTGAGAAGTCACCCACCAGGTCTTCTGTTTTCACAGAGTTTGGGGGTAGAGTTTCTCTAGGGTTGCTTGCAGCTGCAGGGAGAGGGCCCCCACAAGATGGCAAAGGGTCCCCACCAACCTCTATGGTACTGTTGCGCTCCTGTTGCACAGGTGAGCCTTGCACAATCAAATCGGCATGATGGGTGATCTTCCTCTTCTTGCTTGGCGGCATGCCCTCTCTTGGATAGGTCTCCTCTTTGACTTTCTCATCTGTGTCCTTGGAGAGGACACCTGGCCTCATGACTCCCCTGAATCGGAATGTCTTGTTGCTTCCTACCAGGTGCTTTTCCATGTGCCGGTCATACTGCTCTTTTTTGGAGAAGGTGTAGTTGCACGTGCTGCAGATGAACGACTTCTTGATGACATGAATGACATCCGCGCAGAGCTCACAGGCATAGAGAGTGGTGTGCTTGATCTCCAGATCATCTGCTGTCCCGTGCTCCTGGCTGAGGTTGCTCCGAAGCTCTTTAGTCTCCTGGTACAACATGGGGCACTTGTGGCACAAGTAAATCTTCTGCAAGCTGTGCACCACTAGATGACGCTGGAGCTTGAAGGGTTTGGGGAACTGTTTTCCACAGTGATGACAATCCCTAGAGGGATCTTTGCAATCAGGATGCATGGGGACAGGTTTCTGCATGCCTTCACTTTTTGGCACGTGGTCTTGGGAGGGATTCAAAGATGCTTTGGAGGAGGCAGTGGCGGTGGCAGGGGACTTACTTTTGACATTGCTTTCCAAGGGATCTTTGGTTACATCTGTTTCTTGCTCCAGGGTTTCTTTTAGACTTTTCCTCTCTTTGCCAACAAGGTGTTTGCTGTCAGATTCCACGTGCTTGATGGACTTGCTGGGTTTCCGATACAAGATGGTGTTCAGGAAATGTGTGACAGCAGCGTTGTCCTCGCTGAAACAGCCAGGCAGACCCAGAACAGATTTCTGCGCCTGGCCTCTCCGGGCAAACTGAGTGGCATGCTCTCGGAGGTGCTCATTGTACATCCAGACATCAGAGATTTCCTTCAGGCACATCCCGCAGGCCCACAGACCGGCCTTGTTCTTGGCATGCTTCTCTTTTAAATGGTCCCTTAGCTGCTCCCGGGAGCTGAATTTGCGCTGGACACACATGTAACAGGTGGGCGGAGGGGAAGGGTTATGAGTGAGCTTGTGGAAGTCCAGTTCCCCCAAGGTGAGGAACCACTGGAAACACACTTTGCACTTGTACTGTTTATCCTTCGTCTTAATGTTCACGTCGCTGCGGTTTTTCCCCTGCTTCCCTTCTTCTGGCTTATTTTTATTGTGTCTGCCATGCAGACCTGACGTTCTCTTGAAGCCCAAGTTGCTTTCATCTGCATGGTCAGGACTCTCTTCACAAGCACTGTAGAAACACATGTCCCTCATCTCAAACTTTGCATTCAACATGTCAATGTCAATGGTATGAAACTCAGGTGAGTCTAAGTTGTCATTGAGTCTATGATCATATAATTCTTCTTCCAGGTCTGGAGGTTCTGGACTAGTTTCCACTAGTGAATGTTCATTTTCAAGCTCTGTGGATGGCTTGAACAATGATTCATCAGCAGGAACATTTCGTCCCTTCTTCTTGAGACTCCCCCAAATGCTCAAGCTTGAGATGCTCTCCATCTGGTTGTTTGGGCATAAGATGTTTAATGTGTCGCTGTTCTCCATGTCAATGGCTTCCTTCCTTTGGCTAGAATCTGTCTGAAGAGCATCACTGGATGGGGCACTGCATCCCTTTGACTTGCTGCTATGGCACATGTTGAGCATCAGGGCATCATCAATAGAGATGGTTTCATACTCGCAGGCATCGTCCCTAGTGACGCAAAATGAGCTGTTTTCACCGAGATCGGAAGCCAGCCGAATGGTGAAGAGGTCCATGGTCGCTTCCGGCCTGCTATGGGCCATGTTTGCTTCTGCAACAGGCTTGGGTTTTTTAGTTCGCTTCCCGTACACACGTGTGCATTTCCTCCGAGTGAACTGGTCATTCCTTGGAAAGAGCTGAGAGAATGTGGTGTCATCATCAAACAAGTTCTGCAGGTCTGGATCAACTGGGCTATCAGCACAGGGCTCTTTGCTTTGCTGAAGCTCCCCCTTTCCCCAGCGTTTTGATTCCACAGGACAAGCAGCATCGCCGGATGCACTTTCTGGTCCACCTTGCAAAGTGTCCTTTTCACTTGTTCCAGAATTACAGGCTTCTAAAGGCTGCTCTGGTTTGGCAGGGCTCAGTGGACACGTCAGAGAGCTATTCTGATTTCCAGGGCTGCTCTCTTCCAACAGACTCTCTTTTGTCTCATGTTCCTTCATGTTTGTGCCATCACTAGCCTCATGCTGCTCTTTGCCTACATTGCTCATCCCATTGTCCACTTGCTTCATGAGCTTGCTTGCCCAATTTTCTTCTGTGGGTAGCATCTCCCTTTGACCCACATCTTTCATCTGCTCTTGACAGCTCACCACTCCCTCAAGGGACCGCTGGCTGGCTTTCTCCTGCACCGGGGGCACCCCTTCTGCCACGTCTCCCGAGTGCTTGACTGAAGAAGGCAACTGTTTGGCTTGGTCGGTCTGTTGGGGTGAATGTGGAATGACTTGTCCTTCTGCAGAGATGGAGGTGCTTGGTTTGCCTGGGTCTCCAGTTACATTTGGCAGACCAGAGTGAGTTCTACTGGAAATAATCTGAGAGGAAACCTCAAAGGTGTTCTTCAGACTGGAAGACCCAATAACATCACTTTTGTTGGGAAACATCTTTAATTTCGTTCTTCTCACCTTTCTGTTTAGTTTCTTCTCAGAGGAGTTGTTTGACCCCTCATCAACTTTGCTTTGGTTTCTTCTTCCCTTTTCGCCCTTCTTTGCTTTCATTTTATGACTGAGCTTTCTAGGCACCAATTCATCCAATGCCCCAGCCTGTGAGCTCCGAGGTTTTGTCTTTTCTTGGAAGATCTTTGATTCTTTACTTGGAAGATCTGTGCTGTGAAGCTCATGAGTCAGGTCAAATGAGAGAGTGCTGAGGTCACAGAACACCCTGCTAACTCCTTCTTGTATCTGTACACTTGGCTGCTGCTCTGGGCTTACACAGATTTCTTTGTGGACGTGTTCACCAGAGGGGTGTGGTGTTTGTGTGGAACACACTTTCTCTTTCACAGAGGCCTTTACACCTTTTCTAGAGACTTTCTTGGATCTCTTCATGGTTTTCTCCAGCGGAATGGAACCAGTGTTGGATGTTTTGCTCAGCCACGAGGTGCTGTCATCTTTCTTCTGGTGCTTTACAGCTTTGTGTCTGGTCAAGCCAGGTTTCGATCTAAACGACGCTGAACAAATATCGCAAGTGACTTGCAATCAATTTGGTTTCTTTTCTTTCAGTTGCCTATTTGTGGAAGCACATGACACATTTCGAGCTACGTCCTTGTCCGCTTCTTGATCTAGTTTGTTTAACACACAGTCAGTGGTCCCTATGGTGCTCTCGGTCCCATGGCAACAACCAGAGTCCTCTCTTTTAAAATTATCTTTACTATCCACATTTTTAGAAGCATCACTGGATCCCCTCTCTGTTGTCTCTGAAAGCTCTTGGATAGCTAGATCAACAGCACCACCGAGCATTGTTTCTGTAAGGTCAACGGTTGGCATCTGTTGGATGACAAAGCCATCGCATAAGGCTTCTGACTGATTTTCATGTTTATCCCCATTAGGGTAGCAGTTTTCAAGCTCCTTATCTTGATAGGAATTTAACGTTGCATCTCTTTCTTTCTTTCCCAATGTGTTAGTGGGTTGAGCTGAGTAATCTTTGTTTTCTGGCGGGGATTCGCAGGATTGAGAATCGATAATCACATCTGTGACGGAGCGCACTTTGTATTGCTCAACACACGGGCTCGCTGGTAGCCCTTCGGCAATGTCTTTGTGGTGAGAAGACGAGACACAGGAGAGAGTACAGTCGCTAATTTGTAATTTCTGGGGGCTTTCTATCTCTAAGGTGGAAAGAGCTGGGTCATGAGAGCACAGCAGGGTGGGTGGTTGTGCTAGCACTTCCTTTTGAGACTCTACGTTATTTAGGATATTTTCTGCAAGACCCTGCCGCACGCCACCTATGGAATCGGACGGTGCAGAAAGAGCTGGTTTGCAAAGCTGCGTAGAGGGTGGAAATTCTTTCCATGATCCTTGCTCTGAAGGGCTAGGGCTGGGGTGGTCAATAAGGGTCTTTTCAAAATCAACAGGGCACTTTTTTACAAGAAGGGAACTGGGTTGAATCTCTGTTTTAATCAGCTGGGCATCGTATTTATCCTCTTGAGATATCTGCCCTCCGAAGTCAGAGCACTCAACATTTTCTCTGCCACAACTGTGCAAATATTGGTGTTCGGAAAAGCCAGCTTTCAATGGCGAGCTGTCCCAAGGATCCTTCTTACTGTGAATGGCGCTTGGTGCCTGGTTTCTCACTTCTGTGTCTTCCTCAGAAGCCTGACCGCCTTCTGAACAGATGGTAGTTTTTTGCAAGAAATTATCTGCCGGGTGTAGATCACTGGAGGGAATCAGAGGACTGACAGGACCCAAAGCCATATTACATGGGGAATGTCCCTCATGACCTGCTTGAGGACTGCTCCGCCCTATCTGTCCGGTATCTAATGCACACAGTGACTGTGCATCGCCCCAAGCACTGCCATCAGCCCCATTCACTTGTGGCGTCTTTGCCAACATGTTGCCTAAAGCTTCTTTCTCCAGTGAACTGTGGTTTGAACAGGATTGTCTGTGGTTTCTAAATGCCAAGGTTGCTTTGTTTTTATCTTGCGCCGGCTCCTCCGCAATCCTCTCAGCTTGCATTCTTGGCCCTAGCAATGACTTGCTGAGTGATGAGAGGTTACAGTGCTCTTGTGAAATGCCATCTGCACAGATATTAATGTCACCTGGCTCTGAGCATCCATCTGCTAAGTGCTGCAGCTCCGGCTCAGTATTTTGCAGCTTGTGGTCCACAAACACGGATAGCTTTGCAGCGTAGGTGCCTGTTTTGCTCAGCAATTCCGGCTGTTCTTCTTCTGCAGAAAGTCCCGTTGGTTCTGATGCGGTTTCCATGCTGTCCTGTTCTCCTCCCAGAGACGTTTCCCCATCAGTGTCTGCACTAAAGCATGTTGAATTCTCAACTTGCAAGCTTCCCGTGTCCTCCTCTTGCTGCTCTGGCTTGATGCTTGGAGGCACTTGGGTATTGGAATGGAGCACCGAAAAGCATGGCATCAAGAGTTCGTCCTCATTATTCTTGACTGTTCTGGCGACAAACAGTTGAAGCTGTTGCAAAGGATTGGCCACAGGCTCTGGGGAAACTGGAGCCTTTTCTGTTCTATTCTCAGTCTCTTTGGATAAAGTCAGTATATCAAACAATAACGTTTTTGGGTGGCTGGTTTTGTCACACGGCATTGCAGTTTGGTAGGGTGCAGGATCTTGACTTTCCTCATGCTCTGAGCGTAATGAATCTCCATATTTATCCCCTTTGAAGTATGTGGCACTTAACATTTCAGGTGACTGAGCCCCAGTCAAAGGTTTTTCTTCAGAGTTCTTGATATTTTCAGCTTCAGAAGATGAAGCAAGTTCCAACTCGGGAACCTGATCTTCTTGAAAGCTGAATTCAGGTTTTAGATTTGGAATGCGACTGCCAAATGATTCCAGCTTTGGAGGATCATCAAACATTTTACCTTTGTCGTGAGGTTCAGGAAAGCCATCAGCTCTTGGCTCATTTTGCATGGGTGGCAAAACGTCCTGATTATTCAGTTCTGCTTCCTCTAGAGTGTTGGGGAACAAGGAATCGGGACTTTTTATCAAATGGTCCGTGTAGACTGGAGACTCTAATTTGTCTGGCAAGCAAGAAACAGGTCTATCTTGGGTTGAGTCATCTCCTGTCTCTCTGGAGCTATTTTCCCTGGAAATCTCAACATCCTTTACAGATTCCTGAAGTTGATCACAGTCCTCCTTGGAGCAAAGGGGAACTACAGAGACTGAATCTTCTGTTGATGAATCCAAAGAGCTAAACGGAACTGAGCAAGGCCAAGAGACCCTGTGACTTGGAACTGGGAGTTCCTCATTCATCGGACTTTGACTGACACAGACTTTTGTAGCAAGAAGGCTTGTGTCCTCAAGACCATCTGTTACAAACAAACATTTTCCATTTGTTATTTCTCGATCCAGAGCTAGTGGTGAAAACTGGTCACTTGTTTCTCTCAGATCTGAATCGGGGAGCTGCTCAGATTTTTGCTGGCCAACAGACACCTCATTATTTAGTTTGCTGGTTTGCAGCTGGCTTTCCAGTTCTGTGACTAACCGTTTGATCTCCAACTCATCATCTGATATGGCATTAATAAAAGGGGCATTATAGTCTGCAATCCTTTCTGGCAGAGATAAAGGCATTTGATGGGATGCCGCAGTTTCCTCATTTGGAAATTTCTTAGCTGATGACTTTTCTACCGAAAGATGATGAAACTGGGTAATGTCCTCTGACAAAATTGGAGACACCTCTTCTATCAGATTCCAGTCCTTCTCTTGCAGAAAATGAGGATATTGCTGTTCGAAAGATGTTGTTTTGCTGAGTTGGTTTCCAGAGCATGCAAATGCAACGTAACCATCCTTGCTTGTGGAAACGCTGTCGTATAAAGGTGTATCAAACTCAGCTACTGGGAGTTCCCCAAAGATTGAAGGTGAATCAAAGCTAAGGGGAGAGGAGACTTTGCTGTGTTCATTATCTGCGGTGTAGGGTGTGGCATCCACGGGCTTCTGTTCAAATGACCTGGCGTTAGCATCTTCCTGGCACAGGTACATATTGTCCATGTGGGAAGACCCCAGCGTGGGAGGCTGTGAGAAAAGGTTAGACTCATAGTGATTGGCTAAGTCTTTGTGCTCATAAAATGTGTCATCAGTGCTGATGTAGGCATCGGGTTGTTTAACGGCTAACATCATGCCAACGGGATTGCCGCTATAGCAGTCAACAGGATCAGCATATTCCTTATGGTGAGTACAAAGTTCCTGCTCCTTTAAATATTTGATGCTCGCTTCTGTATAGCTTGAGTTCTCATCGCTGAGATTAGCACTATTACCAATGTGGGATGGACTGAGAAACTCTTCTTCATGGGACTTAAGGGAATTCCCATTATAGGCAGCTAACAGACCCCTGCATTGAATCACTGCCATAGTGGATGAAGCTTGATCTTCTGACCCTGTCCGTGCTATATTCTTAGCACTGCTAGAGGCCCTTTGCTCCTCCTCTTGCTCCTCCTCACAGCAAAGTTTGGTGGGATTTTTGCCAAAGGTGTCTTTGCTGGGACACGACTTCTCTTTGGCCTGCGGCACGCTTTCTTCATTCATACAACTTGTCGGGGAAGGGTTGGGCCTGGTGCTCTGGGGTACTTTGGGGCCGGTCAGTAAAAATTTGGCTGAGCCAAACTTCCTCGTCCCTCGGGAAAAGTCCGTTTTCATTGTGTGGCTCTTCCTTGGTGTGTCTTGCTTGGGAGCATCCAGCAGGTCCCTTGGGAACGATGCTGTAGGCTCAGAGCTCTCTGGGCACCTTTTCTTCTGAATACTTTCTCTCTCATTGTCAGAATCAGCCTTCTCCCTGCTTTGGGGACTTGTGCTTGTGTCACTGGACAAGCTGGTGCTTTGGTTGCTGCTTGTGGATGACCTACTCTCTCGCCTTTGGATCCTGGTTGCAGAGCTGCCTTCTTTCCTCGCCTCATGGCTTGGGCCCCTCCTGTGTTCCTGGCTCTCTCTCTTCTGGCTATAGGTCCATGCTGGCTCTTTCTCCTTTGCCCTTTCCCCTCTCCCTTGCCGTCTCCTGCTAAAGCTGTATTTTGGCCTTCCATTAAATCTGGAACCCAATTTCCGCCTGCTATGCAGCTGGGTATATTCCACGCCTTCATCATCTGAATCGGAAATATACTCGTACTCACCGAACCTGCTGTCCTTGGCAGCAGGTAGCAGCCGCTCGGTCACTAAGGAAAACTGCATGGTTTTGTTGCTTTTCACATGCAGCTTGTGGAGCTTGTTCTTCTGCTGGACAATTTTATGAATGAGCTCCTTGCTCCAGGTGCCGCTCCTCGGCTTCTGCTTCTTCATGGAGAAGCCAGGCAGCTTGGAGTTCTTCTTGGCGGTGGCTGCCTCGGCCTTGCTTTTTCTAATTTCACTCCTTGGATGAGCCTCCTGGATAATGTTCTTAGACAGTTTAGCATCCGAGCCTGGTTTGGTTACCATCATTGGTAGGAAACAGGCACCGTAGCTTTTCCTCCCCATCTTCAGTTGGACAGTCCTATCTGGATGGGTCCCATTGCCCATTGCTTGATCAGTGGCCTTGTTTCGAGCCAGCTCTTTGATCCTCTCTTTCTCCATCCTCTCGCCACTGCAGTCTGGGAACCACCCTCCTAGCCTTTCTTTGTGCCCGTGCTGTTTCCCTGCCATTCGCCTCTTAGCTTGCTCTCCACTAGGATGGTCTTCATAGAAATAGGTGCCTTTTGACTCGCCCACTGCCTTCTCGTCCAGCCCCATGTGCTTCATCTTGTTTTCCGAAAGCTGGCTGTTTTCTTTCGCCTTGTAGGCTGCCGCGCTGCCAGCGGCCTTTACGGACGTCAGTTCTTCATCAGCAAAAACATCTATAAAACTACTGTCGATCTCAGGGTTGTCCGACTGGTACTCTAGGCCATTCAGAGCTTCAGTGATCAAACTATCTAGCTTTGCATCATCAATTTCCAGGTCAGAAGCGCTAAGTGGCAACACACTTGTGGTTAGGCCGGTAAATAGATTTGCTTTCAGAGGATCCTCCTTCGACTCTCCTTTGCCATCTCCATCCAAAAGGAAATCAACTGACTTGTTTAAAGAGAGCAAGTGGGAATGAGAGTCCGGGGAAAGCAGCAGGCCCTGTCCGGCTTGAGAGTGTTTCACTGAATCTGGAATCAAGTGCTGCTGCTTCCTGGTCTCCTCCCCTCCCCGGGGGATGTCTTTCGCCTCTCCCTGGAAGGAAATATGTGAGCTGCAGAACTGGCGGTGCTCCAAAAAGGAAGAGAGGTTGCTGTAGTTCTGATCACACTGTTTGCAGGTCAGGAGCACGTCAAGTTGGTCAAGGCTTGCGCTGCTAAGCGAGCTGGCCAGGAGGTGGTGTGAAGCATAAGGCGGAGGAGGTGGTTCACCTTCAAAGCCTTCCAGACACCCCTTGGTCATGTCGATGTTTGGTTTGTGGAATTGACTTTCTGGGGGGAGACCTTTGAAAAAGTGCTCATCCTTTGAGGCGTCGGGGGAGAAGTGAAAGGCCTTAATGGAATCTGGTGGGTGTTGGCGGTAGTGGAGCGAGCTGGGGTTCAGTGGCTCTGAGGTGTGGAAGGGTTTGGTGCCGTCCTTGAGGCGGTGGAAGAAGGGGGACGGGGTAAGAGCGACAGGCATCTGGCTGTCCTCGAAGCTGTGGTTGACAGGGCTGCTAGACATGGGAGAGAGGGAGGAACAGGTGCTGCTGCAGGTGGGGTTCGGGACAGGTGATGGGAGCGGGGACTCGCATGGAGAGGCAGCTACTAGGCCTGAGGGTGGCACCACCAGAGCTGGGTTGGAAGGGTTCCTAGAAGAAGCTGGAGTCATGGCTTGGCTCATGCCAAAGAAAAGGGACTTGCTCCTGGAGTCACACATGGGAGACCCAGAATCCTTTGTGCCTTCGAAGGAGAACGCACCGGTTGA
Organism: Sphenodon punctatus; assembly: GCA_003113815.1. NCBI lineage: Eukaryota > Metazoa > Chordata > Lepidosauria > Sphenodontia > Sphenodontidae > Sphenodon > Sphenodon punctatus. Next base: position 5,379,698 of record QEPC01000412.1, read on the forward strand.
GGTGCAGTTCTGTGGAAGAAGGTCATTTCTCTGAGCAACAATGCCCTCTGCTGGCAGCAGCTTTTTACTGTGATACCCAGGGGCACCTTTCTGGAGCTTGCTGCCTCCTTGCCACTCGGATGCACCCACAGGGAAAGTAAGTTTCTGGCTTGTGAGCTGCCTTGATAGCTCTATTCTATTCTGGGTGGGCACTGCTGAAGTGAGGTGTATCTGCTGCCAAGCCATCCGGGGGCTTTTCTGAATGTGTTGTCTCTGCTCCGGCCCCGCGTGGCAATCAAATGAGAACTGGTTTCCAGCAGGAGTCAAATAAGGTGCAGAAGTTTGGTCCATGGGAGAAAATGTCTTATTGCCTCCCTCCCACGCCTGCAGGAGTCTGGAGTGGGCTTGGGGTGTAGTGGGTAAATTATTCTCACAAGGCACTGATCCTGGGCTCATGACGCTAGCTGGGGAACCGCTATAAACTTTGTTCTGAAAGTGCACTTGGGGTAAAGAGTTTGGTGGCATGTTCCTTCTAAGAGAGCTACTAGGAGCCAGCATCCTTTGACTAGCTATATTGTCTTTTGGTGAGGATTGCCTCTTATTGACTGGCTTTGGCATACTAGAAGTGTGTAAACTAGGTGGGAAAAAGGCTTGGTTTTCTTGGAAAGTGCTTGGATTTTGGTCGATAGCACCAGAGGAAGAGATAGCACCATTAAGGTCAGTGGAAAGTTCATTCCTTCCTTTGTAGTAGGGCACAGCCCCTTGAGCCTGTGAATGGAGAAACTGAGTTGCCTGAGAAGGCAACCCATACGTCCTGCTCTCTGGGGCCATGCCGTCATAGGAGCTGTTGCTAAGAGTTTCCTCTTGCCAGTCTCTTGAAGAAGAATGGAAGGAGAAAGCACCATGGGTGACCTGGCCGTTTGCCACAGAAATGTCTAGGTAATCTTGGCTGCTAGGATCGTTGTGGAAGGGATCTGTAGCTGTGTCATGCAAGGACTGGAATGGATATTGAAAAGGTAAAGACCCTAGACAGTGTGTGTTTGATTTGCTGCCCTCGGGGAAGGGACAGGTTTTTGGGGCAGGGAGCCCATAGTTAGCACCTGGAAAGTTTTTGTCTGGTGAAGGCCAAGAGTTATTCCCATTGGCCTGGAACTCTACATAGTGTAACTGTCCATTGGTGCCAGGACCTTCTTGGGGGATGCCAGCTGGCGGCTGTAGTTTCACGCTGTGGTTCTGGCGCGCAGCAGCTGCCGTCTGTGAGGTATAGTTGCTGGAGGTAAGGCTGGCAGAGGCTTCCGGGAAGCGGCGGCCGAAGCTGAGGTCTTCCTGTTGGAGTTCTGCCTCTCTCTCAGGGATGCTGGGGACGTGAAACCGGTAGCTTCCCGAGATGGGACCTCGGCTGACTTCTAGCTTCTTTGGTGGGGTGACCTTCTGCTGGGGGTAAGCGATGCCGATGGTAGGGTTGGGTCTGGCATTGCTAATGGTGAGCCGGTAGAGCTGCTGGTGGCCACGCTCCCCTTTCCCTGACCGCCTGTTCTTATCCTTCCCTCGGCTCTTCCCAGTGGGAGACTGGGGGCTCCCCTTGACGGTGCTCCAGGGGCCATCACTGGAGAACTTGGGCCTGTTGTGGAGGGACTTGAAGTCAATCTTTCCAGCTTGCTGGGGACGAATCACCGCTTCTCTTTGACTATGGGGCTCTTTGTCCTTGAGGCTGGGAAAGTGGGCCCCATTCTCGGCCACGTTGTGTGAACCTGGCTCTGAGCTGTCTGGTGGGCTGCTGTTGAAGTCCCCCACGTCTTTCTCATGGAACCGTTCAAAGTCAAACTCTTTGTCCTGGATGGTAGACTCTGCGTCGTTGATGGCGTACGCATGCTGGGTCTCTCCCGTCATGGTGCCAAGGGACAGGACTAGAAGGTACTCGTTTCCCTCAGCTTCTCAGGGCTAGAATCTTCCTTCACAAGCATGGTTCCTCATTCTCAGGCAGCTAGGATCAAGCTTGATCAGAAGGGTAGCGGCGCTCTGCTCCCACTTCCATCCCGGTTACCGGATCCGTCTTGCTTTTGAAGAGCAGCAGGGATTTGCCTCATAATTCCGTATGAGACCTACAACAGAGAAATGGCCCAATGAGTTTAAGGAGGACAACACAGCTCATATGACTCCAATCTAGCTTATCGACTTTTGCGACTCTAATTATCTGAGTATCAGAGCACCTCAGCCTTGACCCCGTTTATCCTCACAACCTCCCTGTGAGGCAAGAAAGAAACTTATTTACATTTTTAGAGATGGGGAAACAGTTGACCAATGTAGAGTTGAATCAGTGTAGAGACGGGGAAACAAGTGGATCAGCGTAGGGCACAGGAGAACCAGGAAGAGGCTGGTTCTCTTGTGCTCTATGCTGAGTCAAAATGAATTCTTTATCTTGCTTTGGTAGCATTTCTCATCCACTTTTCAGAGGTGTAATTGATGACCTGTGGGGAAATTAGACCATGACAACAGGTAGACTGGGCTGGGCCTTACTCATACAAAGGATTGTCCCTCCCCATCCCCTTTATGTCCCCTCATGGCTTCTATGGTCAGACGACAGCGTTCTCTTTCAAGTTCGATCACTGGTCCAGGTCCATACGAACCGGGCGCACAGAGAGGCGGTCTCAGTGGTTGCTCCACAGCTTTGGAACTCCCTTCCCTTGGAGGTTTACCAAACCTTAGCCTGACCTTAGCTTGACCTTAACCTTTGGCCAAGTATTCAACAAGCAGGGTTAGGGCTTGGGGTGGGTGGGGTGGGCTAGGAATATTCTTATATGCGGCTTTATGGATTTAATCTTCTGTATTTTATATGCATATTTTTATGATGTCGTTGGCTGCCCTGAGCCTTCGGAGAAGGGTAGGATAAAAATCAAATCAATCAGTCAATCAAATAAATAAATTTCCAGTTGAAATTGTGGGTAATTTGTACAACGGTAGAGGATGTTTTTAACAGTTTGTCTCCTGTACTGTTTGTCTCCTGTAAGCTAGAGGATCAAAACCCTGTTACAGGACTTCAGAGAAACTGTCCTGACAGGTGTCTGTCTCCTCTCTGCAAAACTCCTCAAACCTCCAGATTTCCAAAGGATGTTATAAGCATTTTACCTTGGGCAAAACTTAATGAGGGAGGCGCTTTCCTTTCTTCGAAAGCTATTTCAGTGCTCTGATTAGCAACATCAGCAGAAAAAAGATGACAGAAGAGCTCCACCTACGGCTTACTGGAAATGATTGTCAGGGAAAAGGCTCTGCGTTTCTGCGTTGCTTTCAAGGTGTCCTGGAGAAAGCTTAGCATCCACTCCCCCCTTCCTACCCAGGCTCTCCCACTTCAATGGATCTGCCTACCGCATCTGACAGCAGCTGCCGTTCTCGTGCTAGCTGTCTAGACTTTCAGAGGATTGGGAGTGTTAGAAACATGGTGCAAATATGATCTGCAGGCGTTCACGTCTAAACCTTCATTCAGGGCACTTTTAGTTCTCCATTTACACACGTCCTTTTCTGCTGACCTGACTACGCTAACGACAGCTTTGGAATTCAATGAGGCTTGATTGGCAGGATAATGCTTATGAAAAGGACAGACCCCTCAGGTCTCTGTGAACTTAGGGTGGAGGCTGGCCACCTACCAGTGAGCGGGTCACGTTCAGTGCTTGGGTTTTGAACCTCTGTGTGCAACTGTACACATACTGTAAGTGAGATGGTTTTCTCACGTTACTAACTTAATATACAAACCCTACTATCTCTGCCCCTACTGCCAGAGCATCTGGGTACCTCAAAATCTTTATCCCCATTTTACAGATGGGAAACTGAGGCATAGGGTCCAAGGGACGGACACACACACACACACACCAAATTCTTTGCCATTAAAGTCAATAGGAGTTTTGTTATTGACCATAACAGAGGAAGACTGTACGCCTCATGACTTATGTGAGGCCATGCTGGGTCTGAAACCCAGGTGGGAATTACACCCTGCCCCTCCTCGGTCTCCTGGATGCCAGGTGTGGTCTCTTGCACTGAGGTGGGGCTCAGGGGTTGCTGCGGCGCACACATGACGAATGAGGCAGACACTAACCTCTCAGGATCGGTCAGGATTGTGACAAATAAGGCAGATCCTAACCGATCAGGATCAGGTCACTAGATTTTTATTGCTTAGGGACTGGAACAGGGACAGCGGATCCAGATCTGACCCTGACCAGGAGAACCAGCAACAAAGACCCTCCTAACTAGTCAAGATGGTTCTGAGGCCCTGTACAAACTAAGGGTCGCTTATACAGAACAAAGGAGAAGAGTAAAGAAGGTTGATTAAATCCTAGCTCCCTAGGCATGTGCAACACATGCCGTCGCACATAGCCCTGCGCCAGCTGGGGCCCCGCACCTGGTGGCGGGTGACAGTCCCCCCCCCAACCTGATAAATTCACGGATCTCCAATTTCTTCTCCCCTGGGGGTGGCCACTCCCCTTGCCCACTCTGCCATCCTGGCTGGGGGCACCCAGGGCATGAGATGAGGATAAAATGCAAGGGCCTTTACACTCTTTCCCCTGCGCCCTGCTCCTTGGAAGTAGGGGGAATTGGGGGGTGTGTGTGTGCCCCAAGGTGCTCTGTGGTAAAACCAGCGCTGGCTACAGTCTCCCCCCACCTGCCCCCCATTTGCTCCTGCGACTCCTCTTCCTGCCAGAGTGGGGGGAATTCAGAGACGCCCAAGGCAGGCAGTCAAATGCTGCCTCTTTCCTGAAATCGGGGGTTTCTTTCTATGTGCCACTGGAAGTGCTGGGCATCAGAGTTTAGCACAGGAATGCGCAGCCTGGCAGCAGTGTGGGGTAGTGGGTAGGGATGGGCGAACGCGGTTCGGCAGTTCGGAGTTCTGCCCGAACTCGGCCTGTTTGGATGACCGAACTCGAACCCGAACCCGAACATACCGAACAAACCGAACACCGAATGGTGAAATGGCCAAACAGTTCGGATCGTGTTCGGGTGAGTTCGGGTGGCAAAAAAAGGTTCACTGGAAGGTCAAACATGACAGGGAGGTGTCAGTCACTGAGGAGCAGACTTCCAGCCACCAGGGGTGGAGAAGCTTGCAAGAAACGAAACTAATTATCTGCCTCCCCCCTTCCCAACACCTTCTGAGCTAGTCACTGTTCCGAACAGCAGGCGTTGAGTAGGATTTTTAGATTGCTTTAAGTTTCATTTCAGTTTTGTAATGAAATGAAACTTAAACCATAAACTGAAACCTTGTGTTATGCACTGTACAGACTCATTGAGTAATGTATGTATTTCACTACAGCCTCCTCTTCTGGTTGTGATTCCTCCCCATCCCATATATATGGGATGTGTGTGTGTATAGATAGATAGATAGATGTAGGAGTTATTTTAGTGATAGAGATAGCGTTAGTGTATTAGTTTTAGTGTTTGTAGGAGTAGGTCTGTGTACTTATTAGATAATCCATTTAGTTCATAGCATTTAGAATAGTTAATAGCAGTTAGATTTAGTGTAGATAGATAGATATAATATTAGATTTTCAAAAAAAACCAAATAAAAAACAAAAGAAAACCATATAAAACCCAATAAAAAACAAAAAAAAATATAAAAAACCAAAAAACACCCATAACACCACTTCCCGAACGGCCGAACTGAACAGCCGAACGGCCTAACCGAACGAGCTGTTCGGACGACCGGACCGAACCGAACCGCCGAACCTGAACTAACTGAACAGCCGAACCGAACGCAGCCGAACCGAACTGGCGAACCCGAACCGCAATCTGTTCGCCCATCCCTAGTAGTGGGCGGTGCAGGGCTTTTGAAATAACAGTCATACAGTGTGTGGGATGTGGGAAGCCAGGGTTCGAATCCTGCCCTAGCTATGAACTTCCTGGGTGGCCTTGGGCCAGTCAGAACCCCTCAGCCTCAGATCCCACTCTGTTATAAATAGGAATGTGCGTTTGTCTCCCTCACCCGTGTCCAACTTAGATTGTAAGCCTGCTGGGCAGGGACCTGTCTCCGTTAATAACAGTTGTAAAAGCACCAGGTATACTGCTGGTGCTATATAAATGCTTAACAACAACCATTCTCGGGGCTGGGGCAGTTGAATGAGTGGCTGCTGTGTAAGGAGCTGCCAGTTTCCAAGCACAGATCTAGGTGATCCTGGGTGTTAACTGGGAGACCCATTTGTGGTGACTATGCCCTTACCAACCCTCACCTTTCCTCGCCTAACTTTGGAGAGGCAAGAAGTAAAGCACTTGTCAGCATGTTAGGGAGACTAGAGAGGTGCTCTAGCTGGACACAGTGAGAGGGAACCTGGTGGCTGAGGGTGAAGGACCTGCTTGGTGCTGGGGAGGGATTGTGGGACAGGAGAGCTAGCAAGTCTGCCCAGGACAGAGGAGGAGTTTGCTAGCAGGGAGCCAGGGAACAGGGACAGCTTGAATTCCCAGCACCGTGCCACAGGAGAGCAGAGGGAGCTCCAAAACCAGAAGGCAGACCAAACCAAACCCCAAAAGAGCATACTTCAAAAACACAAATCTCACGCTTTTGAGGATGAGCCTAAGATTGCTACTAGGCTGGAGAACCTTTGGGGTGGACAAACTCACACGTGAATGTCGACAAACAAAGAAGGATGTTCACAAAACGGGTCGAACCATCCGGAACGAGGTCCCCCGCCCTGACTATGGGTCACCCCGCTCCCCCCACCCACCGGGTGAATTTCACCCCAAATGCTTTTATTTAATGAACAGGGCTCAGCTCCCTAGTGCTGTGAACATTCAGAGGGCTTCTTGTTAAGGGGAATTAATTGTTCCCTTGCGCAAGCTGGGAACAATAAGATATGCTTAATTAGCGGAGGAGCCAGCACTGTTCCCCTATAAGGACCCTATTACAAAGGGACATACCCTGCAACAACTCCCCCTATCCCCATCCTCTAAGCCTGGTCCTACATCCCCTCACAGTCACTGCAGCCAACAAAGCCCAAGGAATCCAGCCATCCTGAGAGCTCACCGTGTGCAACGCAGAAGGAATTAAACTGCTGCAGCGGCTTATCCTGCCTGCTCCCCCCCACCCCCCCTCACGAGCGCTTCACTTGGGACAAGAGCCACAGAAGAGCTACATAATCATCGAGGAATGATATATGGAACCGATTTAATTGCACAAGCCAAATTCTGTGCTCGGCTACGCCCGTGCTACATCAATCGAGAGGCTCTCCGCTGAGCCGGAGCCTGCCTTCCTTCCTAGCGTGGCCAGATACGCACGTTTTTCCAGGACGCTTATGAAAAACACGTGTTGCAGGGCCTGCATTGGTGGCTAAAGTGCCAGTGCAGGGCCCTGCAACATGTATGTTTCATAAGTGTCCTGGAAAATTTTGCTTATATGGGCCACCCTACTCGTTCCTGTCACCTTGGGCTGCTGCTCACGCCGTGTTGAGTGGCCAAGTAACGTTGGCACCAGAGTGAGAGGAAAAACCCGACAGGGTGGCCAGCTTTAACCTCATTTTTCACCAGGTCCAAGGCACCGGGCACCAGACACCAGGAGGCTCTGCTGCCGGCACCAAAGCTATGACTTGGGAGATTGCCTGAAATTTCATCTGCGGCTGCATGCAGCAGGGCTGGAAATTTGGGAGGCGGAAGAAAAGGCCTGATCGGAACTAGCTCACCCTCGAAACTCACCCTCTCCATCCCACCCATGGAAACCACGGCCTTGTCTGTCTGTCTGAGAGAGGCCATCGCGAGAAGGTGTGCTCACAGAAGCTCAGATAACGTGAACAGATGGCAATGAACGATCCCCCTAGCAGGAAACAGGTGGCGGAGGCTCATTGGCCTCAAGGGGACACAGATTCTGAAAGCGGGGGGAAATGGTGAGGAAGCAGGGAGTGATGCCTTCAGACTTTGGGAGAGGGGAAAGAGATGCAAGGCTAGAGCAAGGCTGGGAAATCGTCTCCCTTCTGGGGGGTGAGGGGTGGAAGGGGAGGACACTCTGAAAATTAGTACACGCTCCAAGGGCCGCACAGAAGGCCCTTTTCCCACAGACACTCTAACACTGATAAAATGGGCGTTACATTTTGTTATACATGTTGCAGGGCACCCGTAGAGCACACCTGCAACATGTATAACAAAATGTAACATCCATTTTATCAGTGTTAGAGTGTCTGTGGGAAAAGGGCCGAAGTTTTGCACCGCCCCCCTGGTTGGATGCAAAAGGACGACACCTAGAGCATCCCCAACAGTCTGGCCTCTCTTTGGAAACCTCCAGTGATGGCGATTCGAGGCAGCCTGTCCCACTGCCACACAGCTCGTACTGTTAGGAAACGTGTCTACTTTAAGTTAAAAGTAGTTAAAGTTAAAACTACTTTTAAGTCAAACGTCAGCACCAATACTCCTCGGTCAGGAGAAGAAGTGATCACAAGATCTAGAGAGCTTTCCATGGTGTGGGTTGAGGCATTCAGCATACGCGTCCACACAGTAAATACTGCAGCTTCTAATGCCTTCGGAAAGGTACATTTCTAGCCCTCCTTGTTGTGGAGAAAAGCTTCAACACGTGGCCATGGTACCGTCTAAAACGGCTCAAAAGCCAGGAGAAGGACGCTCCCTCCCTCCAGCTCCTTGCCCTTACTGAAACTTGGATCTCCCCCTCGGACTCTGTCGCCCCTGCTACCCTCTCCTTCCGGGGGGGTCTCTCCTTTTCTCACCAGCCATGCCCCGAAGGCCGGGGTGGTGGCGTCGGCCTCCTCTTCTCTAACTCCTGTCAATTCCAACCACTTTCTCCTCCCCCCTCTCTCTCCTTCCCTTCCTCTGAGGCTCACTCTGTGCATCTCTACTCCCCGCTTCATCTCCGCGTCGCTGTCATCTACCGCCCCCCCCCGGCTCTCTCTCTTCCTTTCTCTCTGAATTCGAGTCCTGGCTCACTTTCTTCCTCTCCGACGATACCCCCACTCTCATCCTCGGTAACTTCAACATTCACGTTGATGTCTCTTCCCAGCCCTCCATCTCTCGCTTCCTCTCACTCGCCTCCTCCTTCAACCTCCACCTTTGGACCAACTCCCCCACCCACGCTAATGGCCATTCTCTTGACCTTGTCTTCTCTAGGAACTGCTCTGTCTCTGATCTCTCCTTCGATCCTCATCCCATCTCTGACCGCTTCCTTGCCTCTTTCAATGTCTCCCACTGTCCCCCTTCCTCTTCCTCTTCTTCACGTCCCTTCCATGACCTGCCGGCCATTAACCCCTTGGACTTTGCCTCCTCTCTCTCCCCCCTTCTCTCCTCAGTCTCCTCCTCCTCCTCTCCTGACTCTGCTTTCAGTGCCTCTTTATCCTCCACCCTTGACTCTATTGCCCCCCTCTTCTCCCACCCCGCCCTACCTGCTCCCACAACTCCAATAGTTGGCTCACCCCCAGTATCCGCCACCTCTGCTCCTGCACCTGTGATGTTGAACGCCTCTGGAGCAAATCCCACTCTCATGCTGACTTCCTTCACTTCAAATTCTCTCTCTCCTCCCTTACTTCTGCTATCTCCTTCGCTAGTCATTACTATGCCTCCCTCATGGAGTCCTGTTCTCGGGACCCTTGCCACCTGTTCTTCACCTTTGACTCTCTCCTCAAGCCCCACCCTGTCGTCCTCCTCCTCCCTCTTCCCTTTCTGCTCAGGATCTTGCTTCCTTCTTCACCTCCAAGATAGACAAGATCCGCCTCGACATCACTTCCCACTCCTCTCCTCTTCCTACTCCCTCCCCTCTGCCTCCTCCCCCTCCTTCTCTCCTGTCCTCCTTCCCTCCCACCTCCCTTGAGGAAATCTCCTCGCTGCTCTCCTCCTCCAACCTCCTCCTCCAATCACTTGACCCCTTGACCCATCCCCTCCCGTCTCCTGACCTCCATTGCTTCCACTGTCGTCCCTTCCCTCCTGCATATAATCAACCTCTCCCTCTCTACTGGCTCCTTCCAAGCACACCACTGTCTCCCCTATCCTCAAAAAGTCCACTCTTCACCTCTCTGACCCTTCTAGCTACCATCCTGTCTCACTCCTTTCTTTTGCCGCTGCCTCGACTTCCTGTCTGCCAACTCCTCCCTTGACCCCCTCCAATCTGGCTTTTGCCCCCTTCACTCTACTGAAACTGCTCTCGCTAAGATCACCAACGATCTTCTTGTGACTAAATCTAATGACCTCTACTCCATTCTTGTTCTCCTTGACCTTTTTGCTGCCTTTGATGCTGTTGACCACTCACTCTTGCTGGACTCACTTCACTCCCTTGGCTTCAATGGCTCCATCCTTAATGGGTTCTCCTCCTGCCTCTCTGACCGCTCCTTCAATGTGTCTCTTGCCAACTCCACCTCCTCCTCCTTTGGCCAAGGCTCTGTCCTTGGCCATCTCCGTGCTGTCTCAGTGTTTGGAGGCCGTGGCGAATTGGTTATGGCAGAGCAGACTGACGCTCAATCCCGATAAGACGGAGGTGATGGTGGTGGGCCGGGCAGGGGAGGTGGTGCCCCCTCTTGTGGAGGGGGTGCGCCCCTCTGTGGCCTAGCAGGTTTGGAGTCTGGGGGTGTTATTAGACGTGGGTCTCCATCTAGATCAGCAGGTGGATGTGGTGGTGAAGGCGACGTTCCGCCAGCTGTATCTGGTGCGGAGACTGCCCGTACATCTCCAGACCCGACCTGGCCACTTTGATCCATGTCTTCATCACCTCGAGACTGGACTACTGTAACGCGCTCTACATGGCGCTTCTCCTTACGCTGGCCCAGAGGTTGCAGCTAGTGTAGAATGTGGCGGCCCATCTCTTAACAGAGACGGGCCGATGAGAGCACATTACACCGGTGCTCTGTGCACTGCTCTGGCTGCCTGTAACGTGCCGAGCCAGATTCAAGGTTTTGACTTTGATCTATAAGGCCCTACACGGTCTTGGACCTGGATACCTCAGGGACCGCCTCACCCTCTGCGACTCAGGACGGACCCTCCGGTCCACTGGGCGCCCTCCTGGAGGTCCCCCGCATAAAACGGGGGGCTACAATGGAGAGGGTGTTCTCGGTGGCTGGGCCCCAGCTGTGGAACTCCCTCCCAGAGGAAGCACGTCTGGCCCCGAGTCTGTTGGCCTTCCGTCGGGCCTGTAAAACATGGCTGTTCTCCCAGGCCTTCGGAGGCGGGGAGGGGAGGGTGGGCTAAATTTGTGGGGGGGTGTTTTAAATGGGTTTTAATTATGATATTGTAGATTTTAATGTTTTAATGTATTGTTTTATATTGTGTTGGAAGCCGCCCTGAGATGCCGTGGGCACGGGGGGGGGAGCGGCATATAAATACAATTAAATAAATAAATAAATAAATAAATATTATCTTCTCTATCTATACCCTGTCCCTAGGCAAACTCATTGCCTCCCATGGCTTCCAATATCACCTCTACGCTGATGACACTCAACTCTATCTCTCTACTCCCTCTCTCTCTCTCTCCAGCTGTTCAAGCTCACCTCACCAGCTATCTCTCTGATATCTCTACCTGGATGTCTCAACGTCAGCTCAAACTCAACATGGCTAAAACGGAACTCCTTATCTCCCCCTCATCCTTCCTCTCCCTCCTTTCTGTCGATCCTTATCAATAGGGTCACCATCCTTCCCGTCACCCAAGTCTGTAGCTTAGGCTTCATTTTTGACTCACCCCTTTCTCTTACACCCTACAGATTGTTGCCAAATCCTGTCGCTTCTCCTTTCATAACATTGCTAAGATTCGCCCTTTTCTCTCTGTCTCCTCTGCCCAAACCCTTGTTCACACCCTGGTCCTCTCTGGCCTCGAATACTGTAACCTCCTTCTCACTGGCCTCCCCCGCTCTTACCTTTCTCCCCTTATCTCTGTCCAAAACTCTGCTGCCAGGGTCGTCAGTCACTTCGACCACATGCAGCCCCTCCTCTCCTCTCTTCACTGGCTCCCCCTTCCTGAACGAATCCTGCACAAGCTCCTAGTCTTCCCCTATAAAGCTCTTCACAGCCTTGCTCCCCCCTACCTCTCTGCACTAATTTCCCTTGGTACTCCAGTTCGTGAACTCCGCTCCTCCTCTGTCCCCTCTCTTGCCCGCCCACATCTCCTCTGCTCCCATAACCGCCTTTGTCCTTTCTCCCTAGCTGCCCTCCACGCCTGGAACTCCCTCCCTTCCCACATCCGCCTCGCCCCTTCCCGTCGTACCTTCAGATCCCTCTTCAAGACCCATCTCTTCTGCTCTGCCCTCCCCGACTCCTCGCTCCCTTCTCCTAACTCTGGCTAATACCCTCCATCCAGTACAATCTGTTACCCGAGCTCTGTGTACTAGTATCCTCACCACACGGACCAGCCAGCCATCATTCCCGATGTAACCAAGCCAAGCGCGTGCACCTGGGACCTGCATCCTCATGAATGTTACACTCCTTGTCTCTCCCTCTGTTCCCCTTCCCTCATCTCCCCCGCCCGTCTCTCAGATTGTAAGCCCTAGGGAGGGACCATGTCTATTCCATTACATTGCTGGCGCTATATAAATGTTTGCTAATAATAATAATAATAATAATAATAATAATAATAAATGCATGTCAAGAACTCACATTATTATTAATTGAAATTAATTTTATTAATTATTAATAATAATTATTATTTATTTATTTTAAAGTTCACAATTTCAAAGATAATCTTGCAATTTTCTTTTGGGAGGGGCACGTCCTGATTCTTTGAACAGGCAGGAATCACAAGTTCTGTGTTTGACAGTGTCCCTTCTCCCGCATCAGCCCAGTTCTGTTCTCCCTGCCTCCCAAACAGAGGCGAAGGAATGAGGCCATGTGTCAGAGGCTGGTTTGCAGAAGGACCGGGGTCCTATGAGCATTTTCTCAGAAAGCCCAAGCAAACCGGCAAGCCAACGCAATAAAGGCTTTCGCCTGAACCCAAGCAATTACAGCCTCTCGCCAGAAGAGGGCTTCTATTGCTAAGGTAAGTAAGCAACTTTATCCTTGTGCTTTTTAGGAAAATCTTGGCTTTGAATTTATCTCAGTACCAACAGTAGTAACAGCGTAACTGACCGGTGCAGAGGAAAAGATATAAAGAAGAAAGCAAAGAAGATTATTACAATATTCTCCCATTTCATAACCCAAGAAATTCACTGCAATATAGGGGAGGGTATTTGTTTTTTTGGAAGCTATTGACTTGCCAGACAACCCCATTAAGCACACAGACCTTTGCTCTCTGTCATGCCAACAGCTGCACCGCTCCTGCTAATAGAAAAGGCCACTTATTGGAAAATGAGGTCCCATTTATAAATAGCTTTTACAAGATTAATGAATGACTAACACCATTTTTTTTTAAAGAAAGGGTTATTCAGTTGTTACAGGTTGCTCATAACTATGGCTTAAAACCAGCCAGAACGCGATCCTACTCAGGTGCTTACAAACACCTTTAACACACACTGCTTCAGACCCTAGAACCCTTATCATTACTTATTAACCCTTCGTAAATCACAGCCGGAACCGCCACGGGATTGACAGACTGCCTCACTGAACGGACAGGTGAAGATCCATTCGGGTCAGTGCCGTAGCAAGGAAGTGGCAGGCTTGGGCTCGGGTCCCAATGATTTATTAATTTATTTATTTCCATTGTTATCCATCCCGTTCCCTTGAGGCTTGGAGCATGTTACGATATGCAGAAAAACACAAAAGTGACCCAAATATTAAAATACCCATGACAGGCGGGGGAAGGAGGGATGGCCTTGTTACTTCCCCCACCTGCTCTGAAATTTCCTAGCGGTGCTACTTGCAGAGGACTCTGGGACCCAGGCTAACCCTTTGCTCCGCGGTAGCTACGCCTCTGATTTCGATTGATATTGGGCGCTGTGGCTGGGAGCCACTGGGTCACTTTGGCCGCACCCATCCCAACGCCTTGGCTGGGTGGGTGATTTGGGGTTAACGACGCAGCAACCATCAGGCCATATTGAGCCAAACACACGGTGAGGAGTAAAAGAGTACAAAATAAAAATAAATAGGTAAAAGCCACGGCAAGGCTAAAAACACGCTAAAAACGACATGCACCATAAAAGGAAGCTAAAACTGAGGAACCACCCAACAGCCTTTTCTTAACAAGTGAGGAAAGATGCACGCCCAGCGCGTCCACATACATGCAAAGCACAGACGTTCTTTACAACTTCCCCACTCCTCTACCCCCTTCCCTACCTGCTGTACAGATGCAGCCGTGACTGGTTCCCTGGCTGCCACCGGTGACCAGGGGCCTCGGTGCTTAGTCTCTGCAGATGCGTCACCTAAAACCAGGGCAAGGTGGACAGGGTTGTCAGGGTCTGGTTGGGTCTGTAAAACCCACGTTGCGCAGCAGTAAAAGGGGGGCAGACAAGCAGGGCATGTCAGACTGTCAGAGGCACATTGCAGGGGCCACGCAGAGGCACGCAACCTCCCCTCAAAGCAGGTGGCGATGGGCGGGCAAGTCCACCGCCGAGACGCCAGCATGGCCAGGACTAGGGCTGAAGCGGCAGCAGCTTTTACCATGCTGTGATTCCATTCCGCCATTTTGGAATTGCCCGCAGCTTTTTGATGACATTCCGCTAATTCCACCGGCAGTCTGCAAATTCGGAAACTATCGGAAAAATTGCGGAATTGTCAGAAAACCACTGTTCCACTATTTTGTGGCGCTGGTGGAATGGCGGAAGTAGCAAAAATGGCATGTTTCCGCTATTTGTGAAGCCTGTGGAACTAGCGGAATGAAATTAGCGGCACGAAAGCCTCTGCCACGCCGTACCACTAATTGAGGAAATGCTGTTTCCGGTGGAAATAGCTACCGCTGCGACTTTCCGCTACAGCCCTAGCCAGGACCACTTTTTCAGTAGGTTGGAACATGGTGTTACTGTTTAGCAATGTGCTCATCCAACACCCCTGTTCCCCCCACCAGTGGAATCCTTTGTGCTAGTGAAATGAGTTTGCATGGGCACAGTCTTGACTTTGTGCACAGGATTCTTTTTAGAGCTGAAGCGAATCTGGCTAATCAGATTCTCTAATCGTGGATGTTTGTTTCCTTTAACAAATCCCGTTCTTCAAACCTGTACTCTCCGAGGACACCGAGGCGCGTCAGTTTTGATTTATTCAAGTGAAGTAAAGCTTTCACTTGGGACTCGGTTTGAATTCATCACAATAAACAGTCAAGGCAAGAAAACTCCCGTTGGCTTAAAAGGATTCAGGGTTTCAGCCACGTGAGACAAAGCAGTTCAGATGTTATCTTTAACTGGGCCAACTTTTGTAGTTTGGGACCAATGCAGCAACCACATCCTCTCTCTAGATCCGTATAGTACACACGAGGGTCCAGTTGTAAGGCCCCGTTGTCCACGGTGTGGGCGGACTCAGGGAACGGGTCCAGTGTGGGGAGAGGTTTGGGATACAAGGGTCAGAGCAGGGCAAGACAAGGGGTCAGAGCTGGGGTTCAGGCAAGGGACAAGGAACGAGGAGACCTGGCTTGGAGTCAAGGAACACAGACAGAGGAAACAGGCCAGGTCAGGTGATCCGCCCCACTTCCTGCGGCTTGCAGGCCTGCTGTGGTTACGGCAGGCAGTCAATCAGGAAGGTGGGGTGTGTGTGTGTGTGTGACAAGGGCTGGGTCAACAGGGGTAATAATAATAATAAAATACATTTAATTTCTATAGTGCTCCCCTGCCTTTAAATGGCCCTCGGAGTGCTTTATGATCATAAAAATGTAAAACCAATATCAAGTCGATTTAAAACAGTTTAAAAGGAGGAAGGTAAAGAGGGGGGGACAAATTATATTAAGGGGAACGGGCAGTGGATCCTAAAAGCAGCTAGAGCTTGAGAGAGTTTTCAGGTGTTTTTAAAAAGGTTTTTAAAAAGTTTTCAGGTGTTTTTTAGAAGGTAAGGAGGGAGGAACTATAAGGGACAGCTGGAGGGAGTGTGTTCCAGGCCCCCCAAATACATAGCAGGGCTGTGAGACCGAGAACTGCCTCCGAACCCCATAGCGGCTGGGTCCGGACACCACTGAAGCCAATGCCACGCTTAGGCTGTTCTTATATGGCGCTGCCAGGTGGGAAGTGCGTGAGTGTGCCGGTGCGTGTGCAGTAGGTGGGCAGGGCGTGCACATGGCTGCACATGCATCCCCATGCACGGAACAACCTCCGCTTCCCCTGGTTGCTCTGTGCCTGGGGGTGAATGGGAATGCGTGTTTAGCGGAAGCGCGCACACACTCCCACTCACCGCGCCGTGTCCTTCACACGGATTGTGCCCACACATGAACATGCAGATTTCTGCGTGTTCATGAGTGGGAGGGGCCCATGTAAAAAGGGCCTTAATGGAGTTCGATGGGCTCTCTCGCTGCAGTGTGTGGGACCCTGATTCATGACTTATGGGGGGAGAGCAGCCAACCAATCAACATTTCCACAAATACGGAAGTGACAAATGTTCAATAGCAAATGCATGCATTGTGGATTTCCGAGTTATTATTATTATTATTATTATTATTATAAACATTTATATAGCGCCAGTCGTGTGACCTGGTGCTGTACAGAACACAGAAGTAGACATGGTTCCTGCCGGTGGCTTACAATCTAAAAGACAAGGAGGGGGAGACAGGGAGAGGGGACAGTGGGAGAGACAGGGGAGAAGACAAACAAACATTCAGGAGGATGCGAAGTCTCAGGTGCGTGTGCTTGGCTTGGTTACAATCAGGTTGGTAGCAGCAGCCAGCAGAGGAGGGCAGACAGTAAGAGTAAGGGGAAAGGCTAGC
>QEPC01000412.1:5402367-5412673 GCA_003113815.1 Sphenodon punctatus
AAAAAAAACCCATATAAAAACAAAAAAACCAAATAAAAAGCAAAAGAAAACCATATAAAACCTAATAAAAAACCAAAAAACCATATACAAAACAAAAAAACACCCATAAAAACATTTCCTGAACGGCCGAACAGAACAGTCGAACGGCCGAACCGAACAGCCAAACGGCCTAACCGAACGGCCTGTTCAGACGACCGAACCAAACAGCCGAACCCGAACTCGGCGAACTAACCGAACGGACGAACCGAATGCAGCCGACCCGAACGGCTGAACCCGAACCGTGATCTGTTCGCCCATCCCGATCAATCTTTCACTTATTTTGTTTCCTTCATTGCAAAGAAAACCAATCTGGAAAATTAAAACGTCTCTCCCTCACCACGTACTGCCAACCACTGAAACAAGTGGAAACTAGAGCTAAACTGAATACTCGCAAAATGGTCATCCCTGTCGAATTTCCGGTCTCAAATCAACCTACAATGTTCAGGTACTAATCAGTGCCCGATTTGAATACCCAATGCCCTGGAATGTTGACTTCTGGTTCTGAAATATCGACTTCCGCCATCAATTTTTCATTTTTTTCCATCCTGATTTTTTGGGTTTCTCTCTTGACTTACTGATCGGTAAGGGAGAAATCGGTAAATCGATATTGGAAATAACTGATTTCTCATGTATCTGGGTACCCAACTGGTGATTAGAGCTGAAGCAGTAACTCCTTTTTCCATTCTGCTATTTAATTCAGCCATTGCAGAATTGCCTATGACGTTCCACGGCTTTTCTGCCGGCATTCCAATAATTCTGCCGGCATTCCGATAATTTGGAAACTGTCAGAATAATCGCGGAACAAGCATTTTTTTCTACTTCACGGTGCTGGTGGAAATTGCAGAAGATAGGAACTGTCGGAAAAAACATTATTCCACTATTTCCGCAGTCTTTGGAAGTAGCGGAATGAAAGTAGCGGAACGGCGGAATTAGTGGAATGAAAGTAGCGGAATGAACGGCTCTGTCGCATCATGCCGCTCATTGCGGAAGAGCTTTTTCCATCAGAAGAAGTTACTGCAGCGGCTTGCCGCTTCAGCCCTACTGGTGATTGGGTAGCCCGTCGAATACCCAACACGGTAGTCGAAAATGTAGGTTTTACCCGTGGGTACTGAGCTAGGTATCCGGTTTCAGCTGTAGTGGAAACAGAGGACGACAGGTAAGCTACACATCTGGGGTGACACTAATGGTGTACACCATTGTGCCCTCCCATTCAGTTAATTAGGCAGTGGTATTAAACGCCACCCTGTAGCCCTGAAACTGCATCATAGGTGAAGGCCCTTTGAAAACACCAGGAACCTGTTCAATTTAAGCTGCAACCTCTGCATTACTTCAACATGCTCTGGTGCCAGTTACAACATCGCAGTGGGTTGTTGTGGAATGATGGCGATGTCCAAAAAAGAAAAATCCCCACAGCTGGCGAAACAACGGTGAGTGGTGGAAATCACGTGGTTTTTTTTGCTTTAAAGAAATAGTCTGTGGGTTTCTCCTGGAACTCTGGATCGCTTCCCACCCACTTCCGGCTGTGCAACCGCTGGCCAATTGTGCAATAGTGTCAGAGAGAGAGAGAGAGAAAGGAAAAAAATTCCAACCTGCCTTGCAGTGATCAGTTCTCCATCCTGATGAAGGAGCTTGTGGCTCAGGCACTCAAGAGAACTTGGCCTGCTTCAGCCGTGGGTCACGTCACTCAAATCTCTCCAGGCCCTGTTTCCCCAACTTTGCTCCTGTTGCTGTATTCTTTCTCCCACTATTTCAACTGTGGGTGATTTCAGACGCGATGGGCTCCCTGCTTGCCACGGCGCAGGATCAATTCTTCATCCCCCTCTGGAATCAGGCCGGCCGGTCAACAGACGTGCCAGACTGATTCTGGTGGGGAATCGGCGGGGGGGGGGGGGGGNCGACATGCAGCCGCACAGCCCCGCCCCCTCGGCCGCCCACCCTTCGCAGGGCGGGCGCAGCAGCCAATCTAGCTGCTGCGCCCTATTCCATCTCAGGGTCTGGGCCACGGCCCAGAATCGGCAGCGGTAACAATCGTTACCGTCCGCTGATTCCGGGCCATGGTCCAACTAACCATGCTTCCGGAGATGGTGCTGGCACCATCCTCAAGAGCATGGTTAGTTTGCTCACCGCTAGTGGTTCACCGTGGTGAACATCTGGCGGCGAGCAAACACATGTTACACGACAAATAGCCACCACAGGGGATTCTCTGTGTTTGACCGTGGTCACGTAATGTCTGAAATTACCCTGTAAGCTCCTCGGGACAGAGACTGTCTCTTACTGTATGTGCCCATCCAGTGCACCTGGCACAAGGTCCCTCTAGCTGCAACTGCAGCACTAATTAAAACAATCTAAAGCATTGGTCTGCCTGCCGCCTCCTGAAGAAGCCTTCCAGCCAATAGACGTCAAACATGCAAATGAGCTGGAAGGAGAAAGGTGATTGGCTTGGATGCCACTGATGTCACAACACACACCATTCACAGTAATACTGTCATACTGTGAACACCATTCTCAGAAATAATTCAAACCATTCAACACCTGGTGAAATTTTGTGGGTACCTTCCTAGTATGAATAGATCATCTTTGTCTAAGCAAGTATATAACTGCCAGAACTATTGCTTTGGTAGCCATTTGGCCCCCAACAACCTAGCATCTGAGCACTAGGGATGGGCGAACAGAACTGAATTCGGAAATTCGGTTCAGTTCGGAAATTCGGTTCGGAAGGTCGGTTTGGTCGACCGAACTATTTGAGTTCGGTCCAAACTCTGAACTTCTGAACAAAGTTCGGAAATTCAAACCCCATTGAACTAAATGGAATATTATCTTTTAGGGATGGGCGAACAGAGTCGAGTTCGGAAATTCGGTTTGGTTCGGTTCAAAAATTCGGTTCGGTAGTTCGGTTCGGTCGACCGAACTGGTCGAGTTTGGTCCGAACTTCCGAACCGCGTTCGCCCATCCCTACTGAGCACATCGATATCTATCTTCCCTTCCCTGTGAGGCAGGGAGTTACAATTATCCTCCTTTTATGAGGGGAAACTGAGCTGAAGAGATAATGGTAACGGGTAGGGGTGGGACGTTTGGCAAAATCTCGGTTCTCGGTTTGATCGGTATTGGATTTCTGTCTACCAGTTTTCCTATCGGTTCTCAGTTCCCTCGGTATCCGATTTTTAACATTGCGGTTTTCCCTATTGACTTCAATGGGAAAACCACAATGTTAAAAATCTGATAAAAAACCAATGCAAAAGATCCAATACTGCCAATACTGAGAAAAGAACCGAGATATCAGATTAATCCGATATAGCCATTATCGGGTCCTTTTGGTTCTCGGCAAAACTGAAAGTCCCATCCCTAGTAACGGGACATATTTCCAAACGAGCAGTCGGCACCCACCACCGGAGCTGGGTTTCCCCATTTAATCTACCGCACGCTTCCCCATCCAGCCTATTGCACGCTTCTGAAAATCTCACAGTGCAATGAGACTGGCTGCTTAGCACCTTCAAAAATTGGACTTCGGTAAGAGATGAGCTCTTTTGAAAATGTAGCTTGGATTCTGGCTGCTTAAACCTTGCAAAACTGTCCGCCCTCCAGTGCCACATACATGAAACTTGTGACTAGGGCTGAAGCAGCAACTCCTTTTTCCCTGCCGATATTTCATTCCACCATTTCGGAATTGCCTGCGACTTTCCGCCGCTTTCCCGCCAGCATTCCGCTAATTCTGTGCCCTTTGCTTTGCGACATTGGAATGATCGTAAAGTGTCGTACAGTGTTAGTGGAATAATCTCGGAAAGTGTCAGAAGAAACATTGTTCCGCTGCTTCCACACCGTGACCGCATGTCGGAAAGTGTTGGCAGAAGTAGCGGAATGAACATCTCTATTGCACCATGCTGCTCATTGCAGAAGAGCCTTGGAAACAGTTACCACGGCGGCTTGACATTTCAGCCCTACTTGTGACAAAGCAAGAACCTGTTACCTGACACTGGCTCTGTTTATTAGCGATCAAATGATCAATGTCTGTAATTCCAGCTACCAGATGAGCTTGGGCTAAGAAATGAGCAGCGAAAGGAAGAATTCTTCCCCAACCCCTCCCCCCCCAACCTCCCTTAAGTGATTAGAAATGTCAGAGTCAGAGGGAAGCAGAATTTGTCACCAGACTTTATATTAGAGCACTGTTTTAGCGTGCCAGGGAGGCTGCCTGCCCTCTGTATCCTCCTGGAGAAGACCCTTCCCCCTCTCCCTCCTGCCCAGTGGTGTCACAGTTTAAAAAGCACTCACTGCCCACGGCCCCCTCCGCCTGTTGGTTTTAAACACATTCTCTGAGAAAATGGGGTGGATGATGAATCGCTCCTATTTTGTCTATACAGAAGGCTATTTAACGGGCTGCTCTGAGATTTGAATTATGCTCAGGCAGGTTAAACAGAAGCCTCTGAAGCCACGTCTTTGGCGAGGGCTGTGAAAAATCACTTCCTCTCGCTAACTGGCCCCCTCTCTCAAAGCCTGGCCTGTTTAAAGTTTCTGTCTCTCATTGAGAGGCAGCAGCTTAGTGTGAAACTGAGGCAGCTGGCCACCTGGCTAACAGCGGCAGCCGAGGTCAACAGGAGGCGGGGGCGGTGAAGTTGTTCTGGTAGGGCATGCCCGGGGCCAACGTGGAGCAGCGTGTGGGAGAGAGACATCATTTCAGCCTGTCAGGGGATAAAGAGCAAAAAACTACCCCGAAGTCTGGCTTGTCAGCTGGCCGTACCTTAGAAACTTCCTGTCGTTCAGCTACTGCTGGGTCTCAGCTCAGCCTCCCGTGAAATATGAATTTCTTGGCTGGAAAGCAAGTGAAAAAATATGTCAGGAATTTTTGTTTGGTTTGGCTGCTGTCACCATAGATCACAGGCTCGAAGCGCCTGGCCAAGCTGGGAGGGAAGAGAGCGTTCTTTCTGCTGGACGTGCCGAGAGAAAGGGGCTCCCATGGGACTAATGTACAGACACACTTCACCGCCGGCTCGGAATGACTCAAAGGGAGCTGGCTTCCAGCGTATGCTCCACGTAGCGGGGTCCCCGGGGCTGCCGGCAGGTCACCGGCTTCAGAGACTTAAAAGTTCTGTCACTGGGGTTATCAATTTCTCCCTCCAGTTTTGCGGCTTCGGTGGGAGCCGAGGAGCAAAATACTTACCAGATATCTAGCACCATTCCAAAACCTTGGGTGAACCTGAAGAAATGAATCCATGAGGCACAGCAGGCTCCTAACCCTGCCCCCCGCTTGCAGAGATGGACAATTGGGGAGTGGCAGAGCCAGGGACAGAGCCCACGGTATCCTGCATTGTTGCCCCTTCTCAAACCTTAACAACGAAAAGGCTACTGTGGCTGTAAGAAACTTTACTATAAAATAACAATGGAACATAAACGCCAATAATACAATACAAAAGGTTGAAAACTAAATCAGCAATAGAGAGTACACTATATCTTCGTTTCTCTCCGGTATGCTGCTCGCTTGCTGAGATTGTGCGGAAAGGAGGTCTCTCTGCAGAACTCCAGAAGCTATTTAAATAAGCTCCGCTGCCTTTTTACCCATAAGAGTCTGTATAGAGCGGCAAAGAGGGGGATATTTACACCTCTTCAAGATTACAGTTTGGGCAGCAAGTTAACAAAAGCAAAAGATTCCTTTCTTATCGTGGTTACATCAATTCCTTTTGTACCCCTGACGAAGGGTTTCATCCGAAATGTGTTGGGTTAGGGTTGTAGGTACTATATAGTGCGGATTTCGTTTTTAGCCTTTTGTATTGTACTATTGGCTTTTATGTTCCATTGTTATTTTATAGTAAAGTTTCTTAAAATCACAGTAGCCTTTTCGTTGTTTTGGTTTCCCTTTGTGGCCGCTCCCCCCCCCCCGCCCCCCCGTTTTGTGTACCATCCCAAACCTTGCCTCCATGAACAGTATTGTACAAATCCTTGAGATTTTGATCTCAGGCTACACTGGTGTAAATCAAGTGGGATGCCACCGAGATTAGGCTGCCCCAATGCTAAGGAAAGCCCTTACCCCAGAGGTTCGCTTAAGCCCAAGGCTGAATGTCTTCCAGAGGCAGTGCAAAAGTTTTTTATTTGAAAAGGCATTTGGCGGGATGGGATAGTGGTGGTTTTGGGGTGGGGGTGGGGGGTTGGAGGACAGGGAATGGGGTTTATTTATTTATTTAACAATTTATATCCCGCTCCCTCCAGCCCTACGGCAGCTCGGGGCGGCTCACAAAACATTTAAAAATAAGTTTAAACAAGCACAATATACAAAAGGGATTACTAAAAGATTGTAAAAACAAACAATAAAAGAGGTAAAAAAAAAAACCACTGGCAGACAAACCCACCCCCACCTTTATTCCCTCCCTTCCCCAAAGGCCTGGACAAGCAGCCAGGTCTTACAGGCCCGACAGAAGGCCAACAAGCTGGGAGCCAGGTGAGCTTCCTCTGGGAGGGAGTTCCATAGCCATGGTGCGACCACCGAGAACGCCCGCTCCATCGTGGCCCCCCGGTTTACCAGGGGGACCACCAAGAAGGCATCCCCGGTAGATCGCAGAGGTCGCTCCAGGACCCGGGGAATGAGGCGGTCTCTTAGGTAGGAGGGGCCTGGACTGTGTAGGGCAACGCACCGGTAGGAGAAGCCACGCAGGGTACTTTTACACGCACCGGAAGTGGCCGCCCACCATAGGAATCGGGGGTGCGCGTGGCCTCTTTGAAGATGCATTCTGGAAGCCCTGATATTGAGGTTTCCAGAATGTGTCTTCAAAGATGCCGTGGGAGGCCGCGTGTGCCGCCAATTCCTATGGCGGGCGGCCACTTCTGGTTCATGTAAACACACCCTGCGTGGCTTCTCCTACCAGCGCATTGAAGAACACGCTTCCCTGGCTGCTTGTCTAAAAGTGGTCCTAGAGCTGCACAGACGACATGTGCCTCCTGGGAGGGACAGCTGTTGGATGACAGCAGAACTGGAGGGGGGCAGGCCTGGCCTCTCCAAATAGCGTGGGGGCGGTGTGTGTGTGTGCGGATGCACGTCCATATGCATCTCCCCGCCCCCATCGCAGTAACATTTGTTCAGTAGCCGGCCCAAGTTCCAGCCGAAGTGACGGCTCTTGCCACGGCCCAGAGAAGTCTGTGACCACCTGTCACATCTGAAAACACCCGTAGGAGACGAGATACTATAAGGGCTGGGGAGATATGGACAGACAGACAGACAGACAGGAAACTAATGGCCAATCCCACGCATTAAAAAAGTAATGAATCAAGCACTTCAGAATCATGAGATTGGGTAAAACTCCTGAAAAAATTTGGGAATCTATTTTCTCACCTTTTGTAACTATACTTGTGCTGTTCTCTGTCGTTCCAAGGATGGGAAATTCACTTTAAAAACATGAAATGCTACGTTTCTCACTTGACTCTTGTGACTCTTGGATTGAGGCAGTGAATATTGTGAGATGATTTGTGATTAAAAAACCATCCGTTCTCTGGCCAGTTTGAGGATAGGATGGGCGAGGTCAGAACTTCACTCCAGAATCTTTGCACTGACTTGGAGCCACACAAAGGTAAAATGTTTTTGCTTGATGACTTTTGATAAGTTTCGAATCACACTGAATAGGCCTGGTATTTTGCCTGTTTGGAGGACATGGTTGGTGACCCGCATTCACAACTAGGGATATGCGAACGCGGTTCGGAAGTTCAGAGTTCGGACCGAATTCGGTCTGTTCTGAACTGTTCGGTCGAATCCGAGTTCGGTTTGGAAGTTCGGTTCAGTCGACCGAACAGACCAAGTTCGGAACTGTTCGGTCGAATTCGAACCAGGTCGGAAGGCCAAAAAAGGTCCAAAAAAACGTGTTTGAATGGCCGAACTCGGTTCAGAAGTTTGGAATTCGACCAAACTCGGTCTGTTCGGTTGACCGAACCGAACTCGAATTTCAAACCGAACCGAATTTCCGAACTCGGTTCTGTTCACACATCCCTATTCACAACCTTTTCCCAGAACACGTGTATTTCAGGGAAGGAGCGGTTCTCCAGCTGTTTGGCATCCCACCCTATGATCAGCCCTGCGTTGTGGGTAGTTAGAGGCCAGAGATTCAGAACTCCATTGCCTTGCAAAGATTCTGCAGGGAGATAGTTGTGTGGATGCACACGCTGTAGGAAGCTCAAGTCTTGCTACAAAGATGTCTTGGCCGTCACACCCAGGACAAGCCAACAACCACCATGAGAGTAAGGTCATGAATCATCACAGCACGAACTCAACAGCAGCTTCCACAGTGAGGCTGTAACAGACTCATAGGGCTGTTTTTACCTCCCCCCCACTTGGTGTTCAGATGGGTGTGCAGGGGTGGGTGGGGGGGCGTGCATCCATGTATACAGCCGGTGGTGGTGGTGGGGATGGGTGTCCTCAGTGTTTGCCCGTCTGAACACCGAGAGGGATGGGTGGGGTGTGTGTGTGCGTGCATGCTCCCGCACAACACCCACCTCCACCCATAGCCCACCCATCTCCACTCGCGGAGCCCTCCAGAAAACCGGAGGAGGCTCTGTGTGTGTGTCCACTGTCCATATAAACAGACACCCACCCACCGCGGCTAAACACCCACCCCCCACCCACCTCCGTCCATGTCAAAATGGCCATACATACTCTGTGAGTCATGAGGGGAGAGGCAGGGCAGTCTCAGCTGTGAGGCCACATTTAAGGCATGTGTCCTTCAACACAGCAGAGAAAAGGCTGGCAATGGGTCTCGAGCCTCTCCTATTGCAATGCAAAACATCCGCCAACAGATCCATGGACCAACAAGGTGAACAACAACAGATATTTGACCCATTATGTAGGATGAGCAACTAATTTCTCTATTCGCATCTTTATCTCAAATCTCTTGTATGTTCTAACCCTGGACGGCCCGGCCTCTTCGTATTTGAGAGACCGCCTTTCCTACCATGCTCCGCTGTAACCCCTACGGTCGTCCACGAGCGTTCTCTTGCAGGGACCACCAGCCAATCTTGTTCATACGGCAAGGGTCCACAGCGAGGCGGTCTTGGTTGCTGCCCCGGTCTTGTGGAACTCCCTGCCCCAAGAGCTCAGCCAGAACCCGAGTCGACCGTATTCCAGATGCGGTGTACTAAAACGTTTCTGTTTGGCAAAGCGTTTGGCAGGCGGGGATAGGGGTTGTTGTTTTTTAAAAGGGATCTTTATTTTTGTGTGTGTTTTAATGATGTTTTAATGATGTAAGTCACCCTGAGCTTCAAGGGAAAGACAGGGTAGACGTTCGGAGTTTGAATTGAACTCGGTCTGTTTGGATGTCTGAACCGAACCGAACTCTCGAACGACCGAACAGTTCAGTCATGTTCGGATGAGTTCGGATGAGTTCGGGGGCAGGAAAAACGGCTTTCCAGGGTTGAAAAATTAGGTTTCAGTTTCGATTTCATTTCGGTTTCGCTATTTTTGAATCTTCAGCCAAGTTTGGCTAAACCGAACTCGGCTGAACCGAACCATCGAACCCGAACTCGGGTTTCGAACCCAACGACCGAATATTCGAAGAGCGTTCTGTTCCCCCATCCCTAGACAGGGGCGGGTCCGGAAGTGATGTGGATGGGTGGGGGGGCTGAAGTCCAAAGTTAGCATTGTCCTGCCCGGATGCTTAGGACCTGCCTCCAGCCCCACCTCTATCCCCGCCCCCTGCCAAGCAAGCACCATGGCAGCTTCACCCGTGGCCAGACACAGACACACTGCCCCACCAACTCACTGGATCTGCCAGCACAGTTCCTGGGGTTTCTCCTCACACCCATGGGCCAAATGCAGATATGCATTTATGTGGTCTTTTTCCAGTTCCTAGGCGATTTCTAGATGATTGGCATGTGCTCGCACCAAAAAATTACACGCCCTTTAAAATCTCATTCCCACCCCCGTACTACCAAGCACCCGTCCATTTCCCCTCCACCTCGCGCCCCCCCCGCCCTGCCCCACAACTGCCACCATGCCCCCTCCCCAGGGCCAGCATTGTTGCCTGGCAGGCTTGCTGCTGCTGCCCTCCACCCCCGCAATCACATTATTATTATTATTATTATTAATAAACATTTATAAAGCGCCAGTTGCAAAACCTGGCGCTGTACAGAACATACAATCAGATGCGGTCCCTACCTGTGGCTTACAATCTAAAAGACAAGGAGGGGGAGACAGGGAGAGGGGACAGCGGGAGAGACATGGGAGAAGACAAACAAACATTCAGGCGGATGCGAAGTCTCAGGTGCGTGTACTTGGCTTGGTTACAAGGTGGTCGGTAGCAGC
>QEPC01000412.1:5468252-5495245 GCA_003113815.1 Sphenodon punctatus
CCCCCCCCCCCCCCAAAGGCCTTGACACAGTCCTCTTCTCTATCTACACCCTGTCCCTTGGCAAACTCATTGCCTCCCACGGCTTCCAATATCACCTCTACGCTGATGACACTCAATTCTATCTCTCCGCCTCCTCTCTCTCCCCTTCTGTCCAAGCTCGCCTCATCAACTGTCTTTCTATCTCCGTCTGGATGTCCCAACGTCAGCTCAAGCTCAACATGGCGAAGACTGAACTCCTTATCTTTCCTCCCTACCCTTCCTCCCCCGCTTCCCTCTCCATCCTTATTGATGGGGTCACCATCCACCCCGTTCCCCAAGCCTGCAGCTTGGGCTTTGTCTTTGATACTCACCTTTCCTTCAAACCTTACATCAACTCTGTTGCTAAGTCCTGTCGCTTCTCCCTCCACAACATTGCTCGGATTCGCCCCTTTCTCTCCATCTCCTCTGCCAAAACCCTTGGTCACGCCATGGTTATCTCTCGCCTTGACTACTGCAACCTCCTCCTCACTGGCCTCCCCCGCTCTCATCTGTCCCCCCTTATCTCCATCCAAAACTCCGCTGCCAGGGTCATCCACTCAGCCCATTGCTTCGACCACGTGCAGCCTCTCCTCTCCTCGCTTCACTGGCTCCCCCTTCCCGAACACATCCTTCAAAAACTCCTGGTATTCACATACAAATCCCTTCACAACCTGGCTCCCCCTTACCTCTCAGGCCTACTCTCCGTACACACTCCTGCACGCACTCTCCGCTCCTCCTCTGTCCCCTCCCTCGTCTCCCCTGCTCCCCTAACCGCCTTCGTCCCTTCTCCCTAGCTGCCCCCTACGCCTGGAACTTCCTCCCTCACCACATCCGCCTCACCCCCTCCCTCCGCACCTTCAAATCCCTCCTCAAAACCCACCTCTTCCTCACCGCCTTTCCTGACGCCTGCTAGAACTTTCCTTCAATATTTACTGTCTGCCCTCCCCGCAGACTCCTGCCTTACCGCAACCAAGCCAAGCACGTGCATCTGAGACCTCACATCCGCTTGAATGTTATTTATCCCTTGTCTCTCCCTATGTCCCCTCTCCTTGTCTCCCCCCTCCGTGTCTATTAGATTGTAAGCTGTAGGCAGGGAACGCGTCTTTCTTATTGTTCTGTAAAGTGCTAGGTACACAGCTGGCGCTATACAAATGCTTATAATAATAATAAGTCATCTTCCCTTTATATACCATGGAGAGCTGACCCAAATCAAATTTTCTATCGTCTCAGAACCCCCCGCAAATGATAGATGGCCAAGGGTTTGGATTTATGAATCTGGCTTGGGGTGTTTGGTCTGACACTGGGCATTTTCAGACAAAACACTCCTCCACCCACCTCCCACCCATAGGGGTGGGACTCCAGGCGAATTATCAGTTACCGGTTTTATCAGTATCGGATTAATCCGATATCGGATTTATCGGTATATCGTTTTTTTAACATTGCCGATATTTTGGATCTTTAACATTGCGTCCATTGTTAAAATGGCTGCAATGTTAAAGATCCAAAAAATCAGCACTGTTAAAAAAACGATATACCGATATTATCAGATTAATCCGATATCGACAATTATCGGCATTCTCGGATTAATCCGATACTGATAGTCCCACCCTACAGGGCAACACTGCAGCCCTGCAACATGTATAGTTGGTGGGTGGAGAGCGTCTTGTCTGGAAATGCCCATCGATTTTTCCAAGGGCAGATTGCAGAACCCCTGCATGTAGGAGAAGCAGCGGGTAGAGGTGATGAGCGCTGTAACGAACCCACAGCTGGGTGTGGAGGTGCAGTGGCCTGTCAAGTTAAGGTTAGCCCCAAGCCCTGGCTACACCCGCCCTCCGCTCACACACACGTGCTCCCCAAGTCGATTCCCACAAAGCGCGGCCTATGTTCCTGGAAGCCTCTTCCACTTTGCAAGCAAATATTTGTTCCGCTGGGTACCCAACAGCCGACATCTGGAGATGATAAAGTCATTTCTGGAACGTCATAGGCCGGGCAGTTCCAGGCGGGGAATGC
Source organism: Sphenodon punctatus (assembly GCA_003113815.1). NCBI lineage: Eukaryota > Metazoa > Chordata > Lepidosauria > Sphenodontia > Sphenodontidae > Sphenodon > Sphenodon punctatus. The sequence continues at coordinate 5,470,281 of QEPC01000412.1, forward strand.
GCTTTCCAGTTGGCAGAGAAGATGCTTTTTGGTTTGTGGAATCGCCACATACATTTGTGATGGCGTGTGTGTGTGTGTGTGAGAGAGAGAGAGGGGGCGGGGCGGGGAGCTGGAGTCGCAAGGGACTCTGTTTGCTGCAAAGGGAATTCACATGCCAGTGAGCTAGTCAGACCCAGCCTCTCTCTTTTCAAAGAAGGGAATATTTCTGGACAATCGGAAGATCGGTAGGTTGTCAAACCCTTGCCTGTTTTGGTGCCGGTGCAACATTCTAGACTTACATTCATGGAGACTGAATCATAGAGTTGGAAGGGACCTCGGAGGGCATCTAGTCCAGCCCTCTGCTCAGTGCAGAAAATCCACAGCTACGGCATCCCTGACAGACGGCCGTCCAGTCTCTGTTTGCAAACCCCCAGCGAAAGAGAGTCCACCACCGCCCTAGGCAATTTCACCCATTGTTGAACAGCTCTTACCGTTAGGAAGTTCTTCCTGAGGTTTAACTGAAGTCTTGAGTCCATTATATCTAGTCTTGCCTTCAGGGGCAACAGAGAACAAGTCTTTGCCATTCTCTCTGTGACAGCCCTTCAGGTATTTGAAGACCGCTATCATGTCTTCTCTTAGTCTTCTCTTCTCTAGGCTAAATAGACCCACTTCCTCCAACCTTTCCTCACAGAACTTGGTTTCCAGACCCCCCCTGACCTTCTTTGTTGCCTTCCTCTTAACCCGTTCCAATTTATCGATGTCCTTCTTAAAGTGCGGTGCCCAGAACTGGACACAGGACTACAGTTGAGATCTGACCAGCGCAGAAATATTACTTCTCGTGACTTGGAAACGATGCTTCTGTTAATGCAGCCTAAAACTGCATTCACCTTTTTTGCAGCTGCATCCCATTGAAGACTCATGTTCAGTTTGCAATGAACTACAATCTCTAGATCCTTTTCTCATGTACTGCTGCCAAGCCAGGTATCATCCATCCTATACATGTGCATTTGATATTGTTAGTTTCAACCCAGTTTTCCAACCTTTTAAGATCATTTTGAATTTTATTTCTGCTTTCTAAGGTGTTTGCTATTCCTCTCAGTTTTGTGTCATCTGCAGATCTGATAAGCATCCCCTCTACTCCCTCATCCAAGTCATTAATAAAGCTGTTGAACAGTACCGGGTCCAGGACAGAGCCTTGGGGCACCCTGCTCAATACTTCTCTCCCGACAGATGAGGAGCCATTGATGGGTAGCACTCTTGGAGTAGCGTTCTTCAACCAACTGTAAATCCACCTAATGTTAATATAATCTAGTCCACATTTTACCAGCTTGTCAAAAGGATATCATGGGATGCTTCATTCCCATGATCCACTAAACCAGTAATTCAATCAAAAAAGGAGATAAGATTAGTCTGGCATGACGTATTCCTTTAGTCTTGGGACATGGCTTGGCAGCAACACAAGCTTTCTCAGCAAAACTGGCAGATGCACTTTTGTCATTTTCTTTCCAGAAGATGGCCCCCATGCCTGAAAGGACAGCTCTGTCCATTCACCTGCTGGCCTGTCTGCTCAGATGGCGTTGCCACAGACGTGTAAGCAGCCTTAACGCTAAAATAGAAGGTTGTCACACCAAAGACAATTTCCTAGCAGTCTACTTACTGCAGCTGTGAGTCAGAAGGACATGCCCATTTCCAGCTGCGGCCTTCTCTACACTACGAAAAAGGTGAGCTGAACTTGGAGATGAAATAGTAGCCAAAATAAGTTTTACCTCGAGTAACAAACAAGTCATGGATATCCCTAAAATTCCTGCAGGCGTTAGCCTTGACGTGGAACCACAAAATTAAAAAATGTGTGAGCCTGGTCTTCAGTACACTCTTACTTTGAAGGGGCCAGTCTTGAAGTAAAGCTCACGCTTTTCTCCTTATTGTAGACAAGAATTGGGACACCCACAATTAAAGAGAGAGACAAAATTTACATGGTGTCACATCACTGACTTCATTTAAAAGACAGCAGGAAAGGTCATGCCCTGAACCAGCACAAAACTCCCAAATGGCGATGGGCAGGAAATGACCACTGGAGCTGGTTGAAAAGAATGATGTCATTTCAAAATGTTGACTTTTGAAACTGAAAAAGTGACCTTTCTGAAGTTTTGGCTGAAATGTCATTTTTGTGGCAGTTTTAAATTTTGTTTCAATGTGCTGAAAACTTCAAAGCATCAAACCAAAATTTTGAAACGGCAGCGCTGTGATGATTTTAGCCATTTCTAAAGCAACAAGGAGCCAACTCCCGGGAAGTCGTTAGAGTGACTCTGGAATTACATGGAGCGGAACCTGACCCGACATGTTGCCTTCGATTCATGTTGGAACTTCTCTACTGATAATTTTCACACATGTGGATGGAGCTGCTGCAAAGCGAATGTTTATCTCATTAATAGCAACCTCCTCCTGTTATTGGGTCCAGGAGAGGGGGTGTCTGAAAAACATCTCTGTGCTTTGTGGGGTATCGCTTTACCCCAATGCTTCCTGCCCAGGCGAACACACACAAACTGGCCTTCTGTTACAGCCTAGACACGTTCCCACAGAAACCACCGGCTGTAATTCAGCTTTCCCTCGGAACCTTCTGAGATGGCCTCCTTTTGATGTCAAAAGTAACGTTGATCTCAAGATTCCTTAAACCCACATTGACAAATCCATGCCAGTAGTTTAGTTTACTCCAAACAATGGGTGAAAATAGACGTGCCCCTTAACTCCGCTTTAACATTTCTTATGCATGTTGCAGGGCTGCATAGGGCACCGACACAGCCCTGCAACATGCATAGGTTAAAGTGGTGTTAAAGCGGAGTTACACGCATGTCTGCCTTTAGACACAACAGCAAGGGGGGGTGGAATGTGTGTTGACACCATTCGCCGACCCACATTTGCCCCCATTACTGTTTTCCACGTCCAGGGGCTAATCAGGGTCCTGCCTGCTGCTCATACCAGAAGGTCTCCTGGCAGAAGCACTTCTATGGCATTATGGGAGTTGTAGTCCATGCAGGAGAGCAGTTGGGTCTGCCTGAACTCCTGCTCCGCTCCACGCTGCAGCTAAACAACGGATTCTTCACTGCTAACACACCCACCCTTCTGGGTGCTCTGGGAGTGTGCAGCAAGGAACAAGCTATTTTGTGGGGGTGCAGAGTGGAGGATTCGGGGAAAACAGATGAGAAATGGCTGTGAACACACCACCTGATGTCTTTAGACACAATGTTAGCCGCACCCGATACATCCGTGCAACCAGCAAGGAGTTAATGGGAGACTAATGGGGGCAAACCAGTTACGGTGCTTAGACAGAACACACAGCCACATGGCTGGCAAACATCTTAAGCCCCTGATCACTGTTGCATCTAAAAGATGCCCAAAGTCTGCTCTGGTGCTTTCAGCCTCTCCTCTAATCGATATCTCCAAGGCGCGACAGTTCAGTGGCTGCTCAACAGCATCTGCTGGAAGAGGGCAGAGTGGAATGAATCAGATTTCAGAACACCTGAATTGGTGCATAAAAAGGGGGTCTTTCTCAGGCTTTGGCAGGGTGCGGGGGAGTGGTGCAGAATATTAAACCGCTACTCTCATGCAATGAAGGGAAACTAATTTTGGTTAAAAAAAATAGCTCATTCCACAGAAAAATCCACAGTAGACGTAAAATGGGTACCTGCTAAAACAGGGGGCATTTTTAGACACATGTTAAAGTTCTGGATGTTTCAATCTTCTGGGTTTACAAGTCCACAAGTAAGGGGGGATTCAGACGTTCTGATTTTTGCGAATTTTTTTAAAAAACGAATGTTTCATGCATGTCTGAACACATAAATTCGATTAAATGCGGTCAATATCGCACTAAAGAAATCCGACTTTCAAAGCTACTCAAACCTACCTTTTTGCTGTCCGTTTTCAATAAATCCGCACTTAACAGCAGTGTGAAAGCAACATCGTACTGGTTTTAACTAGTGTGTAATCTTTTCTGATGTGAATGCAACCGTGCTTCCAAGTGCGCTGTTTTACTCCTGCCCCTACCGGAAGCAGTGAGACCAGCTGGAGCCCTGTAGTTGCCTCGCTGGGTGCAGGCTGCAGCCAGCTTCTCCCCAAAAAAGTTCTTCCCCTCCATGTTTCCCCTCCATGCTTCTCCCCAAAAAAGTTCTTCCCTCCAAGGGACTTTCAATCATCTGCCTCTGCCTCTACCGTAGTGCTGCAGCAGTAGCAGCAGCGGGATACCGGAAAGAAACCAGGGAGAGAAGCAGCGCGCCTCACTATGCGAGGGGCTTCTTTCCAGCAGCCTCAGGCTCTCCCTCTTTACTCCCTGATTCTACAAAGTAGCAACCTTTGCTACAAAGGTTGTAGCAAAGGTTGTTGCAAAGTTTGCAAAGTTGCAGCAAAGGTTGTTGCAAAGTTGTAGCAAAGGTTGTAGCAAAGTTGTACTTTGCTACAAAGTAGCAACCTTCTGGCTCCCCACAGGCCACTTCCTGTAACTGAACCGTACTGAGCAGCCGGGTAAGCACGCACTACAAGAAGGTCTGAATGCATTATTTCGCTGTACTTAAAAACGGTATGGCATGCATGTGAATGCAACAGGACTTGTTAACAGCGAACTATTGAGAACCAGTTTTTTAAAATCCAGATAATTGCTGCACGTGTGAATTCGCCCTAAGTTCCGGATTCATTTTTCACACAAACACTGCCCTGAGGCAGCCTAAAGTAGCCGCAGCTGTAGACGTGACAGGCTGCCATGGAAACCAAGTGACCACAGCTGCCTGGAGCAAAGCAGTTTACCAGGAGAACCTTTTACCCACAAAAGTTCTGGGAGAAGTTTCACGCAGAAGTTCAAAGATCTGGATGAGTGATTTAGACACACAGAAAGTTCTGGATGTTACAGCAAACGTCCGGGAGAAACATGTGTCTAAAAACACCCAGAGATACCCATCGAATTTGAAGTACCGAATTCAACTTGAAATTTTGGGTTCTTTTTGGTACCTGAAACAGTGTCTGATTGGGGACCTGGAATACCGACAATCGAAATAATGAAATACAATTTTTGGTACCTGATTTTTCGACTTCCAGTCCTGCATTTTCAACTTCTGGCCCCAGATTTTGGGGATTTTTTCCAGGTATTTTTTTTTAATACCTGGGAAAAAGGTATAAAGGTTTATACCCGGGGTGGGTGGGTTTGTTTCTGGTAATTGGGGTACTCAAAAACTAGAAACCGACATTTCAGTTTTCAGGTACTCAAATGGTATGCAGGCGCCAATTCGGATATCCGAAAGAGTCCCTGAAAATGTGGGTATTACCCTTGGGTACCAAATCAGGGGACCAGTTTCAGCTCTAATCCACTGGATTGATTCTTCTCACCAGCAAATTTAGAAAATTAAGACAGAAAACTAGTCTCTCTTCCGGATGGTGCGAGGCCTCTCTGCTCCGAGGTTCCCTGCAGCAGGCTCACTCCTACCCAAAGCCGGATGCTGCAAGGATATGCTATGCCTAGGGGCATTCCTAGAGGAAGACACGACGGGTGCAGCTCTTACCGTGTCTTGGGCGGTAGTACCGCACTCCGGGCTTCCCTACCACGCAATACAGCGGCAGGGCCTGGCTGCTAAGCGCTTCCGCCTTGGAAAATGGCGGAGGACGCAGCGTGTTGCTTACCCAAAGTGGGGCAAGGTTGCCTAAGGCAAGGGAGCGCGTGTGTCCCGCCACGTGGTGAGGCCCTCTGAGAGGCTTTGAGTGGTGGGCGCTAACTGCAGCCATGTCATGGCCAGGGTCAGGATAGTGAGCGGGTCGGGGGAATGGGGAGGGGTCGCCCACTCATGTGGCCGGTGTGGCGGGACGGCCAACAGCAACCTGCCCTGTCAGCGGGATGTGGGAGAGGGGGAACTGTCGGTTCTGCTCCCTTCGCTGACCCTGAAGTGTGGCGGCGTGAGGGAATCAAGAGAGCCGCAGCTTGTGTGGAGGCACCCGATAATCCATCTCCCTCCAAGATCTACCCTAGAGCAAAGTCAACCCAAGACAATGACGTTGGTGGGAGATTTTTTTAACACACTAAAGAATCCCTGAATGCTTACCGAGACCTGTCGGGCTCTTTGCCCCGCTGTCTCGCCAACCCAGTCCCCTGGATCTTTGCTTTTGTAACCCCTCTTTTTTGCCCTGCAATGTGTTACGTGCGTCTTCCACCTCAAACAGACACACTCAAATGTTTCTTGTGCTCTGTACCTGAGAGAAAGGGCAAGAAAGGCCCAACCTCACAGAAATTAATCAGTTCAGTGGGCTCCTGGCCCTGCTCCTGCAAACAGCTGTGCAGAAACGTGTCCAGCCCAAACCTCACACGCGGTGCTGCGATAGCAAACGATTGTGCACAGCCTCTTGTGAGCAACTTTCCGCTAACAAGCCGTGTACGTCCAAAGAGCAGGGCCTGCCTGGCCGCCATTACTCAATGAACCTTTTTAGCTCCTGGAAGGAAAAAAAAAAGATTCTCAGGGAGACCAGAAGCAGCGAGAGGTTAAATGATTGGCGGATGCAGTGTGTCCGTTGTTGGGTCAATGGAACCCAAGCTGCCTGACCTAGCCACTACATACACTACCCTTTAATCTTCCCCCCGGCAGGCTTTCTAAATTCAGAATGACAAAGCTCAACCAAAGCGGATGCATTTCAAAAAAACAGATTTCAAAGTCTGCAAAACTTTCTCTCCTTGCCCTAGGCTACAATAACAGTTTGTTTCACTTCCACCAGGTTAACACGTTTCTAACGGACAGTTAAAAGGACGACATTTTAGAGAAATATATAAAAACCAACAAGTTATATTTCAAAAAACGTTCCGGCTGACTGGGATGCAAACCAGTGCCGAGACGTCGTGGGGAGGGAGGGGGAGAGGTTTGTGGATGAGTGAAACGGAAAGGTCATTCTTCTTCCAAGGGTGTTTTCACCCAAGACACTCTAGTCTCCACCCATTATACATGTTCCACGGCACCCATAGGGCAACCCTGCAGCCCTGCAACATGGACAGAGGGTGGGGGGTGGGGGGAGAGTGTCTCATGTGAGAACGGCCATAGTTTGTGTTAGAGAAGGGATAAGGGGGATATATTACTGCTAACAGCAAAAGAAGTTCGCCTTTGGCTCAAGTAGAATGCTGAACAGTTAAGGCTCTAATTCCAGCTCCTTACATGTATGTAATTCTTACATACCAACACTAGGTCATCATTTGCACAAACAATAAAGGTCCTTACACAGACTCCTGGGTTAATTGCTCTTTTGAAGTTCAGATCCTTGAACTAGCAACTTATCATTCCTCTGCACCTCAGCTTGTAAAAATGAAGATAGTTCTAACTTAGTTCATACATGTGCTGTCAAACTAACGACCACAAAACTCTTTCAGAACTTTTGGACGGTGCTGCTACCCAAGTGTACACCGTTACTACTGGAGGAAATGTGTGTTTTGTGACCTCATGTGTTATAGGGAGGAACATTGTGTGATGGATGGATAATAATCAGTTGGGCACTGAAGCATATAAATGTGCATTGCACACAGAAAGCATGTGGATTTCAATTTTCATTCTTTAATTCTGACGGTGAAACTCTGTCCTCTAGGAAAGCAGTACGGTTCTCTTGTGCACTTTATGATTTTTGTATCAGAGCTGCCACACCCAAATATTTAAAAATAGTAAGTCAATTCCTTCCCCCTTCCTCACAAATAAATAAATAAATAAATAAATATTGAGGTTGACTTAAAATCATTAGATTTTAGAATAATACATTTTGGATTTCCATTTATTGGCCTTTGGGTTTCTCAGTCTGCATTCCCATCATCAAGCTATTCCATGCAAATGCAAGAGCAAAGAACTGGTTTTTTCTTTTCTTTTCTTTAAAACACTGGGAGATTCATGGGCATGCTCATTCAAGTCACGAAATTTGGGATAAAATTTTGAGAGCTGGAAATCCTGACATACTGCAACACCCCTGGGGGCTCAATTGCATTAACTTTGGAGTCAATGCTGAGGTCATCCTTCAATGATGCCCAGGGCAACCACATGACACCTGGGTCTCTCTGGGGAACACATTTTCTTTATCCCAAGTACCTTCTTAGGCAGGAGGAAATTACCTCTAAATTACCCCAGGGTAGAGGCCTGTGTCCACTGTGTTCCCCCCACTGACAGCCAGATAGTGCTCTGGAGAGACACCGGATTATTATTATAATGATTTATTAATAATAATCATTTCTATAGCACTTTCAATGTTTAAAGTGCTTTTCAATCCTTTTCTAGTTTCCCCTTACAACAGCCTAGTGAAATAGCTCATTATTATTCCCATTTGACAGACAGGGGAGCGGAGACTAGGGACGGGCGAACACAGTTCGGAAGTTCAGAGTTCAGACCGAACTCGGTGCGTTCGGTCGACCGAACTGAACTTCCGAACCGAACTCGAATTTCAAACCGAACCGAACTGAATTTCCGAACTCTGTTCTGTTCGCCCATCCCTAGTGGCAACACACACCAAAAAACCTGGTTTTGAATGGCCGAACTTGGTTAAGAAGTTAGGAATTCGACCGAACTTGGTCTGTTCGGTCGACCGAACCGAACTTCCGAACCAAACTCGAATTTCAAACCGAACCGAATTTCCGAACTCGATTTTCAAACTGAACCGAACCGAATTTCCGAACTCTGTTCTGTTCGCCCATCCCTAGCCGAGACTGAGAGAGAGGGATTTGCCCAAGGCTCAGAGGACAGAGTGGAGGACAAGGATTGCTGCCTATGGGGGAACACAGTGAACACACTGGTTTCTGGTGTAGCGTTTTACCCACAAACCTTTTAAATGGCCAAAAGAATAGATTTCTTCTCCCCCTGCCACCACCCTCCCTACTGACTGCCAGGTTTTAGCACTGGGATTTATACAGCCAAGTCTGAAATCCCTGAAAGGCTGGGTTTAAAACCCCAATGTTGCCTGAAACCCGGTGCTGCAATTACATTACCAAACTTAGAAAGCAGAGGAAGTACGCGCCTTGTAGTGCTACAATTAGAAGGAAGTTTATAATTTCTTATTGGGCTCCGACTGGCTTACTCACATGACTGCTCCCTGCCAGAACTGAAGAGGCTGCTCTCGCACAAACATGGATATGTTCATAGCACTCTAGTATTTAGGGCCACAAGGGAGCCTTGATCATTGGATATAAACTTCATGGACACACAGGCTGTGGAATCTGTCCCAGATGGATTAGAGTGTAGTTTTTAAAGCTATCCAATCTCAATTTAAAGACGCCAAATGACAGAGTCCAACACCACCCACCCCTGGTAGAAAGTTCCACTGCTTAAGTAACTCTCGTTGCTTGGAAGTTGCATATAATTTTGAGGTTGGATTTGTCTAACTTCCAGCTCCTAGACCTTGCGATGATTGCGTCTGCAAGGCTGAAGAGCCCTTACTAGCAGATGGTTTTTTTCTACGTGCAGGGTGACATATGTAATAGGCAGTGTGTGAGCAAATCACCTCTCAGCCTTTTCTTCCAAGGTTGCCCTGTGTCCCCACGGCCCCACAGCTGCTCACTCCATGCATATGTATTTGTAATGACACCCATATCAAGTGCCAGAGGGCAGAACTAGAAAAAATAATGGTCTCTAGTTACAGGAAAGGTAGATTTCAGTTAAATGCCAGGAAAAAGTTCCTAACAGTAAGAACTGTGTGACAATGGAACAAGCTGCCTCAAAAGGTCATAGGCTTTCTCCGTCACTGGAGGTTTTTAAAAAAGAGGCCGGGCAGCCCCTCATCGGGGATGCTGTAGCTACTGTGTCATCCTGAATCCCAGCAGCGGGGTGGACTAGATGACCCTTAAGCTCCCTTCCACCTCTAAGATCTATGAATCTCTAATAAAAGTATAAAGCTTTGACAGCTCAAGCTAAAAGGCTGAACCAATTAGCTCCCATTCAGAAGCAGATTCTCAAATCTTTAAATGTAACCCCAGCCACTGGAGCGGGAACTAACAGCCACACTGTGTTAGTTGACTGGTTGCACCCACCCACACTCTAGGGGTGTGCAATTCATTTCCGTTATTAGGATAACAAAAATGATTTTTTTATTTTCTTTTTTTGTTATTGTAAAAACGAAAACAACAAGTAATAATAATGAAAAAGAAAAAAGAAAAAGAATTTTTGTTTTTGAAATAATGGGAAACCACTGAAAAACGTATTTCTGGCTATAACGTTTTTGTTTCGTATTCAATTCGGATTAAACTTGGGGAGTTTGTGTAAATAACAGAGGGCACTAAATGTACCACAGTTTGAAAAGATTGCATAAAGGGGACCAATTTTAGAAGCAATTGAATATTGTGATTTTAAGAAAAGCTCCATAAACATTCCTGGTAACACCATCTTTATCTTCTGTCCAATTTGCATGAAACCTGAGAATCTTACGTTCCTCTACATTTACCAATCCTTCCAAACTTTAGAAAGATTGGATAAAGTGTCCTGATTTTATAAGCTATTAACTTCAAAATGCATTTCTGTCTGTAACTTTTTTATATTCCATCCTGTTTACAAGACATTTGGCAGGAAAATATCCAACACTTTCCCTGTCATCTGTGACAAACTACAGTACAATTTGGTAAAGGAACCAATTTTATATGCAATTGAAGTTGTCCCCTTGAAGATAATTATTCAGATAAATAGCAGTGCCAGTCAGAGGCAGGCACCTGGCATGGCAAGAGGAGGGAGGCTGTAGGAGGGAGGGTGAGGAGGATATTTGGTTGACATTTCTGCTGGTCAATTAGAACTTATACCACAGTGACACATAAGAGAATTCTGGCATAGACATATACAGTTGGAACCCTTTATCACATCTTTCTGATATTTGGCAGAGATGATCCTGAAGGTGTGAGATACAGCCCTGCCAAATTTCATGTACACTGGTTGGACCACAAAGATGGTACAGTTAGATATACATTTATAATGTAATTGCTTATACCACCAGGACCCTTTATCCAATCATTCTGAAATTTGGCATAGATAGTAAAATTAGGAAGGGGTATAAACTTCCTAAGTTTCATCCACATTAGATGGGAGACAAAGAAGTTACAGCCAGGAATGTATACACAGATTTTTGCAAAATAGCATAATTCAACTGCTTATAAAATTGAATTTCTTTATCTAATCTTTCTGAAATATGGTACACTTAAATGCCTTCCATTGGAGGTAAAACCCCTCTGGGGGGGGGGAGGGGAGCAATGGAAGGTTTATTTATTTGGTCAGACATTTGGTGGACGGGGATAGGGTTTGGGGATATGTTTTAACTGAATTTTTTAAAATGTAATTGAGATTTTAATGGTTTTTTTTGTGTGTGTATATTTTATATTTGTATTGACATTTTATATTGTTAGCCACCTGGAGCCTCAGCCTATGAGGAAGGGTGGGAGAGAAACCACAACAAAGAAACATACAAACAAAACAAGTAAGTATTAAGGTTCCCCTTAATGTGGTTTTTCCTCCCCCCTCCCTTTATCTTCCCCCTTTTGGATTTTTTGTACACAGATTTATATTTTCAATGGATATTATATTGGTGTCTTGTATTTTCATGTTGTGAAGTTCTCTGATTGCCATTTGGTGAGGGTGTGATCAAAATAAAATGGATCGACTGATTATTATTATTGCTTTCATACATGCTCACTGACTGCAAAGACTGCTCTACAAGCTAATGAGGCAGCAGCCTCAGGCAGCAGATTGGGAGAAGTGATTTGGTATTTTTGAATGCTTAAAACGATCAAGCAAAACTGGCTAATGGTACAGAAGGCAAAGTTCTACTTTTACAAGCGAGGTCGTGTTGGTAACTCTGGCTGCTAAGCAAGGCAGCAAGCTTGCGGGATGGATGAGGCTGTCACTGGGAAGGCACACCTCGACCTGAGTGAGTGCCAGGGTGGTGGAGTGAATAAGCTGCTGGACTTGGACCTGGGAAGTCAGGGTTCAAATCTCACCCTTGCCAATGAATTAACCGAGTGGCCTTGGGCAAGTCACTACCTCTCAGCCTCAATTCCTCATCTGTAAAATGGGAATGTGTGTTTGTCTCTCCTGCTGTTCCCCCTTCCCCTTGTCCATTCTAGATTGTAAGCCTGCTGGGGCAGGGACCTGTCTCCAAAACCTGTGACCGTAAAGCACTGCGCATGCCTAGTAGCACTCTAGAAATGATAGGCATTGGGAGTGAGTGCCAGTGCTACCATCGGGCAGTGCTAGAGACACCTGTCATTGGAAACAACTTGACGAGAGTGAGCCTGTAGGGCACAGTGCTGCTTGTAGTTACCCCATGCACCATGCTTGCAGTGCTAGGACCATTGCTCAGGGACTCCTGATGCAGAGACGTGGAGGGAGGCAGGGGCAATGGGTCACATTTGGGAGTTTTGCCCACAACTGCTTGCTGTCTTGAGCATTCTCATCACACAGACACACCTGTAATGGCTTCTGTTGTACCAAATATACTGCAGCCAGACTGACAGCCAAGGGGGGGAGAGAGCACCATCTAAAGTCATCCAATTGAGGAAAGATCTTTTAAAAAGCATCCTTCTTATCCTTAAGGAATTCTCCGCCTCCTCCTGAGACCTGCTAGCTGTCCACCAAGTCACAGAGGAATGGTTTTGCACTGTCAGTCTGGAGAGGAAAACAGATATATGCATGGGAATATGCATTTGCATTTGCATATGCATTTATGCAAATTAGTGGTGCCAGGGGGCAGAGCACAAGTCAGGGCATCAGCAGGAATCAGGCAAAATGACCCAGGAGAGCTTCTATTTTATACCGTGTGGCTCATGAATCCAACAGACATGAATCTGCTGCTTTTTAAGGGAAAGTGTGAATCAAGGTGTCACTTAGAAACATCACTTGCTTTGCTTTGCTGCAGCGACGTGTCCTCTTAACATTTGCTCGCTCTCGGTAAGACATGGCAGAAATAAAGAATACCGCTACTTGTGCCTTTTGCCCAAAGTCCTCAAAGCTTTCTGCAAAAGCATGATTCCCTCAATTCTCTATGTTATAGGCAGGATTACCAAGGCTCAGAAGACACAAAACGTCCTTCATGGTCACAAGGAAAGATGGGGAAACAACCCAGGTCTCTTGATTAGAAGGCCACGTTCTGACCCAAACAGAGGTAAACCAAAGCTTCGATTTAATGAATTCAAAGCATCTAGTCCACTTCCGTAGTGTTCAGATGAACAGTGTAAACGAAAGTAACTACTTTGATTGAATTAAATTGAAATAACTTCTCCACTTTGCTAGTGGTTCAGACGAATAACGTAAGCTGAAGTAACTACTTTAATATTATTCAATAGAAGTAATGCCCTCCCGTCGGTGGTGTTCACACAAACAATGTAAACCAAAGTAGGACGGCACCAATATCACAATGATCACGGCACCAAGGTCACTACCCTTGCATTGTTAAGTATTCACACAAACAGTCACTTTGAAATGCAAACCGAAGGAGAACGTGTACTCTTGACTTTTCGGACAGACGTATGCTTCTCTTCCTCTTCCTGAATAACTTGGGTTCAGCGCTCTGTTTGCGTCAGCGCTGCCGAGTAAAACGGAAGCAAGGCCCAACTACATCGAACTGTTCGTTGGAATGTGGCCTTACTCTTCAACTGTAGCCACAAGGCTTCATGGCATCCATTCATACCTTCTCTGTTGTTCTCTGTCTTGACCATTGTCTGTAAGAAGGGAGCCCTACTACCTGAGGAGGGGAGGAGGGGGCAGGACTCTGCAGGGAGCAGCCACCCCAGGGGCGGAGAGTCCCAAGCAGGGAGGGGGCCCCAGGGCCTCAGGAGCGCTGGACCTGATGCTACCACAACTGGCTTCCTTGTGGGGCCCCTCCCAACCTTGGGGTCTAGACCATGGCCCCTACTGGCCCTGAGATGAGGTCCTCTCACAGGTTGTAGCGCCCTCTCCTGACCCAGCATAGAATTGCAACTTGCTGTTCAATTGAAAAAGGGGACGAAGGGGGGGGCAGAGCTCTATTTTAAGGCGACCAGACACAGGGTGTAAACAACAGACAGACAAAGAGTTGCTCCGGGGGTGCACCCCTGCCCCCGCCCGCTTGCAGCCCCATCTGGTTCCCGTTCCCACATCTGGCAGAGCGCCTTCAGACAGACAGGCCAGCCTGGGGGTGAAGCAGCCTGGCACAGCGGCCCGCACGGGGACAGCCTGCCCGTCTAAAAGCACCCACAGTCCCGCTTTGGCCGCGGTGCATTCACTGCCCTGTTGCCTGCAAGCTAGGCCACGGGCTCTTTGAAACATGCAACATTTACATAACTGAACAGATGCCTTTATGCAAATGAGTGGTGCCAGGGGGCAGAGCACAAGCCAGGGCATCCCACTCTGAGGTCTCCAGATTCTGTCCCCCTTGCCCACTTGGCACCGTGTGCCCTCTCTTTTGATGTTCTCCTTCTCTGCACTAAAGAAATGCCGGCAGAGGTTTTATGAATGCTCTTCGGCCAAATCCCCATAGCTCCCCGAAGGACACAGATGCATAAGTGGACTCCAGCCTGTGGCTCCCCTGACCAGAAAGTGTCACAGCAAAGACCCTGGTCATCCAAACACAAATAAAGAGGACTTTTGTTTCTTCTTGCTCTATTGACACAGCTGGGAGGAATCCCCTCCCTTCCAAGCCGGGAGCCAGTGTGCTCCACACGGCTGCTTTGCAGCACAGACCGATCTGAAATAAGCTAGCGCACGTGGGTCGCCTGCAAAGAGCCCCTCGGACTCTCCCTTCCTTCATCAAGGGGCAGGCTTAACTTCCCAACTTGTTAAGAGCAATTTAGGTCAATGGGAAAACAGATCCCTGCCATATGTTCGCCGATTGCTACTGCCTGATTCAACAGCACCTCCAGCGCTTGGAAACCGATACTTCCGGTAAGGGGAACATATGGCCACAGGACCCAGAGCTTCAGGGCTATGCCTTGTGTTAAGCTAGTCTGGGCACATGGCGAGGGAGGGGAACTGCCAACAGTCTTTAAGGCCTCTCCTGACCAATCGCTTAGGAATTCACTCCGTAGGTCATCCCAACTCAAGCCAGGGACAGCAGGAAGGAAGTCTGCAATTCAGATGGCCACCTTTTTAACATGAGCACTGTACGGTCACCAGCATGTGACGTCAGCATCATCGCTGTGTGAATCTGCACGGCCATGATACAACGTGCAACATCACAAGCCTTCCACCCTTAAATGGGGGAGGTCGAGAATTCTACCTAACAGAACTACCAGAGAGAGGGAGAGGGGGCTGCAAAACAGCATTTGACACTCCAGGACTGTGTTCTGAGCAGAAGCCTGCCTGCTTAGTTGAACTGATCAGCATGAAGGCATTATGCACGTGCTTCCTCTGCGGGCATAACTAGGCGCAGGTTAACGATCTTTGACCCAAATCTTCAAACTAGTTCCAATCCCATTTATTTCATTCACATTTTTATCCCTCAATAAATCCAATATTTAAAACACTCAAATAAAGCCAAATAAAAATCCCCCTAAGTCACAACTCTCCTATCCCAGCCTGCCAAATGCCTGGTCAAAGAAAAAGTTCTTCCATCGCCTTTGGAAGGTGCGCAGGCTTGGGCTCAGATGAACCTGCAAGGGAAGGGAGTTCTGTAATTGTGAGAATGCACAAAAAGGGCCCGCCGAGAGGCAAACTTGACAGGCAGATGGTACCTGCAGGAGGGCACTCCTGGATGACCCCAGAGGCCATGATGGGACGTGAGGGGAGAGGCGGTTTTTAATCACCAAAATAAGGATCAGATTATCCAAAGGGCTCGGAATCCATTGTGCTCCTTTTGGTTGCATTTTCAGAAAATCATTATTTGGGGGCTTTATTAATTATTATTATTATTATTATTAGCATTATTAGCATTATTCACATTTATATAGCACCAGCGATGTACCTGGCACTTTACAAAGAGTAAGATAGACACGGTCCCTCGTTTGAAAGTCTGGCCTCCAAGGATGTGATGCTTGGCTGCTTTGGAGGCAGGGACTTGCATTCTCTGCATTTTTCCCCATTGATGCCTGTGAAGGAAACGGGGTGATTTCAGACAAGACGGGGCGGCATTCGCCCCGTCCCGGAATCACCCAAATGATTCCCCCGCGGGATCACTCCGGCACGTCCAACAGACGTGCCGGCTGATCCCGGCAGGGAATCGGGGCGGGGCCGCTCAGCGCAACGTGCGGTCACTCAGCCCCGCCCCCCACGCTCCCCCGCCGCCCTCCCTCTGGGGAGACGGGCAGACGCCGCGGCCAATACGGCCCCAACGCCCGCCCGAATTGACCACGGCCCGGAATCCCGCCGGGGATTCCGGGCCGTGGTTTCTGTCCAGATGAGACGGGCCCCTTCATCGCGGCGAGGAATCGCATTCACCACGCGATCGGCCCCGGCCCGGCTGGTTCAGTCCGATCGCGTGGTGAATGTGATTCCTCGCCACGATTGACCCTGGCAAACATCTGGGGGTGGGGGGAACTTCCGGTTCCCCAACAGACGTTACGGGACCATTCCCCACCACAGGGTATTGACTGTGGTTGAGCGTGATCTTGTAACGTCTGAAAATACCCATGGTGAACACAGGTCCCCATTTACGGGCAATTTTCCCCCACAGCATCATCCCAAAAGCAAGTGCTCTCCCTGAGAATCTCCAGAAGTCACTCAAGACATTTGGGGTCCACCGTGGGGTTAGCGTAAGGGGCAGGTGCTGGGAAGCACTTGCCAGGCAATTGCTTTAGATGGAGGGTCGAAATTCAAGCTTACTCGGTCTGGAGTTTGGCTTTTGGAAGATGTTTTTAAAGCTTTTATTTCTGGCTAATCTAGCACTCAAATTTAGGCACAGACTTTTCACTCGTACTTATTAAATATCTATAATTTCTATAGCATTTTCACTTTTTAAAAGGCTTTACAGCCTTTGCAGCCTCTGCGATCTGCTGGAAGCACCTCCCTGTGGAATAAGGCTAAGTCTGTTAGCCTTATTCGTACGATGAGGGCTCGTAGGGGGGCGTTCTCGGTTGCTGCCCTGATGTTTTGGAATTCCCTTCCCCTGGAGGTTCATTTGCGCCTGAGCATTTTTTGGAGGCATTGTAAGACCTTTTTATTTGAAAAGGCATTTGGTGGGCGGGGATAGGAGACCGGAATGGTTTTTGGGGGGGGGGGGGGGGGGGGGGAAGGGCTTTGTATTTTAATGTTTTTATGATCTGTAAGTCACCTTGAGTTTTGGGGAAAAGCAGGAAATAAATTTAAATAAATAAATAAAAAACTATAATCTGTATCTAGTTTCCCCTCAACAACCCTGTGAGGGAGATCATGATTATTCCCATTTTACAGACGGGGAACTGAGGCTGGGAGCAACTTGCCCATGGCCACCCAGCGACTTTATGGCTAAAGACGGGATTTGAAAAATCTTGATCTCCCAGGTTGAAGTCTGCTAGGCCAATTCCTCTCTTACAGATATTTAGCATGGCTACGTCACTGCAGCTCACAGTGCATCCATGAGCGCATGAAAGAATGGTGGAGGAGAAAATTGCCAAATTTATGTGCCCAGCTCCTGCCAGGAGGGGCCTATGGCACCCTTCTCAATAAATAAGCAGCTAGTTTGCAGCGCACAAGTGTCTACAGTCAGGTGTAAAGATGAAATGAGGACCAGAAAAAAGCAGGTTAAACCCATTGAAATAACAATACTCGACTCAACCTGATAACATTAGTACTCAATCAATGCCCGACAGGCTACCCAATGCACCAAAATACAGTGGTTTCTTTTACCAACTTCCATTACCAATTTTCCAACTTCCGCTATCAATTTTCCAACATACTTTCCTGAATCTTTTACCGATTTATTTACCAACAAGTGATATCGGTAACTCACACCCGATATTTTGGGGTAATCGGCTGCTCAATCGGGACTTGGGTAGCTTGTCACACACCTGAAACTGTGGGTGTTAAGCTCTGGTGAGCTGCAAAGAGTAATCACCGATTATTTGGGATTTTCTATTTGAGAAGAGGATTAGTTTCTTCAGGCAGGTCGATTGAGCTCTCCATGGACACCCGAGGTTTAAGTCTCTGCGCACACAACTGTAGGTGATTTCATTCACGTGAGCAGCTCTGTGAACGAACGGACAGGGTCCCCCCTTCCATGCATAAAGATACTCACGCTCGTATACGTTCGGGGATGGGCCTTCCATTTGACTAGATTTGCCCAAGCTAACGTTCCCCATTTAGGGAAGCTGCCGTTTGTTTTCTATGAGGTAGGTTTTTTGTCATTCTGATCCTTCCAGATGACTCAGGTGGTGTAAGTAGACTGTGAATCCAGTTGGGCTGAAACCCAACAAGGCTCTAGTCTCATGTTTTTATTTATTTATTTATTTTTAAAATGTTGCTTCCCCCCCCCCGCCACAGGTAGCTCGGGGCGGCTTTTCACAGATAAGAGAGAGAAGATATTTGAGTGTCCTTTAACTAGGTCTGAAACGAGCAGCAAAATTCTGACTTGCAAGTAATTTCACCATCTTGGGAACCGAGATCGATTTCCTAATCATTTCCCGATACCAACGTGATTTATCGATTCCGGCAGTATCACAAGATACTATCCCCATGTACCAACTTTCTGTTTGCCGCATACCATTCATTTACCGCATTGCCGACGGTACCGTTTTTCCTTCTGTCTTTCTGCCTGTTCATTGTTTCTGCATTTCTGAGCCAATCACTCTGTGTAAGCCCACCCCTTAGCCTCCCCACTGCCTTCCCAAACACAGTTTAAAAAACACAGTCAGAATTGTTGTAGTATGTTGTTCCCTTGGCTTTGACCAATCTGCAACTGGACTGCAGATTTGTAAAGAAATCTGCGTCTCTCAGCCAACGAGTGACAACAAGGAAGTACAAGAGGAAAACGGAGTGCAGAGAAGAGAGAAGAAATGCGGAATTGTGTCGATATTACCTCTCGGAATTTGAAATTGATGGCAAAACAGTAAACGGAATCTCGGTTCGGCCTGAAACGAAAAATCACGGTGAACACTGTTTCCCTTGGAAACAGGTCATTCACCTTCATTTGCGTGATGCAGAAACTTACCGGCTTTTCTGCTGTTTTTGCTATTTGTCGTTATTTTTCATGAGTTGAACGGCGCTACAATGCGGCCGATCCCAAGCCCCCTGTGTACCCTGTACGCAGCCCCAGGGGCTTTGGAGATGCAAAAGCGCCAGCGAAGTTCTGGAAATTGCCATAAAAGTGCCATAAAAGTCCCAAAATAGACAGAATATCACAGGCTCTGATATCAGCAATGGCGGAAGCACAGAATCACTGGAGACGGATGAAGCACTGACAAACGCTCACATGTGCTCCCCGAAGGTCGCTATTTCCCATCAGAACGGGAACACCTGCTCTCGTCTCACCCCCAGCCTGGTAAGCAAATTATCGGTAAATTGAAAAACAAAATGTCAATTGAGACATTGGTGAGTACCGAGAGCTTGTTGATTCAACCGAGATGGTATCGAAAACCAGGATTTTGATGGGAATTCCTGGTTTTTGTGTGTGAAATCTCTTGTTTCAGCCCGATAAAGACTGATAAATACGCCAATCGACCCAGTTCACTGTTCCGTGGAATCAGTGGACACTGAGCCATTCGTTTCCGTTCAGATAACCTTGCAGTGAAGTCTGAATGTCCCTGATTGCGTGATTGGTGGGTTTTCTCCTTTCTGCCTCCAGGCTGTTACACAAGGAACAAATGCAAAGCATTCCTCTCCCTTCCTCTATGCAATGACAGAGGCAAAGCAATAAAAGGCAATTTTTTTTATATAGAGATGTAAATTTAATTTCCTTTTAAACCATTTGCTTCCACTTAGAACTCAATGGGAAGCCTGTGCTGCTGGCAAAGGCAGAAGCTTCCTTTGGGTTGTGTCAATGTACAGAACCAAAGGCTGCACTTCTTGGATGAGCATAAAAGTGAGCGGGAGTTGGGGGAGGGGGGGGGCAGAGTTTGAGGAAACGTTGAAAAATTCTTTGGGAATTAAGGGCCTCTATTTAATCTTTTCTGTGGCATGGCAGATTCGATCCTCTCGATGGCCCTTTTCACACAGACATGCCAACGCTGATAAAATGGGTGTTACATTTTATTATACATGTTGCAGGGCACATGTATTTTACCAGAGGGCTCCGTGGGTGGAGGTGGGTGTGCAGCGGAAGCGCACATGCACAACACCCACTGCCCGTGGTGTTTACATGGGTGCACACCCACTGCACACCCATCCCTCCCCCCCCCCCGCTGCACACCTGCCCGATCACTGAGTGGCGGAGGGGTGGGGCATCCATGTAAAAATGGCCATATTCCCATTTTACAGATGGGGAACTGAGGCTGAGAGGTTATGACTTGCCCAAGGCCACCCAGTGAGTTTATGGCTAGGGCGGGATTCAAACTCTGCCTTCCCATGCTCAAGTTCCTTGCTACTGCAGGAATGAGGAAACCATTCTCTGATGAACTCTGGGTTAATTATTGAAAGGAAGATTCCATGCAACGCGCTGCACTAGAACGAAGTGAATGGATAACCTTTCTCCTTACTGTAAGAGACAGTTCACCCCACACAGCTTGTCCCAGGGCATGATACCATTTAAAATCACCTAAAGAACTGCTGCCTGCAGGCTTAGAAGCAGGAGCCAGTGTTGTTCACTGCGTTTCCCCCATAGGAAGCAATGGGGAAAAGGCAGTGAATGCGAGTCCCTTCCTAGAAGTCTCAGATGCTGTAAGGGCCGAGATCAGAGCTGAAATTAGTATCTGCACACACAGTATACCCATGAGTTCTGGTACCCAAATCAACCTGACAACGCCGTGTACGAATCGGAACCCAATTGCTGCTCGATTCAGACACCCCGTTTCCTGGAAAGTTGACTCCTGATCCCAGAAGGTTGACTTTTTAAAAAACAAACAATTTACTGACTTCCAACACCTAATTTTTTATTTTTCCATCCCAGAAATTTTTAAATTTACATTCTGATTTTCTCAGTTTTCTGACCCGATATCGAAAATCGAAAAAAATCAGAAGCAGAAGTTACCAATGTTTCGGGTTTCCGTGTACTCGATCAGCACCCGGGTAACCTGTTGAGTATTTGATGCAGTACCCCAAAATGCAGGTTGTACATAGCAGGAAGGCATAGTTGCTAGATGCGGTGTTCACTGCTGTCCAACACACCACGGAAATGCAAATTAGAGACAAAATTAGAAACGAAAACTGCATCATTAAGGTGATTAACCCCTGGAGCACACTGCTAAGAGAGAGAGGATGAGCTCATCATCATTTCTTGCAGGTTTCCAATCAGGACTAGACACCTCTGCAAAACACCTTCTTCAGGTCAGCGGAAGTGATGGTCTCAGAAAATAGTAACAACAACTGCAGAAAACTCAGTGGCCTATGTTTTATCAGAGATCAGTAGATGAATGGCAGCTTCTGACCTATGACTCAGTCAGTCAATCAGTTTCTTATTTCAGCCATGGCCGTAACAAAACACATCTATAGTTTACAGACAAAATAAATATAAACAGTTAAAAAGAGAATATCTCAGTCCATGTATCCGATCTCCTTTTCAACACAGCAGTCAAAAACTCAGCCACCTGTAAAGTGATTATTGGATCATATCCCTGCAAAAGAGCCAAAAGGGCGTCCTGCTGGGATAATGGCGGCATAGACACTGTAATAGAGTTCAGCAATTCATGATGTAAATCACCATACAGAGAACAATCAAATACAATGTGTGAAAGGGATTCAACCAGGCCTTGTACACAACATTCACCATTTCTTTGATGATATGGAATACCTAGAGTCCTTCCTTGGGTTACCGCAGAAGGAAACTGACCTAGTCTTGCCAAGGTAAATACATGGCTATATTTCCATACTGTCAGGAAATTTAAATAAGACGGATCCTGAGATAGAGCCAGTCTCCCATAGAGTGGAGCTATCTTCTGGGACTGCATCAAAGCAGTCTCAGATTGTTTCTCCTGATCGATCAAACATTGCTTCACCTGAGAAAGTGCTATAGAATAACCCAATGACAGTAAATAATCCTTCAAAAAACCCAGGTGGGAGAGTAATAAAGTCACCCCCTTGACCCAATAACCCTGAGATGCCATATTTAAGGCTAAAGCAGCAAAGGTATCCTGGTTGCCTAAAGAAAGCCTTAACCAGAACTTAATAGTTCTGATCTTGAGCAGGGAAGAAATCGGTCGAAGAGAGGACTCAGCCCTCAATAATACCACTGGAGTATTTCTGGGGAAGTATAAAAGGGAACGAAGGAACCTATTTTGGATTACTTCCAACGTTGTTATCAGATCTATCCCCCAAATTGGGGCCCCATATAACATCTGCACTATAGCTTTTGCACGGTAGAGCTTAATATCTGGAGAAATTAATTTGCTTCCCCGGAAAAAATAAAAACTGAGTATCACCTTACACGTGGTCATAGACATCTTCCTTATAGACTCAAACTGGGGTGTCCAAGAAGCTGACTGAGCAAAGGTGATCCCCAAATACGAATAGGTTTTAACCTGCTCGATAACATGAGATTTCATGCTCCACTTATGTCTTACTTTATCTTTGCCAAATACCAGAACTTTTGTTTTAGTATAATTTATTTCCCGAAGTTCTTCTACGCGGAACTCCTCAAACCTATTCATTAGTCGCCAAAGACCCAATCAATGTATGTGAAAGGAGGACAGTGTCATCTGCACATGAGAGAGTAGATACATGTACAGAGCCTACCTTAATCAGGTGAAAAGTCAAGGCCCTTGCGAAATCCACAATTCCGTTAATATATATATATTAAAAGGAAGTGGTGTCAGGAGACATCCCTGACATACGCCACGGGACATCTTGATTGGAGCAGACAGGTGGCTCGTACAGTTCAAATGTACATGTAGGGAAGTCTCCTGATGTAGACGTATAATTAAATATAAACGCCTAGGGTCAATATTAGTGGAGTCCAGTTTCTTCCAAAGACGCTCTCTGCTAAATGAATCAAATGCTGCCCTGAAGTCAACAAAGCAGCAATACAAAGGCATCTTTCCTAGCCATACATATTTCATGATCACTTGATCAAACAAAAATATGCGGTCAATAGGAGATACTCCTTTTTAAAATCCTGCTTGCTCCTGACCTATTATGTTGCTTGCATTCACCCCAAACTGAAGTCGCCTCAAAAGATAGTAGGTATACAATTTCCCAACAACATCCAGAAGGCTAATAGGTCAGTAATTAGCCAGATCCTCTGAATTCCCCTTCTTGTTGATGGAACTACAATACTCCTCCTCCATTCACTCGGGATCGTCCCAGAATCATTTATTGCCATGAATAGAGGAGGAAGAACCTCTGTACACCAGCTAACATTAGCTTTCATCAATTCAGGGGGAATGAAATCACCACCTGGGGCTTTACCTTCTCTAAGCTTATGAATCAACAAATCAATGAGGACACTTCCACTGGAGTAAGAGGAGGCCAGCTGGGGAAGTTATCAATCGGTCTAAGCTGAATGTCTACGAAAGGTACTAAGCATGAGATATTAAATAAGGCATATTTATATAATATCTCATGCATATTTAATTAAACGGCAGACAGCTCTCCCGGGCTGATCAATATGTCTCTCTACCAGGAGCATGTTACCTTCCGTCAAGTCTACCTCAGCAGCTACAGCTAGACAAAGAGGCTGGTGGTCGGTGTCAACAGTACTTAAAATGGAGAAATTATGGGCGTAAGGGAGCAACGAAGATGTAAGCACGGCATAATCTATAACACTTACCCCACTGTTTGAGAGGTAGGTAAATTCCCCACGGGGGTCTCCTGGGGTATTCCCATTAAGGATAGAGTTCTGACCTATGAATCTATGGCCGTTTTCACGCGGACGCCTCCCACCCATCTCCACCCACTGCGCCCACGGCGGCGTTTGTGTGAAAAGGGCCTATAAGTAAATTTTGCAGGCACATTCTCTAATCCCAAATCAGACTGGTTGGGAAACTGGTTTCTCATCCCATGAGAAATCCCAAACCTCCATGATCAGACTGGCCGCCCATCAGACGTGCCAGCCTGATCGCCGAGGGGGATCTTGGAGGGGGCGGGGCTGCGCGGCACGACGTGCGGCCACTCAGCCCCGCCCCCTCACGCATCCATGGCCGCCCGCTCTCGGGGAGACGGGCGGGCGCAGTGGCCAATCAGGGTGCTGCACCCAATCCCGTCCCATGGTTGAGACCGGATTCCAGGACGGGGCTGGCAAACAGTCGTTCGTCGTGGCCATTGCCAGCCCCGTCCTGGATCGTGGCCAACCTAACCACGGTTCTGGAGGTGAGGCCGGTCTCACCCCCAGAACTGTGCTCAATTTAATCCTGGCCAGGGTTCACTGTGGTGAACATCTGGTCGGGAGCAAATAGACATTCACGGAATTACAGCCACCATCCTGAATCGACTGTGATTCAGGGTGGTTGCCTGCGACCCCATAATGTCTGAAATTACCCTATTTCATGTAGTCAGTGTGTATAGCTACGTTTTGTAACAGACGCCTCCTCTTCACTCAGAGTCTTCCTCATCCCTGTAACTAAGCAAAGCACGCGCCCCTGCGACTTAACTTCATAAATGTAGCCTTGTCTCTCCCTATGTTCCCCTTCCCTCCCTGTAAGTCTCTTGGGGTAGAGACATGTCCCTAACCACTGACTGTACAGCACCAGGTACATTGCTTGTGCTATAATAAATAAAATAAATAATAATAATAATAATAATAATAATAGTCCTGAATCAGGAGGATGAAAATGTCAGGGTTTCAGAATTTCCCATTGAAACAGAAAAGCGAAATATCTTTATTTTGGTGTGGAAATGAATGTGCCAGGGACAGCCCCCATGAAAACGTTCCCTTTGAACGCACCGCAAATGCTCAGTGTGTCATGCGATGTGTCACTCCCTGGTGAACTAGATACTGCAGGTGGTTACCGCACAAGTGCAGCACATGCAAAACAAAGGGGGGGGGGGGGGGGG
>QEPC01000412.1:5498498-5510115 GCA_003113815.1 Sphenodon punctatus
GTTCGGAGTTCGGCCCGAACTCGGTCTGTTCGGATGTCCGAACCAAACGTCTGAACCGAACTCGAAAAAGGCCGAACAGTTCGGTCATGTTCGGGTAAGTTCGGATGAGTTTGGGGGTGGGAAAAACATGACTTTGGGTGGGAAAAATGTGACTGGAAGGGGGAGGCAGCTGAGGAGCAGACTTCCTGGCACCAGGGGTGAGACATGGGGTTGTTTCAGGGCCAAATTATACCGATACAGAAAAAAAAATATCTTCAAATTCGATATCGGTATTGATAGCGCTATTTTTGGATGTTCGGCCAACTTCGGCCGAACCAAAGTCCGCTGAACCAAACAGCCGAACCTGAACTCGGGTTTCAAACTGAACATCCGAACATCCGAACTGTGTTCTGTTCGCACATCCCTAATTTTCAGTTTTATTCTCTGTTGCTTTACGAATAATTCCCAATATTCTGTTTGCTTTTTTGATGGTCGCCCCACACTGAGCTGAGGATTTCAATGTATTGTCCACAACTCCAAGGTCCTTTTCCTGAGTGATAACTTAACTCCTAATTTAGAACCCAGCATTGTGTAGATATAGTTTGGATTATTTTCCCCAGTGTGCATCACTTTGCACTTAGAGCTTGCAATGGAAAAGCTTCTCTCTCTATTTCTCACTCTCTCTCTCCAAGTTTTATTGGTGTTTTTAACTAAATCCTAAAAATCGGAATCTCCAGCTATGCCTAATTCTCCCCTACAAAGGTCATTACTGAGTCATGCATTGACACCACCTAAAAACAGCCTCATTTGCCTAAACCAATGATTTGCTTTTGGCCAAGAAGGAAGTTTTAAAGGACGCAGTTTTATTTTTGGTCTTTTGATTTTGCCTCCTGATGTTATCAAGTAGGAAGCTGCAGTCCTTTGAAGTGACTCTATTTAAAGGTTTTGTGTTGTGACTGAAACTTCTAGGGTTTGTAAACCTCCAGCCTGGGACACGTCCTTCTACATACGCCCCGTGCTTCGACTCCGTAACAAGCGGTTTGAAAAGGGCATTCTCAAATTCTTGAGGACCCCAAAGCACAACTTGTGAGTTGTATAGCCATGAGAGAGGAACCCTAGAAAACAACGGGACCTGGGGAGACAGACTGAGTTGGGCCTTGGGCTGCCGCCTTGGTAGTTCCTCTGCCAATAAAAACGGACACCAGAAAACAGATGAATTTGGACTTTTCGGACTGCAAGAACTATGTTTGCAGAGTAGATTGGGGAAAGATGAATGCAGAGGGGCTCTTGGCTGCCCAAAAGTGGCAGAGCTGGCTCCAACCTCAAACAAGGACGGCATTAGGAATTGCAGGGACCAGGTTGAAAATAAAACATGGGGCCTCCATAGCCTCACCCCTCCAGACACTTCCTACAGGGCCCTGTTCCCTCACCCTAGAAGGGCTCCCAGGATGTAGCCACCTCGGGGGCTGAGATCTGCAAGCAGGAAGAGGGTCTGCAGAAAGAGGCCGTCCTGGGGCCTCAGGAGCTCCCGCCTTGAGGCTACCAGGGCTGGCCTCCCTCTGGGACCTGGGCCCCTACTGGTCCTGAGCCCAGCAGCTGCCCCTCATGTCATAGGTGAGGGGCCGAGTGCAGGGAAGCTTGTAGGGAAGGCCTCCTTCCAGTTCACTACTGGTGTATGCTTCCACAGAGACCAGAGCCATTGGGGCGTATATTAGAGCAGTCCCTGAGCTGCTCTAATTTATACTGAAGGGCGAGGGCTGGCACAGAAACACCGTGAGAATTGAAGAGGTTTAATTTTTTTCAGTACATCCAGACTTGTCTTTGCCGAGTGTATGGGAGGCCTTTCTGTTTTACCGGGGTGTTGGTAATGGCACGTTATCAATAAGCCCTGAAACTGGGTCTGGAACAAGAATCAATTTGTTTACTGTGAAAATCGAGAATCATTATCAAGATCCTGGGACGATCTTGGTGACGGCTTGAGATCTTGGTCAAGAATTTTTCTTGATTTACCATTTGCCGTGATTTACCANAAACCTCCAGCCTGGGACACGTCCTTCTACATACGCCCCGTGCTTCGACTCCGTAACAAGCGGTTTGAAAAGGGCATTCTCAAATTCTTGAGGACCCCAAAGCACAACTTGTGAGTTGTATAGCCATGAGAGAGGAACCCTAGAAAACAACGGGACCTGGGGAGACAGACTGAGTTGGGCCTTGGGCTGCCGCCTTGGTAGTTCCTCTGCCAATAAAAACGGACACCAGAAAACAGATGAATTTGGACTTTTCGGACTGCAAGAACTATGTTTGCAGAGTAGATTGGGGAAAGATGAATGCAGAGGGGCTCTTGGCTGCCCAAAAGTGGCAGAGCTGGCTCCAACCTCAAACAAGGACGGCATTAGGAATTGCGGGGTCCAGGTTGAAAATAAAACATGGGGCCTCCATAGCCTCACCCCTCCAGACACTTCCTACAGGGCCCTGTTCCCTCACCCTAGAAGGGCTCCCAGGATGTAGCCACCTCGGGGGCTGAGATCTGCAAGCAGGAAGAGGGTCTGCAGAAAGAGGCCGTCCTGGGGCCTCAGGAGCTCCCGCCTTGAGGCTACCAGGGCTGGCCTCCCTCTGGGACCTGGGCCCCTACTGGTCCTGAGCCCAGCAGCTGCCCCTCATGTCATAGGTGAGGGGCCGAGTGCAGGGAAGCTTGTAGGGAAGGCCTCCTTCCAGTTCACTACTGGTGTATGCTTCCACAGAGACCAGAGCCATTGGGGCGTATATTAGAGCAGTCCCTGAGCTGCTCTAATTTATACTGAAGGGCGAGGGCTGGCACAGAAACACCGTGAGAATTGAAGAGGTTTAATTTTTTTCAGTACATCCAGACTTGTCTTTGCCGAGTGTATGGGAGGCCTTTCTGTTTTACCGGGGTGTTGGTAATGGCACGTTATCAATAAGCCCTGAAACTGGGTCTGGAACAAGAATCAATTTGTTTACTGTGAAAATCGAGAATCATTATCAAGATCCTGGGACGATCTTGGTGACGGCTTGAGATCTTGGTCAAGAATTTTTCTTGATTTACCATTTGCCGTGATTTACCGTGTACGGCTTATGTACCGTGTTCGTCCCGGTAATACGCATGCGACTAATGGCCACTGCAGCTGTTCTGCGCACGCGGGCAGTGTTGCCGCCATTTTGGAAAAGGGCAGCCATTTTGTCCATGTGCATTACGTGGTAGATGCTAAATCGGTATATGGTACACGGTAAATCACGGTAATGGTAACTCAAGAAAAATTCTTGACCAAGAAAGCGTTGAGAGGTGGGGGTGGGTGTTCTCGATTATTGATTCTCTCTAGAAACAAGTCAAGAACCGTGATTCTCAGTGAGAATCGAGAAAAAAAATCAAGATCGAATTTCAGCCCTATCTGAAACACACCAGAAATAGTTCCTCAATCTGTGCTGACTTCACCCCTCTTCCAACACCCCTGCTCCTCAGCTTGTATCTAATGCCAAAGAGAGTCAAATGAAACATGCTAAGCTGTAAACCACGGGTTCAACAACCGCAAAGAGCATAAGTGATTGTTTTATACATATAATAAACTTTAATGTAGCTCCTACTTAGAAAAAAAAATTCCCTCCCCTCCTTCTCATTGTGATATAAAAAGCAAACACACACACTCCCGCCCCCAAGGTTTTCGGGCCTCTACGCAGCAATCAAAAATTGCTACCCATGAACCCTCAAAAATTACCCTCTTTTCCTGCGATATTTTAAGTGAGGAACTTTGGCAACTAACCTGATCTGCCTATTTGATGGATCTCGGTAATAGCAGCCAGTTTCAACTTCTGTTTACAATCTGGGGAGTTACGCTCAAACAAATAAATCCACAGGGATCAAATTCCAGTGTGGCCGAGCTCTATTTAGTGGAGGCGCAGAACAAAACAGGCAGTTTTGGTGCGCTCTAAATCTCTCCATCACAACCAAACTCCCCTTCCCCCCACATCCCTACTTTTCTTACCCTTCGTTTCATTCAAATGTTTCTAACCCTCCTGATAACAGAGATAATCTCAAAAATATGACCTTTAAATGCAAACCGATGCAACGAAGCCTGCCTGAATCTGCAGGCAGCATGGAAACATTTGCATGGAGAAGTGTAATATGCGGAACTGAATATTCTAATCTTGTGGCTACTTCTCATTTCTGTAGCACTACCGGGCATACGCAGTGCTTTACACTCACAGATTTTCAGAGACAGGTCTCTGCCCCAGTGGGCTTACAATCTAAGATGGACACGGGTGAGGGGAACAAAGACACACACACGCATTCCCATTTTACAGATGGGGGAACTGAGGCTGAAAGGTTGTGACTTGCCCAAGGCCACCCAGCAAGCTCATGGCTAAGGTGGGATGCGAACCTTGGCTTCCCGGGTCCAAGGCCACTATTAGACATCCCCCCTCCCCCCAACGCATGTTTGGGCTGTGGGGGGAATGCGCAGCCCGAATATGCGCGGGGATCGGCCGGTCTGAAGCCCCCCCCCTGCGCGTCTCTGCCAGCACTTTATCCACTACACCACAAGGGCTCCATCGATACCATCAAAACGGTGCTGAACTTGTCGGCGGCAATTCTGAGAGGGCTTGAGGGGGTCATGACCACGTTGGTAAAATGGGCCAGTGGGAATCCAGGAAAGATTTTAGCATGGAACGTGGGAAGGGAGTTGTATGTTTCCCTTGTTTGGCTGGTCAGTGTTCCCTAGGGCAGCTACAGATGAGCGGAGCAAAGTGGCCAGGCCCTTATAATCTGAGAATGACTCTATGCCACTCACAGCTAAGTAGCTGCATTAGTATCTTCTTGCACACGGAACAGGATCACATGTGAAATGGGAACACACCGAACAACGGGCTAGAAAGAGCAGGGGGAGAAGGGAGCAGCCAGGTTTCCTGCATTTGTAAGATTCTTGGGCTACATCAGGTGAGTGAGAGTGTGAGTGAGTGAGTGTGTGAGAGAGATACCAATGAGTATGACTCATTGTTCGATTGTGCCTCTTCAGTTTGTCCTTTCTTTGTTTTAGTCTGCAGCATTTTCAATCACATTTTCTGACCCATGTGTTATCTCATCCTCTTTCTAGTTTCCCCTTGGGAAGCAGATCAGTTTCCGGGCCCAGGCAACCTGGGAAGATGTCATGGCAACTAACTGTCAGGCTGAGAGAGGGCCTAACCGCTGGGCAGGAGCTCTGGGAGGCAGCCGAGAAGAGTGGAAAGCAGGGAGACTGTGGCCAAGCAGGACAAAAGAGAGAGACTAGATGAAGCCAATCCTCTCTGGACCTCCTGAGTCAGAGAGAGAGAGAGAGTTTTGGACACAGGAGACGCACATGACACTTATGGGCTGAAATCCAACTACAGTCTCACTGAAGCTCGCCTGAACTGTGCTTTTGAAAAGTCTGTGAACTGAAATTAGGAGGTGCTAAGGACTGTGTATTGAGCGGGACAGGATAAAACTGGGCAATGAAGCTGCATTTAACCACTTGGGGAAAAACAAATAAAAACTTCCCTCAGCAAAAACAAAAGGTTTTTTGTTTTGTTTTTTGCTTGTGTTTTAAAGAAAGGGTGTAAGAACACAAGGAAGCCATGCTGGGTCAGACCAACGGTTCATCTAATTCACTATCCCCTGTCCGACAGCAGCCAGGACCAGATGCTTCAGGGAAAGTATGCAATATTGTCTGATCTATCCTCCAAATGAATTTGATTTTGCATCCCATGATCATTCTGGCTAACAGCCACAATGGACCTATTTCCCCAGGAACTTATCTCAGTCTTTTTTGAACCCAGTTATACTTTTATCCTCACACCATCCCATGTCACTGAGTTCCACCGGTTAAATGTATGTTGTATGAAAAAATACTTCATTATGCTTGTTCGAAACTTATACTAACCTGAATTATTTCACCAGGTAACTACCAGTATTATGAAAAATGGTAAATAGTAGATGCTACAGATGGAAATTTTGGTTTCGGATAGAACCGAAATGACTTGTAAGTGGCCATTTCAGATTAATCAGAAATTTTGGTTCTTTTTTGGTTTCAGTCATTTTGAATCTTTTGCATGGATTTTTGTTTCGGATTTTTAACACTGCGGTTTGTCCACGTTGACTTCAATGGGAAAAAACGCATGCAAAAAGAAAATTGAAAGAAACTGAAACCGAAACAAAAACTGAAACACACGAGAACCGAAACCAAAAAGCACCGAAGCAAGAACCGAAACACATGAGAACCGAAACCGAAAGACACCGAAACCGAAACAAGAACCGAAACACGAGAACTGAAACCGAAAGACACCGAAACCGAAACAAGAACCGAAACACGAGAACCGAAACTGAAAGACAACGAAACCGAAACAAGAACCGAAACACACGAGAACTGAAACTGAAAGACAACGAAACCGAAACAAGAACCGAAACACACGAGAACTGAAACTGAAAGAAACTGAAACCAATATTTTGCCCAGCATCCTACCCCTAGAGAGATACCTTCTCATTTTCTCTGCCTCGCTCAGGATTTTATAAACTCCTATCATATCTCCTGATTCAGTCATCTCTTTTCTAATCCCAAACGCCCTCTCGATAGGGAAGCCATTTCATTCCAGTCACAGCATTTACATCCGTTCTGGGCAGGGAATGAAAGACTAGGCAGTGTCAAACCCCTTCCACCCCCAACCCAAACCAGTACAAAGACCCCAGAAGACACCGCACTTACAATTTCAGAGCTCACTGTCCTCCTGAGCACCCGTCCTCTGCGTTCCCACTTATTCATAGGCAAAACATTCTTTTATGAGACAAATTCCCACCCTTTTTTGGTTACAAAACCAGCCCCTAAGAGTGGGGGAGTTTGTTCTAAACATTATCAGCTGGCAGGGATCCCACTGGGGCTATGACGCTTTTGTAAATCCATCTCAGTTGATCTCTCTTATTGGACCACCTGCTGTTGGTGGAAATAAGGAAGCTTTTGGGACCCTTCCTCAGGCATGTAGCGTAGCTATTTCTGACTGGCTAGGCTACATACCTGAGGAAGGGCCCAAAAGCTTGCTGATTTCCACCAACAGCAGTTGGTCCAATAAAAGTTCTCATTCGAACCACACTGTCTCCTTCTCTGTCACTTGGGACCAACACGGCGACCGCACACGCTCTCTGGATTCCATCCCAGTTGAAAGAGATCGGAAGATGTAAAGAAATTCCCAAAGGGGCTTGATTCACACATTTCATGGGAAATCTCGCACCAGGAAATAAAGGGGCCTTTGACCTTTAATCAGGCCATTCACACACTCTGTATATTGAATTAATAGGACTAGACCAAGATCCTGAGACTTGGCATATTGCATAGGACACTAATTACATGAATTACAGTTTCCATTCCACAGGATAAAGGCCAGTCACAAACAATTTTGGTACCAAGAACCGTGGGTACTCCGGATGGCTGGAGCACCTAGCACCATTCTCATTCAGTTTCAGAGACAGCACCTCAAAGATACAAGCATCATGCAAGGACTCTGTGAAGATCCTGTCCTTGCTATGTTAGACAGGCACGTCATTATGAAGCTGTGGTCTTCGCACTTACGGAGTATGCTACATACAAATGTAAGTGGATACTAGGTCTGTGCATGTGGGTTTCGGCAAGACGCACAAAACCCCCTTGCAGCGTCTGTATTTGAAACACAAATACTAGGCCTCTGTATTCCGGTTCTGAATGCACACAAAATTTCCCCAAAATGTGGTACCTGAGGTCTCAGACTAGACCTCCCCCAAACTGCAGCACGTATCCACCTTGGAGCTGGTCTGCTCTTTCGACCCCTTTCCTTATCGGCCTGTCAGAGTGGTAGAGCCTCACTGCACGTCTGCGTCAAAATAACCCAGATGCAGGGAGCTGTGTTCATTGAGTTTTCCACATTGATGGCGAAGGGGAAAATGCAGTGAGCGTGGGTAAAGATATAAATACGAAACACAAATACAGATACAAATATTGGACCCAATGCACAGCCCTAGTAGACACAATCGACTACAGGGACGTTTCTTACACTTATTGCATCATTCTCTGGCTCTTCCGCATCAATGCTAACTCTTCCCTCTTGAAGTAAACGGGAGCTGCTAGGTGCTGATTACTGCTGAAACTTGGTATTCAAAATCACTTGGTTTTTACCAAGTATCTCTGTGTTCAACTCCGTTTTACCGAGTACCAAGTAACTGAGGAATCGGCCTGTTACTTGGTACTTGGTATTCGGTCCATCACTTGGACCAACGTATGGGTCTTTTCCTGCCCCTATATAATGTGATTCGGTACTTGCTATATGGAAAATAGTCGGTACTCGGTTTTATTTTACCAAGTACGGAGTACCGAGTATTTGCCCGATTTTCTGAAGACCGGCGGAACACTCAGAACCAGTCCTTGGAAATTCAGAAATACTCGTGAATAAATGTTTTATTATTCATTTGAGCCTTAGGTGCTGATGCTAGAGGCAGAACATTGTGCTGTCTGGCATCTACAGCTCGGGAGCAGAATCCAAACTGGGGGCATATTTCAAAAAGAATTTTGCTCCCACATTTACACATACACACACACACACACACACACAAAACCCCCACTCCCAGCCACAAGACACAGCAAGAAGAAGTTGTTTTTGAAAATTTGGTGCCTACATAGGAACTGACCTCTGAAAACCTGGTCCCTCCTTTCCTGAGGATGCTCACAAACCAGACATGGGCTGTAAAACTAGGGCCAGCAGTTATTTTCTGGGTGCAAATCTAGTTGTCTACATGGGTGTTATCTTCATCATTAAGTCAAGGAATCACAGGGTGGGTGGCTCCTGAGCACATGCAAGGGGCCTCACATGGACACCCCCTTGCTAGCCAAATCTGTCACCAGGGCCTCATTTTAATAGGTAGGGAAATTGAGGCTGAGACAGAGACCTGCCCAAGGTCATCCGGGAGTAGGGGTTGCCATCTATGCAAATGTTTATGGAGCACTTATGAAAAATACATGTTACAGGGCTTGCACTGGTGCCTAAGGTGCCAATGCAGAGTCTGCAACGTAGGTGGCAAGGCAGCCCTATCCAAAAGGGCCAGGATTCAACCTTACAACTCTANCCCAAACGCCCTCCCGATAGGGAAGCCATTTCATTCCAGTCACAGCATTTACATCCGTTCTGGGCAGGGAATGAAAGACTAGGCAGTGTCAAACCCCTTCCACCCCCAACCCAAACCAGTACAAAGACCCCAGAAGACACCGCACTTACAATTTCAGAGCTCACTGTCCTCCTGAGCACCCGTCCTCTGCGTTCCCACTTATTCATAGGCAAAACATTCTTTTATGAGACAAATTCCCACCCTTTTTTGGTTACAAAACCAGCCCCTAAGAGTGGGGGAGTTTGTTCTAAACATTATCAGCTGGCAGGGATCCCACTGGGGCTATGACGCTTTTGTAAATCCATCTCAGTTGATCTCTCTTATTGGACCACCTGCTGTTGGTGGAAATAAGGAAGCTTTTGGGACCCTTCCTCAGGCATGTAGCGTAGCTATTTCTGACTGGCTAGGCTACATACCTGAGGAAGGGCCCAAAAGCTTGCTGATTTCCACCAACAGCAGTTGGTCCAATAAAAGTTCTCATTCGAACCACACTGTCTCCTTCTCTGTCACTTGGGACCAACACGGCGACCGCACACGCTCTCTGGATTCCATCCCAGTTGAAAGAGATCGGAAGATGTAAAGAAATTCCCAAAGGGGCTTGATTCACACATTTCATGGGAAATCTCGCACCAGGAGATAAAGGGGCCTTTGACCTTTAATCAGGCCATTCACACACTCTGTATATTGAATTAATAGGACTAGACCAAGATCCTGAGACTTGGCATATTGCATAGGACACTAATTACATGAATTACAGTTTCCATTCCACAGGATAAAGGCCAGTCACAAACAATTTTGGTACCAAGAACCGTGGGTACTCCGGATGGCTGGAGCACCTAGCACCATTCTCATTCAGTTTCAGAGACAGCACCTCAAAGATACAAGCACCATGAAAGGACTCTGTGAAGATCCTGTCCTTGCTAT
This sequence comes from Sphenodon punctatus, assembly GCA_003113815.1. NCBI lineage: Eukaryota > Metazoa > Chordata > Lepidosauria > Sphenodontia > Sphenodontidae > Sphenodon > Sphenodon punctatus. The sequence continues at coordinate 5,508,550 of QEPC01000412.1, forward strand.
GTTAGACAGGCACGTCATTATGAAGCTGTGGTCTTCGCACTTACGGAGTATGCTACATACAAATGTAAGTGGATACTAGGTCTGTGCATGTGGGTTTCGGCAAGACGCACAAAACCCCCTTGCAGCGTCTGTATTAGAAAAAAAAATACTAGGCCTCTGTATTCAGGTTCTGAATGCACACAAAATTTCCCCAAAATGTGGTACCTGAGGTCTCAAACTAGACCTCCCCCAAACTGCAGCACGTATCCACCTTGGAGCTGGTCTGCTCTTTAGACCCCTTTCCTTATCGGCCTGTCAAAGTGGTAGAGCCTCACTGCACGTCTGCGTCAAAATAACCCAGATGCAGGGAGCTGTGTTCATTGAGTTTTCCACATTGATGGCGAAGGGGAAAATGCAGTGAGCGTGGGTAAAGATATAAATACGAAACACAAATACAGATACAAATATTGGACCCAATGCACAGCCCTAGTAGACACAATCGACTACAGGGACGTTTCTTACACTTATTGCATCATTCTCTGGCTCTTCCGCATCAATGCTAACTCTTCCCTCTTGAAGTAAACGGGAGCTGCTAGGTGCTGATTACTGCTGAAACTTGGTATTCAAAATCACTTGGTTTTTACCAAGTATCTCTGTGTTCAACTCCGTTTTACCGAGTACCAAGTAACTGAGGAATCGGCCTGTTACTTGGTACTTGGTATTCGGTCCATCACTTGGACCAACGTATGGGTCTTTTCCTGCCCCTATATAATGTGATTCGGTACTTGCTATATGGAAAATAGTCGGTACTCGGTTTTATTTTACCAAGTACGGAGTACCGAGTATTTGCCCGATTTTCTGAAGACCGGCGGAACACTCAGAACCAGTCCTTGGAAATTCAGAAATACTCGTGAATAAATGTTTTATTATTCATTTGAGCCTTAGGTGCTGATGCTAGAGGCAGAACATTGTGCTGTCTGGCATCTACAGCTCGGGAGCAGAATCCAAACTGGGGGCATATTTCAAAAAGAATTTTGCTCCCACATTTACACATACACACACACACACACACACACAAAACCCCCACTCCCAGCCACAAGACACAGCAAGAAGAAGTTGTTTTTGAAAATTTGGTGCCTACATAGGAACTGACCTCTGAAAACCTGGTCCCTCCTTTCCTGAGGATGCTCACAAACCAGACATGGGCTGTAAAACTAGGGCCAGCAGTTATTTTCTGGGTGCAAATCTAGTTGTCTACATGGGTGTTATCTTCATCATTAAGTCAAGGAATCACAGGGTGGGTGGCTCCTGAGCACATGCAAGGGGCCTCACATGGACACCCCCTTGCTAGCCAAATCTGTCACCAGGGCCTCATTTTAATAGGTAGGGAAATTGAGGCTGAGACAGAGACCTGCCCAAGGTCATCCGGGAGTAGGGGTTGCCATCTATGCAAATGTTTATGGAGCACTTATGAAAAATACATGTTACAGGGCTTGCACTGGTGCCTAAGGTGCCAATGCAGAGTCTGCAACGTAGGTGGCAAGGCAGCCCTATCCAAAAGGGCCAGGATTCAACCTTACAACTCTA
>QEPC01000412.1:5523008-5539050 GCA_003113815.1 Sphenodon punctatus
GACCCCTGATATCATCCGTGGGGGCCTTTTTGGAGGTTCCCCGGGTGAGACAGGTGGCCACTGATGTGAGATCTTTTTCGGTGGCTGCACCTGTGCTGTGGAACTCGCTCCCGGAGGAGGCTCGGTTGGCCCCCACTCTCCTGTCATTTCAATGTTTGTGTAAGACCTGGCTGTTCCGCCAGGCTTTTGGCGAGGTGTGTGTGTGGGATAGGGAGGGTGTTTCGGGGTGGTGTTGGTGTTTTTTATGTATATGGGGTTTTTAATTGTGAATTGTTTTAATGTTTTGAGTTGTTGTTCGCTGCCCCGAGCTGCCCCATGGGCTGGTGGGGCGGGACAGAAATCTTTTATAAATAAAAAATTAAAAGGATGCCAGTTCACCGCCTCCTGCCTGGATGCCATGGTGAGGACTGCCAGGCTGGGTTTGCACCATAATGGGACAGGTTCACCACCCCAGGCCACCAGCTTAGAATGGGTCCAAAATTGTCAACCAGCCCCACAGCATGCTTGCTTCTTGATATCAGAAGTCCCAGACCCCAGGGGTTGGGAACCTCCTTGGGCATGGGCAGGGCTTTCCAGCCCTGGCTGCGGTGGCGGCCTCGCCTTCTAACACAGGAATGTTTGATTCTCGTCATTGTTAAAGCAGAGGTGAGCGCAGCAAGGATTACAGACTATGCAACTTAAACGGTCTCAATGACGTGCCTTTTGCTCACTCAACTGGTGGTAGGAATAGAACAGGAATTACAAAGGAGGCTAAAGAGCTGTGAAAAGCTTTCGGAACTGGACTCAAACCATGCAGAAGCAGGGTTACTGGAATAATAGATATAGGCAGAGACAGAGGAAGGTCTGAGGGTCGCCAGCACAGAGGAAGGTAATTCCCCTACAGTGCACATAGCGGGTCTCTTACTCCTTGCTTGTTTAGTGTTTGATTAACTAAACACTCCTTGCTTGTTTAATTTTAACCCTGTGCTCATGTGAACATGAGGCATTAAAGTGAGTTGCGAGGTACTTCCCTCCAAAAGTAGTACTCTACTCAGGTTCAAAGGGAAGTGGGCGGAGCCGTGGGAAAGTGGGTGGAGCCAACCCCCCCATGCCACATTTTGATAATCCTCATCCTGTCCCCAACAGCAGACGGGCATTGGATAAGCACCAAGACTGCAGGGTCTGGGTCAGATTAAAAAGAGACGTAGATTGGGTGTCACCAGCACACAGATGGCCCTTCCCTCCAAACCTCCGAATGACCTCGCCCAACAACTTCAGACGCATATTGAACAAGAGGGGAGACAGGACGGAACTGCCTGCGGGACCGCACAGGGAAGATCCCGAGGGGATGATCCGCAATTAACCATCACCACCCGCGGAGACCTCCCCGGCAGGAATGAAGAGAACCACCACTCAGGGTTGGCCTTAGAAATTGCGGGGCTCTGTCACTGGGATAGGGGGAACAGGGGGTCCGAGGGAGGGGGTTACCTGGCGAGGGGATTGCAAGCGCACACACACACGCGCTGGCCCTGCTTCTGGGGAGAGCTCTCTGAGGAAAGGTGCCCGTCAGGATAGTAGTTGGGTCCTGCGGTCTCAATGAGACCAAACCCTTATCATCATAGGGCACCGAGAGCATAAGGAAGTGTAGGCCCCCACACCTGACACCCTCCACACCAGGGAGAGATAAGGGCTAGGGCATATGGAGGAGTGGGGGGAACGTGGGGGGCCCGGGCCCGGGGAACAAGGGGGCGAGGAAGGGCTTGCACACTACTCCAATTCAGGAAGGGTAAGGGACAGGGTTCTGTTCATACACGACACTACACTCACTCACTCTCTCTCCACTCTTGCACACAGGGACGGTTATGGGGGGGAAGCGAGTCACAACACACACACTCAAACACAGGGGTTCAAAGACAAATGCAAACGGTTCAATAGACACTTCGCTTCACGCAAGTGGCCGGTTTCCTCCTCCACGATAACCAGCATCGGGTGCTTCCCGACGCTGGCTTTTGAGCTGTTGGCCCCGCCCCTGCGTGCGCCCGCATGCGGGCAGTGTGCCGCGCGAGGCAGGGGAAGCCCCGCCTCCTCAGCGTCCCCCGGCATTGCTCGGTTGTCAGGGACGCGGGCCGGCGGCGGGGACGCTGCTGCCGCCTCCCCAGGCAGCGAGATCACAGGATCCACAGGGCCGGAGCGGGCCCATTTCTGGCCCAAGTCCACCGCCGCCTCCGTGGCCGCCCCCCAGTGCGGGGGCCTTGACAGGCTCAGGGCAAAGAAAAAATATTCCTGGTGAAACTCCGGCCAGTACCCCACCAGCAGCCCAAGCTGCTCCCCTATCGTGTTCTTTTTGGTAGATGTAGTAGGGCCAGGGAGCCTAGGGCCCGGGGTCCAAATACAGGTTTATACGTGGCCCCTTTCCAGTTCCTGGATTTGGCCCCTGGATCCAGTTCCTACCCACAAGCTCTGAAAGAATGAGCTCAGGGGAAGGGAGCAGAGAGGAGGCCTGCACCCAGGGACAGAGCCATAGCACAGAGCTAAGCACCCTCTTTCCCAACTCCCTCTTTCCCAAATTCTAAGAGGCCCTTGGAGCTTGTACTAATTTCAGATTGGCCCCTGGGAGGGAAAAGATTCCCCATCCCTGATGGATAGAGAGGAGTTAAGTCCAGAAAACCAAAGGCCTTTTCATTTTGGTGATTTGATTAATGTAAAAAAAAAGCATCTAAAACAAAACAAAACAAAACACACAGCAAGGCTGTTAATAAAAACAAAATGGTACAAAATAATGGTAGAAGGAAAGACAACATGGCTTCTTCCACAACAGGCGTTTGGCAATAAAGGACCACAGAATCACGGAGCTGCAAGGTATCTAAAGAGGACATCTAGTCCACCCCAACATAATTAGCTGTATCTAGCCACCCTGGCATCCGTGGAGATTGTGATTGGCAAACAAGCTGATGCGTAATGAGACAGACTAAAATGATGAGGACATTAGTGTCTCTCTCTCTCTCTCTCTCACACACACACACACACACTATTAAGCAGAATTATTTGGCAGCCAGAACTGCAGACAGATTCCTGGGTCTTATTCCCAGCTCTGCCGCTCGATTCAATATGCCAGTTGCTGCTGACACTCCAAGTCCAAAATTCGCAAGTACACAGCATCAGTACACAGCATCAGCAGACGGGACCAGATTTCAATAAGATCTTATCACCTAGCCTCTCCCATTGTCCAACTGAAAATCCGGACTCTCGCTGAAGGACCTAGAGGAGAGCTGTTGCACACTGAGCCAAGACCTTCGGACTCCCGGCCGACTATTTTGACCATAAAACCAACCTCTTCCCCTCTGCCTAATTAATACATTTTCTTGAAAAGCGGCAAAGCGGAGTAGAAGGTTAATCCATCCCAGTGACATTTCAGAGGACAATGCAAAAATGGTGCCATATTGTACATCTTGCCATTGTGCGTGGAGCCCTACCACTGCAGTGGAAATTTTCCTGATCTCAGTTACTGACCAGCCCTTAGGCCACGAAGCATGAAGATATAAGCACCCTTTGGAAGCCAAGCCCAGAATCTGGTGCAATCTCCTTGGCACCTGTGCACCATGCAAGCTTCTCATCCACCTCCTAACTCTTCACAATTAGCCTCTCAACCTGTCCCAACCTGTCCAGTGCTGACTTCCATCTACTTTCTTCCTGCGTCCTACGTCCCACTAGAGAAGAGGCATGCCAGGTGGAGAAAGGGCTTGAGAGAGTGAAGGTGGCTCTATTGCTGTCTAGAGAGACTGCAGTTGCTGTCTTGGTCGGTCCCAAACGTAGGAGATGGAAGAGGGAAGGGAAATCCTCCCAGGCTCAACCTGGCTGCAAATGGACACAAACTTGGCCATGGTCTGACATCAACTCACAGAGCATGGACTGGGAAACTCCGAGGTAGACTGCAAGATGGCCGAGGCAAGGCCATAACACATGTGCTAGTGTGTGCGGATGTGCGCGTACAGCATCACAAATATCTTGAATACTTTGCAAACAATTCTCACCACCTGGGGTTTAATCGTTCCGCTAGCTCCTCCTGTTTTCCTTTTGGCAAAGATAAACTATCAGCATTTTTAGGCGGCCCCATAGTCTGACCTGTCAACATCTAGAATGGAAAACGTGGTCATCGAGATGTTTGGAGGAAGCTCTAATTATTCCCCATATGCCAGCCTGCATAAATGCAGCATAGCCGTCCAAGAAAAGCACATGGCAGACACAGAGAGCTTCTCCCAGAGTTAAATGCAGTCTCCCTTTTCTCCAGAGTCAAGTTTCCTCTATGGCAGATAGCAATTTGTTCCCACTGGTTTGCAGAGCTGTATGCAAACCCTTAAGATGAAAAGACTTCACTACTGACCTGCCCCTCCCTGGACATAATAAAAGCTTGAAAACTCCCTGTTGCAAACTGGAAAGGGAGGGTGGTTGATGTGTTGGTCCCAAATGTAAGAGATGGGGGCAAAGTAGTTCAGATGATCTCTTTTATTGGACCGACTTCTGTTGGCGAGAGTATGTAAAATGTCAGGCCCCACAGACCCCATCATCAGACATGTAATAAGTAAGGACTATATAGACTCAGCAAATACTACTTTTAATTTCTCAGAAAATGAAGGACTATTACCCCAAGCCCATATTTCTGTTTTAGCATAGTTTCTTATCTGAATTTACAGTTATCTACAGCGGAGACCACTTAAGTAGAACTTGCGTAAATAGAATTTCTGGATAGGTAGAATTAATTTGTTTTTCCCAGTTGCAAAGCAAGACTATGGGGAATTTGGGGCTGGATTGCTTCTTGATCTGGATAAGTAGAACTCTGAAATCCTGATAAGTAGAATTGTTAAGGTGTCTGTCTACAGTATTCCCAGCCAGCTAAAAATATCAAGACCTTTGAGTGCATTAATAATTTCTTGGGAGCATGTGGCTAAAATACCGTAGTATTCTTGTCAAGAGACTGGAGATGGGTGTTAGGGAACATCTGTTTTCTCCAGCTCTCTGGACACAGGCAAACCCATGATGACAGCCAGGCAGAGCCCTGTGAATTTTCTTAATGAGAGTCTGTGATGGCCAGGATTTTCTGCTCTGTATCTCTGCGGGTCTTCGCCGGCAAAACTGCACCGCCCGTGCGAGCGCGCGCAGGGGAGAAGGAGTCAGACCGGCGGCACGCAGCGCATATCGTGGCTGCGCATTCCCTCCCGCAGCCAGAATATGCGCCCAAGGGGGGAGGTCTGAAAGCAGCCTTAATTAGTAGGCTATCCCTAAAATCACATCAGCAGTCTGAAGAATGACCCACAAGGAATCTGGGTTGATGTCCTCACTATGTGTACAGACGGCCTGTAAACTTTTTAAAATTATAAATCCATCCACAAGGCATGGGGTGAGGGAAGAAGGCGGCAGAGACACGGTCAAATGACTTCCTTTCTCCAAAACGTCAAACATATGCCCCTCTCTGTCCTACCCACAAAACACAGAAGGATTAAAAAAAATCTAATACTGAATTGCTAGCTCTAACTCGTCCCCCTTGAACAGGAAGGGGGAAAGGTTAAGGCAAAACCTTCACTGAAAATTCCTGCCGGTGGTAACTGTGGCAAATAAAATACACTGTCTGCGAGAAGCTGGTGATCAAATTTGTACACCTACGTAGGGTAACTGGGCAATCAAGGTAGGGGGAAGCTACACAGTCAGCTCTGGCAAGCTGCAAACAGTACACCGGGGACAGAGGGGAACCTCAGGCCTTGGGGCTAAATGCAGCCCATGGCTAATTTTTATTTGACCCCTTTCCAGTTCCTGAATCTGGCCCCTGGATCCAGCTCCTACCCCCCAAGCGCTGAGACTGCGCTCAAGAGAAGGGAGCAGAGATAAAGGAAGGCGCACAAAGATAAGAGACAGATCCATTGGCACAGATCTATGCAGGGTTGGCCATAGGATCCGTGGGGCCCAGGGCGGGGGAGAAATGCGGGGCCCCAGTCTCCCGCCAATGGTCAGTTGGCCTGGGGGCGCTCCCCGGCTTGGTCGGGGGGTGCTACCCGGGCCTGGGCTCAGGGATGGGTGGAGGGGCATTTCCACATCCATTGCTGTGGCATTGCCCCTCGCTGTCCTGGACCCTGCGCTGGGCCCGTTCGCTGGGGCAGCTCCCTGCGGCGGGCTCCAGTGGCGGCGGGCACAGCAGTGGCAGATTAAATCTGTTGCCGCGCCGCCTGCCACCACCGGAAGTTGCAGGGAAAGTGGGAGAGGCGGGGCTTCTGCCTCTCCCTCATTTCTGCTGGCAGCCAGGCTGCCCCCCCCCCCTCCACTGCCTGGCTGTCTCGGCCCGGGGGAATGAGGGAGAGGCAGAGGCCACGCCTCTCCCACATTTCCCCTGGCCGAGACTGACAGGCAGTGGAGAGGGGGGGCACGAGGGGGGGGCTCTGCCTCTCCCTCACTCTGTGCCCCCCCTGCTGTCCGTCACGGGAGATGTGGACTGACTGGTCAGTCGGCCGGGGGGCCCCAAGCGGGGTCCCCAACTCCCGGCCACTGTCAGGCTGAGAGCTGGGGCCCCCAAGTGTGGGCCCCCTCAGAAGTGGGGCCCGAGACAGCTGCCCCGAGCTGCCCCACAGTATGGCTGGCCCTGGATCTATGATCTGGATCCTCCTCTTCCAGAGCACAGTCCTTAAAAGCCCCGTGTCCCCAACTTCTATGCGCCCTTTGGAGCTTGCACTAACTTTCAAACTGGAGGGGAAAGGTTCCCCACCCTTCTTGTAAAAAAAAACCTCTCCAAGCGTACACGGTTACTACGGAACTCCCTTCCACTGGAGCTCCACCAGAGTCCAAGCGTGAGCATATTCTGGAGGTGCTGTAAAAACCTTTCTTTTTAGCAGAGCACTGGCCGATGGGGATTGAGCTCAGGTAGGTGGGTTTTTGGGGTGAGGGTAGGGATTTTTAGGGGATTTTATTAAGTTGTTTTGTATTTTTACTATTTTTCTTTTTGTACTTTTGTTTTTGTAAACTGCTCTGTCTTCAGGGAAGGGCGGGGTATACATTTTAATAAATAAATAAAATGTTTCTTTGCAAGCAAACACGCACCATGCCTGCAGCTGGGAATATGGCACAGGATGGGCGGCACCTAGCCATCTAGAGTCCAGACTGCATTTCGTACACAGTTGGATTTACTTTACAGAGGAAAGACAGACTCCGTACAGTATCCTGGATTCAAGCATCTCCTGGCCTTTGAAGAGTTTAGTTCCAAGCTTCAAATTATGGACCCAATTGAACAAAACACTTACATGTGTGCTGAAGTCACTCCTAGTTGGACTTCAAGGAGATTGAGGTAACATGCTCATGTGTTTTGCTGGTTGGGGATCTGAGTGCTTTGGTTTCTCTCCAATGGGCAGGACCAGAACTCCAGATCCAGAGAGGCTCAAATTTTGTAGAAATCTGAATTCTGCAGCACAAGCCAATCTCAACCCAGCGATATCAAAGCAGATATTTGGGTCCACCGGAAAGTGACAGCTTTCTCTGTAATTTTTGCACCTGCTGCGATTCCAAGGTACCCTCTGTAATAATTACTAGGGGTAGGAATATCGGTATGAGATTAATCCAATAATACCGATAATGGCTGGTACTGGATGATCCGGTAATACCAATACTTACCAGTATCAGAAGACCAGATTTTTAACATTGTCGGCTTTACCGGATTTTTTACATAGCCGGCCGCCATTTAACAATGACTGCAATGTAAAAAACCCAGTAAAATCAGCAATGTTAAAAATCCGGTACTCCGATACAGATAAATCTGGTATTGGGGGATCCGATACCAGTAAATCCGGTATCCAGTAATCCCCCTGGAGTCCCACCCCTAAACTGCTGCCCGGTGCAGTTAGGAGAGAAAGTTTTCTTTCTGTTCTCCAGTTGGTTGGCTTTCTGTGTGTGCATCAGCGCTTTTAAATTTGTTTTTAATTATGATAATGTAGATTTTTTTATGTTTAAAAATTGTTTTATATTGTACTGGAAGCCGCCCCAAGATGCCGTAGGCATATAAATACAATGAAATAAATAAAATAAATAATTCATGAGCAGTCAGTTTTGCTACCTTCCTTAAAAAGACCTGTATCGTCTCAGACAGGAAGCAAAAGAGCTTTATTTTTAAGAGGGCTGTGCATGGGCATCAAGTATTTGTAGCTGTGTTTTTAGTGTTTTTGTTTATTTGTCTCTTTGCCCATATTCACTGCCTTTTCCCCATCACTGTTAATGTGGAAAACGCCATGAACACATTAACAGAAATGCAGTGAGGCTCTGCCGTTCCGACAGGCCTATAAGGAAAGGAGTTCGAGAGCATCCCAGGTCCAAGGTGGAGATGGGCTGCAGTTTCTGGGGTCCAGTTTGAGAACCAGACACCACATTTCCCAGAATATTTTGTGCTCACTCGGAACCCGAATACAAAAGCCCTTAGTATTTGTGGTTTGAATGCAGAAGCCACACGGGGTCTTTTGTGTTTATTTGTGTTTTACTGAAACCCGAGTACACAGGCCCTCATTTTTAAAAGAGGATTTAAAAAAGAAAAATGTTAGAAGCGGTGTTTAAATGGAGCTCTGTCAGAAACAGGAATGGAGCTGTGTAAATACCTAGGGTCTGCCCAATTGAGAGGCAGTATGTTCTATGCTTCTGAAAGTCTATGGGGGTTCTATGCCCCCTCCCTGCCCTCCCATACCCCTCACAAGTCTCTGTGTGTGTGTGTACACTCCTCTGGATCCCGGGCAGACACCAAGAGCTGCATCCTCATAAAGCCCCAGATGTACTGTACGAAGCCTCATCTGTCGGATCTGCTGCTCTCTCTGCAATCCATTTAGCACTTGGCAGAGGACAGAGGCTATTTTTAAAAAGGTATGCAATGGTCCCAGAAACCCAACTTTGAAGTGCAGTTCAAGGCTTTGTCGTTGCTAAAAGAAAGGGTACTTTGTACATTGGTAATTAAGCACAAACACAAGTGAATTATTGGTCCTGAGCCGGACAGGCGGGGTCAGTTATACTCTATCAGCGGGAGAAGGGGAGTCTGCATGTGCTCCTGCTCCAGTTTAAAAGACTCTTGGCTTCCTCTCGTTGCTATAAAAATAATGTGTTGTGTTGCCTGTCAATTACAGAAATTTGCTGCACGGAGACTGAGAAGTACCAGGAAAGCAAAAAAGGGCACATTTCCATTCTGTGGGGCTGAAAATGGCTAATTATTTATTTTTTCACATTTATCCCACTCTTCTTATTAAGGCTCAGGGACGGCTACAATACATAAAAGCATTAAAAAAAAAAACCTACACAAAATAAAAACCAAATATTAAAATACCAGAAGAAAAACAAGTCACACCCCTATAACCCACCACTCCCCTATCCCCTCCTGCCAAACGTCTGGTCAACCAAAGAGGTCTTACAACTGCCTCTGGAAGATGAGCAGGCTTGGGCTCAGATGAACCTTCAAGGGAAGGAGGTTCTATAATTACGGGCCTCTCTGTGTTCCCATGTTGTGCGAACTTGGTGGGCAGATGGTGCCTGCAAGTGGGCTCTCCCCGCAGACCTCAGAGGGTGTAAACAGAGGCGATGGGCCTCCGTGCCAATCGGCCTGTTTTTGCTCCGCATTTACCCGCCTGCGTGAAGGGTGACTGCCAGATATTTGCCCTGGTTTGGGCAGATTCGCAGGCTCCATTCCCAGAAAGATGAAGCACACCACGCAGGGTAACCTGGCCCAAATTGGGCCAACGTGCTGCCCCAGGGCTGCCACCACCATAGAGTTGTGGACGCAGCCTAGAGTGGTAGCAGGAGTGACCGCAACTCTGTGGTGGAGACCAGGGGAGAGGGGGGGGCGGCGCCCAGGCAGACCACAGCCGGGGGAACCGCCGGCCCATCTGCTTGGGTCCTTGCGGGGCCCACATGAGGCAGTAGGGGGCGGGGCACAGAGCAGGTCCAGGGTTCGGTGGGCTCCCAGAGCCACCCAGAGGCTGCTACGAGAGAGACAGAAAGTCTTTCAGATATTTGGGGCCAAACTGGCACCTTGAATCACCAGAAAGCGAAATCTGTGCAGACTCTGGAGCATTGGCGTCCAGGTGACCCACCCCCCGATAGAAGGCACCGGCCGGCGGGCCGTCACGTTCTGCACCTGCCGCAGCCCCTGAACAGTCATCAAAGGCAATGTCACAGAGAGCCGACTGCAGTAGTCTAGCCAATTCCCAAGTACCGGGTGGGGGGAGGAGGATTATAGAGGGAGATACCGTCTCTTCCAATCAGAAGTGCACAGCCTGAATTAGGGTGGCGAGAGATGCACATTTTTACAAGGCACTGGAGCCAACGCAGGCCTGCAACCTGTACTTCCCATAAACGTCCTGTAACTGTGCATATCTCGCCACCCTGACTTGCAAGACGCGCTGCTCCTCAACACCTGTTTGCCGACGGTGGAAGATGATGCACTTCACACAAGCTTTGCGGACGTGACATTGGTGGCCTGAGGGCGGGCTGCCCAGCCACGGGGAGAAAGGAAAAGACAAAGACGTCTCAGCGTCACCCACATGACTTTCCAGACCAAGGACGTGGCCTTTGAGCCACCGGTACCGCCTGGATTAATTTCAAGTCACTAACTGCCCAGGAAGAGGCAGGGAGTCAGGAGCCTGCACAGGCGGTGTGCGAAATGGGCCGCAGAGATGCTGCGTCCCAGACAGCGAGGGTGGAGAAGATTCCTGGGATCGCCAACGGCGAATGTTCAAAGCGGGAGATTTTTACAGCCTTCTGGTTTCTGATCGGACAGAGTTCCTGCTGCGTTTTCAAGCTGTTCTCCACAACCATGAGTAGGGTGGCCAGATAGGCAAATTTTAGAGGGCACGTATGAGGAATACAGGTTGCAGGGCTGCCCTGGCTCCGGTGCAACCCTGCAACCTGTATTTCTTATAAGTGTCCTCTAAAATTTACCTAGCTGGCCACCCTAACCATGAGGGCTAGCAACTTCTTTTTTAAAAAATATATATATATAAAAGCTGAGATTTTTACAATTTCATTAAAAATGCCTTGACCAAGAACAATGGCCTCGTGGGCAGCTGGCAGCCTGTGGGCCGGATAACATGTACCCAGGCTTTAAATACACAGTCACTGTTCTAGGGGACTCTTGGTGTAAAATGACTGAGTCCAAGCTTGAATGTCTACCGGATCCAGTTCTGCAGAAGGGAAGAGAGCCACTAACAACACACATCACCCTCCAAGCATCCACTAATCAATACCCACAACAACACTCTTGTGGAAACAGATATAAGGATTATTATCCCCATTTTGCAGATGGGGTACTTGAGGCAAACAAGATGGCTCCAAGCCTGTATGTTGATCTGTCAGGAGTAAAACAAAAAGGAGTTCCTGGACTTAATCTATACGTAACCCACTAGCCGGCACCACAACAATACACATTCCTATAGTCACAGGCTGGTCTGCTGTCAGATCACATTATGGCAGCAAACAGGGTTAAACAAGGATGTGTTCTTGCCCCCTTTTTATTTAACTTCTTTATTAATGACATTGTAGCTAGATGACATGATGATTGTTACTCTCCGCCTAAACTAGGAGGCAAATCTGTACCTTTTCTTTTGTATGCGGACGACCTGGTATTGCTGTCTGCAACTCCATAGGGCCTGAGAAGGTCACTGGATGTATTCAGTAGGGTTTGTTCGGATAATCAACTTTCGATAAATTACGATAAAACAAAAGTAATCATTTTTGCCAAAAGAGATACTTCTTATAACTGGTACTTGGACTCCATTCAATTGGAACAAGAGTTAGAAGTTATAGATACCTAGGGAATTGTATTCTCTTCGACAGCAACTTGGCGGGATCATATAAAAACAGTTAAGCTAAAGGCTGAGCAAACTTTGAATGGGGTTATCAGCATTTGGTGGACAAATGGGGGGAGACTAATGGCCCACGTTTTTGAAATGTTGAGATGGAAGATTCACTCTCAGGTTCTTTATGGTGCTGAGTTGTGGGTCATGTTTCAACTTGAGGCTGTTCAGAATAGACTATTAAAAACAATTCTCAGGATTCCTAAATTCACTCCCAATGTTTTTGTCAGAGCAGAAACTGGTATATTACCTATTAAAACAAAAGTTCACCATAGTATGTATAATTATTGGCTAAAAATCTTAATTATGGACGATGGAAGCCTACCTAAGGCATTCTTGATAGAACAACAGAGTTTGGGAACCAGACCTACATGGTACAGAAATCCGTCTAGGTTAATTTGCAAAGTGGGATTACCTCTTGATCTTCTGCAGAGCCCACTGTAGGGCAAGGCTAAGACTTTGGTCAAGCGTAGAGTTTGTGCCCGCACCACCCACTTGAACAGACATGGGGTAAAAAGGCCTTGGCCGCAGCTTGATTACAACATAACTTACACATATAAAACAGACAGCCATAGTAAAGAACCTGTGTTGTGCATAATAGCGGGGAGGAACCACGCTACATAAAGCAGGCCAGGGGGGTTGAGCTAAATCTCACCCTCCCTGCCCGGGTGAATCGACCCTTTGAATTCACCCTCCCCTTGGGTCAGGGTGGGTTAGCAGCCCCAAACCAGCTGGGGCCCCGTCCTTACAACCCCCCGCTCCCCAAGTGGTAATGGGTACAAAGCGTGACCCCTCAGCTCATAGGGAGCCTTACCACAGCACGGTTCCTACCCCGCTAACCGCCACAGTTGAGACAAGACATCGAAGAAGCGATGACCAATAAAAATCCTCTTTTTAAACTGCAGGTCAGCCAATGGGAGAGAGGGGCATGTGGCTTGGCTCTTGGAATGACAAAGCTCAGCTACTCTGGGGGAGCAGCGACGGAAGCAGGGCTTTTGTGATGCTGAGGCCAAGGTGGCTGCGCTGAAGTCCCGGGGACCAGACCTGACGTTGACCCCACACTGTTAGAGGGAGCAGCATTTTCTGTTGGAAAATCCTTGCATCCGAACCCATCCTGCCATCAGCCCTGCTTTGAGCGTATTGCTCCTGCCCTCATCACCCTGCCAGTCCGTGACCCGTCCCTGATAGACCAGAACACTCTGTGCGTTTCTATGACAGCACAGGAAAGACAGGACGGGAGGGAAAGCAAATGGGGTCTTTCTGCAGAGATTCCCCCTGAATTCCAGTGGCCCATTTTGGCTAAAATAGGAAAGCAAACCACTTGTGCAAATCTGAGCCAAGCACTTGGGTCCCATTAAGCGTTTCTCCATGGAGACGTTTTCTCTCAACAACAAGCCCCAAGGAGGACCCCCAGAGCGCCATATGGTGTGTTACTGAAGCGTGGCTTAAACCTGAAATTGAGTTGGCGTGTGCTAATTAAACGTGACAGGTTGACAGGCGAGGAATGAAATGATTCTTGACATTCGGCGCAGGGAGATAACACTGAGTGGCGATGGCGAGAGGGGATAAGATGGGGATCCTTAATTAAAAAGCAGCAGATCCAAAACAAAACCAGAAAGGAAACAATTTTTTNATTTCTTATAAGTGTCCTCTAAAATTTACCTAGCTGGCCACCCTAACCATGAGGGCTAGCAACTTCTTTTTTAAAAAATATATATATATAAAAGCTGAGATTTTTACAATTTCATTAAAAATGCCTTGACCAAGAACAATGGCCTCGTGGGCAGCTGGCAGCCTGTGGGCCGGATAACATGTACCCAGGCTTTAAATACACAGTCACTGTTCTAGGGGACTCTTGGTGTAAAATGACTGAGTCCAAGCTTGAATGGCTACCGGATCCAGTTCTGCAGAAGGGAAGAGAGCCACTAACAACACACATCACCCTCCAAGCATCCACTAATCAATACCCACAACAACACTCTTGTGGAAACAGATATAAGGATTATTATCCCCATTTTGCAGATGGGGTACTTGAGGCAAACAAGATGGCTCCAAGCCTGTATGTTGATCTGTCAGGAGTAAAACAAAAAGGAGTTCCTGGACTTAATCTATACGTAACCCACTAGCCGGCACCACAACAATACACATTCCTATAGTCACAGGCTGGTCTGCTGTCAGATCACATTATGGCAGCAAACAGGGTTAAACAAGGATGTGTTCTTGCCCCCTTTTTATTTAACTTCTTTATTAATGACATTGTAGCTAGATGACATGATGATTGTTACTCTCCGCCTAAACTAGGAGGCAAATCTGTACCCTTTCTTTTGTATGCGGACGACCTGGTATTGCTGTCTGCAACTCCATAGGGCCTGAGAAGGTCACTGGATGTATTCAGTAGGGTTTGTTCGGATAATCAACTTTCGATAAATTACGATAAAACAAAAGTAATCATTTTTGCCAAAAGAGATACTTCTTATAACTGGTACTTGGACTCCATTCAATTGGAACAAGAGTTAGAAGTTATAGATACCTAGGGAATTGTATTCTCTTCGACGGCAGCTTGGCGGGATCATATAAAACCAGTTAAGCTAAAGGCTGAGCAAACTTTGAATGGGGTTATCAGCATTTGGTGGACAAATGGGGGGAGACTAATGGCCCACGTTTTTGAAATGTTGAGATGGAAGATTCACTCTCAGGTTCTTTATGGTGCTGAGTTGTGGGTCATGTTTCAACTTGAGGCTGTTCAGAATAGACTATTAAAAACAATTCTCAGGATTCCTAAATTCACTCCCAATGTTTTTGTCAGAGCAGAAACTGGTATATTACCTATTAAAACAAAAGTTCACCATAGTATGTATAATTATTGGCTAAAAATCTTAATTATGGACGATGGAAGCCTACCTAAGGCATTCTTGATAGAACAACAGAGTTTGGGAACCAGACCTACATGGTACAGAAATCCGTCTAGGTTAATTTGCAAAGTGGGATTACCTCTTGATCTTCTGCAGAGCCCACTGTAGGGCAAGGCTAAGACTTTGGTCAAGCGTAGAGTTTGTGCCCGCACCACCCACTTGAACAGACATGGGGTAAAAAGGCCTTGGCCGCAGCTTGATTACAACATAACTTACACATATAAAACAGACAGCCATAGTAAAGAACCTGTGTTGTGCATAATAGCGGGGAGGAACCACGCTACATAAAGCAGGCCAGGGGGGTTGAGCTAAATCTCACCCTCCCTGCCCGGGTGAATCGACCCTTTGAATTCACCCTCCCCTTGGGTCAGGGTGGGTTAGCAGCCCCAAACCAGCTGGGGCCCCGTCCTTACAACCCCCCGCTCCCCAAGTGGTAATGGGTACAAAGCGTGACCCCTCAGCTCATAGGGAGCCTTACCACAGCACGGTTCCTACCCCGCTAACCGCCACAGTTGAGACAAGACATCGAAGAAGCGATGACCAATAAAAATCCTCTTTTTAAACTGCAGGTCAGCCAATGGGAGAGAGGGGCATGTGGCTTGGCTCTTGGAATGACAAAGCTCAGCTACTCTGGGGGAGCAGCGACGGAAGCAGAGCTTTTGTGATGCTGAGGACAAGGTGGCTGCGCTGAAGTCCCGGGGACCAGACCCGACGTTGACCCCACACTGTTAGAGGGAGCAGCATTTTCTGTTGGAAAATCCTTGCATCCGAACCCATCCTGCCATCAGCCCTGCTTTGAGCGTATTGCTCCTGCCCTCATCACCCTGCCAGTCCGTGACCCGTCCCTGATAGACCAGAACACTCTGTGCGTTTCTATGACAGCACAGGAAAGACAGGACGGGAGGGAAAGCAAATGGGGTCTTTCTGCAGAGATTCCCCCTGAATTCCAGTGGCCCATTTTGGCTAAAATAGGAAAGCAAACCACTTGTGCAAATCTGAGCCAAGCACTTGGGTCCCATTAAGCGTTTCTCCATGGAGACGTTTTCTCTCAACAACAAGCCCCAAGGAGGACCCCCAGAGCGCCATATGGTGTGTTACTGAAGCGTGGCTTAAACCTGAAATTGAGTTGGCGTGTGCTAATTAAACGTGACAGGTTGACAGGCGAGGAATGAAATGATTCTTGACATTCGGCGCAGGGAGATAACACTGAGTGGCGATGGCGAGAGGGGATAAGATGGGGATCCTTAATTAAAAAGCAGCAGATCCAAAACAAAACCAGAAAGGAAACAATTTTTT
>QEPC01000412.1:5541463-5554321 GCA_003113815.1 Sphenodon punctatus
AGCCTTGGGGAACACCAACTGAGAGGGGAAGGGAGGAGGAGGTGGAGTTGGCAAGAGACACACTGAAGGAGCGGTCAGAGAGGTAGGAGGAAAACCAGTTGAGGATGGAGCCACTGAAGCCAAGGGAGTGAGTCCAGCAAGAGGGAGTGGTCAACAGTATCGAGGGCAGAGAGGTCAAGGAGGACAAGAATGGAGTAGAGGCGATTAGATTTAGCCGCAAGAAGATCATTGGTGATCTTAGCGAGAGCAGTTTCAGTAGAATGAAGGGGGCGAAAGCCAGATTGGAGGGGGTCGAAGGAGGAGTTGGTGGAGAGGAAGTTGAGGTAGCGGGAGTAGACAACACGTTCAAGAAACTTGGAAGCAAAAGGAAGGCGTGAGACAGGACTGTAGCTAGAAAGGTGAGAGGGGTCAAGAGGTTGCTCCGTGAGTGGGGATGCTTGAGGATGCGTGGGGGGTGGGGGGTGAGCCCGTGTGCAGCAGCGCCCACACTCTGTGCAAGCTGCGGCACACACGCACACCCATGCAGCTGTGGCCTCTGTAAAAAGGGCCAATCGATGAAACTGTCAACTAAAACTTCAAACGGACAAGAGTGGCTTGAATTCTGATGGGAAAAGAATCCACTGGGAAGATAGTTCTCATCCCTGAAAACTGATCACCTTTGCACAGAGTTGTGAGTCTTCCAACTGGCTCAGGTATTTGGGTCTGTGTGGATGCTAATATGCACACACGTGCGCGTCCAACGGAGTATGGCTTGATACGCTGCTAAAAATCCTGGAGCATTATTGTTTTACAAACAGCTATTTCACCATATTGTGTAGAAGGGGTGGGAGACCTTTTCTCCTCTCTGGGACCGCTTTGAAAATTAGTACAAGGGCTGCACAAAAGGGGGGGTGTTTATGGGAGGGGGTGCTCAGAAAGATGAAGAGCCAGATCCAACTCTGTGCCATGGATCTGTCCCCCGTCCTTGTGGGCAGGCCCTTGGCAACGCTCCCTTCCCCAGAGCTCAGTTCTTCGGTGCTTTGGGGATGGAACTGGAGCTAGGAACTAGGAAGAGGCTAATAAAAAAACTGGTTAGGCACCACATTGGGCCCGAGGATTTCCATCCTGGCTGTAGAAGCACCTCTACTTTCCCTGGGTCGAAATAATCACTTCAACTATAGGATACCATGGTGACATCGCCACAGAAACGCTTGTGATGTCGTCATTGCCGGACTGTGATGTCACAAGGGGACTCGGTGCATAGATTAATTCATGCGATTCACAGGCGCGGCAATGAGAAGAGGGGGTGGGGAGGGGGCGGGGAAATGCAGTGAAACGGCTTTTTGATCAAACGTCTAAATCCTCCAAGTTTTCTTCCGCGGAGCCTAGGGTTGCCAGATACGCAATTTTCCCAGGACACTTACAAAAAATCCATGTTGCAGGCCGTGCATTGGCGCCGTAGGTCTGCAACATGTATCTCTCATAAGTGCCCTGGAAAATGTGCCTATCTGGCGACCGTAGTGTAAGCGTGGATTCGGAAGCTATCAGAGAGGTGCACAATGACTCACAGAAGGACTCCGTCGCTGTGAAAGTCTGTGGTTTGTAGAGCGATGAGCTCAAACAATAGGCAACAATATCAGCGCTCTCCAGATTAATAAACTCGCTTTCTATTTTGAAGCCCAGGAGGAAGTTGGAGAAGCAGGGTTTTCACAGCACACAGGAGATTTTCTTTGCTTCGTTTGCGATAACAAAGATGCAAGAACCATATCAATTTCCCAGGAAGTCGCCATGACGGGCGTGGGTGTAAAACTACAAGGAACATCATTACAAAGGCCAAATGCATACCAAATGACTCATCTCCGTGCACGGACACACTCTGCCTGTTGGGCCCTGCTGGGCTCTTTTCAAAAGGGGAACGATAATAGGGAAATTGTTTACCGTGCTGCCTTCCTGTCATGGTGCCAAGCATCCTCACAAGTTGACAAGCGAAGGGGAAACTGAGGTACAAGAGCAACTTGTCTAAGGCACCGGTGGCGAACCTTAGACTCCAGATGCCAAATGAGGGCCGCGGTTAGTTTGTATTTGGAACCCTTGCGGTTCTTCCTGGATCTGGCCCCTGGATCCAGTTCCTAATCCTCAAGCACTGAAAGGCTGAGCTCAGGGGAAGGAAACTGACGGAGATAAGCAAGAATACTGGACAGATTTATGGCAGAGATGTATCATCTGGACCCTCCTCTTCCTTCCCCCACCCCCACGTGAACCCCCTGAACTACCCCTCCTCTAACTTCTACGTGGCCCTTGGAGCTTGTAGTAATTTTCAAAGCGGTCCCTGTGAGGGAAACGCTTCTCCACCTCTGGCCCAAGAACACAGAGAAAATCGGGGAGACCTTATTCGAGTCCCGTGCTGTGGACCAGTGGACTATGCTACTAACGTCCCACGTGTGCGATGGAGAATGCTAAATGGTGGGAATTTCGGATTCAGATAGAACTGAAATCGTCCAAAAATGGCCATTTTGGATTTTAAAATGTAATCTGTGAATTCATAATTATTTTAGTTCCGGTGTTTGGGGTTTTTTTGCATTGATTTTTGGCCGTTGACTTCAACTGTAACTTAAGCTTCAGCTTAAATGTATATGGTTAAAAAGGTCCGAAACTTTAAAAAATCCCAAACTGAAAATAGATCCAAAATTCAGAAAGAACTGAAACCAAACAGCCAAAACTGAAATTTCACCCAAAAATTGTACCACCCCCTAATAAATACATAGGGCATCTTTAGACATAACAAAGATCAGGTGTCAAAACCCCTAAGGACGTGTTTGGCTGTTGTGTGTGAGCACCATAATAATCCCGTCACCAATTTGGGCACCCGTTGAACACACGATGTGAACACCAATGCATCACAAGGACAATTTGCATGTTCTGGCTGAACACGTGGCCAATGTTGTATCTAAGGATATTGTGTGGCGTGTAATTAGGTACAACACGGAGAACGATGCTGCAGCGCTTGCGTGCTGAGATCCAGTGGTGAGCAAAACACCGATTTGCCCCAAGATGGGCTGTATGTCTATGCAGCGCCACATGGTGAACACAAGGCCAAACCAGTGTTCATATCGAGGTCAAAACACACATTCAGACACCCATTGACGTAATGTCTAAAGACACCCATTGAGTGTGATTTACCTACATCTCCATGCTGTCGTATAGACGTGGAGTGCCCATTTACCATAAACATCCTCTACCGGGACCTGATTTATCAATAGCAGAAGAGACTGGTTTACCCTAACCTAGCTCTGTTTTATAAATGATGTCCAAATCCAAACTAAACACCAAATACAAAGCAGAAAATCCCTGATATGACCAATCATTTTTAGGAAGTAAGACCACATTTCTGAAAGTGCTAACTTGCCAGTTAATGGGCTTACTTATGAATACAGAACATGGAACATAGCCTAAATTTTACCTGCCACTGTCCACACTTACTCATCTCTTTGTAAAATTTACTGAAATTTGAATGCTCCCTCCCTAGTCCCTTTAGCGAAGACATATGTTGGTACAATTACCTCAGCATTCATGGGCAGTCTTATCATAGCACAAACTAATGTCGGTAGGCATGTGTTTATGGGCACAACCATTCAATAAAAAGATTGTGTCAAGGGGCCATGAGCGGCATCTCCCAGCAACAAATTGGCTTGCATCACATGGTGCTAAGAGCAACCCTACAAGGACCCTCCACCAACAAAATGGAGGTTGGGGAGGTGGGTTGCCGCGCCCCTAGATGGGGAGATGAGAGCGGAGCCAAAGCACAAGGTTTGGGAAGCCCTGTGTGTTTTTGGAATGAAGAAGCAGGATAGGCCACGGGAAAATCAGGTGCCCCACTAGCGGGGATGTGACCGGGCGACGCGGGGGCAGCTTCCTCCCTTGTTGTAGGAAGGGGGGGTGAGGGAGCTTTCTCACAGGAGGGAGTCATTGTGCGCGGCCCCCTCAGGACAGTGAGCAGCCGGGCACAGCGCCGTAGAAAGGGGGAAATCAGAGAGATAGGCGGGAAGGATGGGGCGGCAGAAGCGGAAGGGAGGCCCCCCCACCCCCAAAGCAGAAACGGCCCAAGAAGGGCCCAGCAGCGGCGCGCGAGGAGGAGGCTCAGAGAGGGGAAGGGGTGAGTGAGGCACCCCTCCCCCCGAGAAGGGAAACAAGGAGCCGCTTGGAGGCCTGTGAGGCCCTAGCGGCGGCCCTGCAGATCGGGGAAAGGAGAAGAGATGGGGCGGAAGCCGGGCCCAGCAACCACCCGGAAGACCCATGGGGAATAGGGGGTGGGTGGGAGGAGCTGAACTGCCAGGTGAATCAAAGGGGAAGGAGGATTACCCCTCCAGCGAGGTGTCGGGAGGGCGGGAGTGGCAGAGCACAGAGCAACTGCCCCCCCCGGACCCCGAGGGGTGAGTGACCCCTGGGGGCAGGTAGGGGAGTTGGGGTTCTCTGATGCCCGGGTGCTACCCAGACAGACTGGACAAAGGGGGCAAAGGGGCTCAAGTAGGGGGAACGGGCCTCCCTGCCCCAAAGACAAGGAACTGGGGGCTACGGGGAGTAATACCCACCGAGGCAACCCACACGGGGACAGGGCCGCCCCGTCAGCAGCTATCGGGGGAGGACCCCCATGAGGCTGGGGGAGAGAGCTATGTTCCAGCAGGGGAGGAAGAAGGATCAGCAGGTGGACTCCCGCCGGCAGACAACGCAGAGAGGGACGAGGGCGGTGATCAAGAAATGTGGGCCAGAATACAGGCTTTGGAGCACGAGTTGGGTGCGATGGCGGATCGGAGGAGAGGAGGCCAGGTGGAACTGGGGTCCGCGAAGGTGAGCAGCCGCAAAACTTCAGGGATGGTAACCGGGAGGACTTGGGGTTTGGAGCAACAATCACGTTGGTTGGCATTCACGGATCACCGGCTGCGGCAACAGTTGGGAAATTTGGGGGTGCAAGGAGGCCCAAGATTAAACACTACACCATGCATGTCTCCCCATGGTTAATACGCTGCAGTATTTAGATGCAACAGCTGCCTTTCCCTGTCCAGGGGCTAATCGAGGTCCTGCCCATCCCTCGCGCCGGAAGCTCTCCTTGCAGAAGCACTCCATTGGAATTATGGGAATTGTAGTCCATGCAGGAGAGCGGTCAGGTCTGCCCCAAATCCTCCGCTCTGTGCTGCCATTAAACAGCTCCTCCTTCACTGCTCACCCTCCTGGGTGCTTTGGGGAAGCACAAATGGCGTTTTCAGACAAGACACTCCCCACCCACTCTACATGTTACAGGGCACCCATAGGGCACCAAGTGGGTGGGTAATGGGCGGAGAGTATCTTGTCTGGAAATGCCCAAAGATAGTGTGGTGCAAGGAACAAGCTGTCAGTGCGCAGCAAGGACGGAGGCATCTAAAGACACCCAGGAGGAAGTGAGTTCTACTTTCGGCTCTGGGTGTTTGGCCGATTGTGTGATTTGAGCGAATCACTCCTCCTTTTTCACCCTCAGTTTCTCCATCTGTAAAAAGTTGTAATTATACCCTTTTCCTTTGTAAAGCACCTTAAGGTGATGGGGGTGGGGAGGGTGGGGTGTGTGAGGGATAATGAGGATGGGGGGAAAAGAAGAAAAAAGGAACCCACGGACCTGTTGCCCTACACGGGGTTTCTCTGCTCCAGGACTCCTGTGGATTAAGGATGCTCACAATTCTGCTGTAAAAAGGTCCCCTCAGGTTGGAAATTGGCCCTATGTGCTCCCGCAGGAACGAAGCCGGGTCATCATAGGGGAGGAGATCAAGGAGAGAATGGGAGCGAGCCCCTAGCACATTCCACAGGGAGACACGGTCTCCGCCCACGCAGTCTAGAGCCCACAATCCCACCCTTATAGTGCCGGGGAGAGAGTGCCAGGTGAACGGGGTGAGGGAAGGGAAAAGAACCACGGGGGAGAACACCAGGAAGGGAGTTAACTAGCACCAACCTATAGGGAGGACACTCAAGGGATACCAAGGAATAGTCTTCAGTGCACACCAACAGTAATGACCCCTTCAAGACACGCACACTCGCCTTTCACTCGATCACTCTCACAGACACCGCTTCCACTAGAACCACCTCAAGCCTTGCTCAGTGGCACGGGGGCCAGTTCACAGCGATGCTGATCGCCGGCCCCGAGGAATGAGCGCAGGACGCTGAAATACCCCTAGCTCCGCCCCCGCTGCACCCGCAGGCGTGCGGAGCGCCGCAGCGTCAATTCTGGCCCCGGCCCTTCTCCTACTTGGGGGAGCCCGTCCTTTTGGGTGTGTCTTGCTCCCTGGGTCAGTTCGCCCGGTGCGGCCTCAGTGCTAGGAGGGGAATCCCCTGCATCGATCCCATCCTGTCTCTCTAGCTCCTCCCCTTGTGATGCCTGGGAGGTTAAGGTCGGTGGGGCGAGCTCCCTCTGGGGTAATTCTCTGGTTGCGGGGGCGCCACGCTCTCTCTGTCCCTGGCCCCTCCGTACCCGGCCCCGAGAACCCTGCCCAACCCTGACAGGGGGGAGTAGTAGGACTGTATAGGAACTTTGTATTATTTTTATTGCCAGTTTCAGATAGGACCATAAACAAATCACTCTAAAATGAAAGGGACAGTTGTGCACGCAAAAGGATTTACCCTGTTTCAAGGTGCAAGTTTGTGTGTGGACGCAGGCCTGGAAGGAGAGGAAACAATAAGACAACAAAGGTCAGCAAGACCAGCAATGGTGTCGGTGCACCGGGAGGCATCATGAAAATTGTAAACGTAACTGAGAATTGTCCTTCCACCTTAGCAGCAGTCACTCCTTTTTTTAAAAAAACAAAAAAACCCTCCAAAACCACAAAATCAACATCAAAACATCCTTCCTGTTTTGTAGGGGTGGGACTTGGGCAAAATTTCAGTTCTCGGTTTTTATCGTTCAGTTCTCTCGGTTTACCGGTTCTCCTACTGGTTCACGGTTCTCTCAGAATCGGATTTTTAACATAGCGGTTTCCCACACTGACTTCAATGGGGAAAACCGCAATGTTAAAAATCTGATAAAAAAAAAAACCAGTGCAAAAGATTTGATACCACCAATACCGAGAAAGAACCGAGATATCGGTTTAATCCAATATAGCCATTATCGGGTCCTTTCGGTTCTCGGCAATACCGAAAGTCCCATCCCTACTGTTCTGACAAATTTCAAAGGCTTTCTGCTAAAGCGTGTTCCCAACAGGCCTCTTGCACAGCAGTCAGACTAAGGGTATGTTTTAGACAAGTGCCTCCCTACCCATTGCCCACCCATCACGAATGTGGCAGGGCTGCATAGGGGGCTAATGCAGCCTTGCAACATGCATGAGGGGTGGGCAATGGCGGGGGAGGCACAGGGCTGGCCTTAGGATTTGCGTGGCCCACGGCAGAGATAAAATGTGGTGCCCCTGGTGGCCCCTCCCCCTTGGGGGCAACTTCTGGGTGCCCTGAAGGGGGTCATGTTTGGGGCCTCACTGAGAGGAAGTGGTGCCCCCACAACCTGCCTGGTGAAAATAGAGACCACTGTGGGGCCCTCAGAAAGAGTGGGGCCTGGGGCAGCCACCGCAGGTTGCCCTGTGGTAAGGCCGGACATAGGGAGGTGCATGTCTAAAAGCATCCTAAGATCTTGCCCATTCTTGGACAGGAGGACGGCGCTAAGCGAGAACCTGGGACTGCAGGAAAAGGGGGTGGCGTTTCAGCTGGTGGCCATCGTTTGCCTGTGGCCTTTTTAAATGGGGCAGCGCCGCGAGGGCAGTGCAGATGGGTGCACACCCGTCCCCACCCTTCCCCCCGCACGCAGCAAGCTGTGTTTCGGCCAGTTGCTCCGTGTGGGAGCGATGGATGGAGGTGTGTGATTCGCCCACCCCGCTATCACATGAGACGCACCCACCCACGCCCACTGGGTGGGTTCATCTCATTTAAAAAGGGCGCAGCGGATCAACACTTTTTGACTGGGACGCAACACCGTAGCTCTGGCAACGGCTGGGAAGGCAAGGGTCTCCCAGCCGTTGTAGAAAGAAGAGAGCTAGAACAACAACAAAACACAACAACAAACAGCATCCTGACCAAACCAAAGCCTTCTGCTCACTGGCATGCCATTGCCTTCTGCAGTTGTTGAAAAGCTAACCCCTCAGTAAGAGCCCCGAGAGCTTACAGAGGAGCGTTCACACAACACACAGCCCATGAAGCCAAGGGCCTTTTCACACGGGCGCCGCCCGCGGTGGGGGTGCGACGGTGGGGCGTCAGGAGGAACGCCCGCCAATGGTTGGGGACGCCTACACGTTCCGGTGCTCCACCCACCTCCATCCGTCACCCACCCAATGCCGGTTGCTCCGTGCGTGGAGGTGAGCGGAGATGGGTGTGCGTCCATGGGAACGGGTGCACACCACACACCCATCCCCCTACCCACCGCAGCCCATCTGAAAAGGGCCCAAGCTTGTTGACTGTTCGAGAACCTCAGACTGGGCTGGAGTTTATCATCTCCTGAGGTAACTGTAAGGGCCCACGGGGTGAAAATACTCCAGGTAATCAACAGTACCCCCCCTCCCCCACATATACAGCTGGTGTCTTGCCCCAGTCCTTTGTGACACACCCAAACTGCCCACAAACTACGGCACCAAAATCTGAAGAACTGCACCCAGGACTATGCTCCCATCATGCAATAGGGCTGGTTTTACTGTGAGAGGCTAAATGGGTGAATGTTCCCAGCCAAGGTTACTGCCCCTGGGGTTTACTAGCACAGGGAGTGAATCCTCATGTGAACAAGCCCCAAGGTATTTCTTTATTGGTCATCATCCTGAAATACGGGGGAACGCTCTGCTGTGTTCCACCCCAGATGTGATAGCAATTTTACGGGGGGGGGGGGGGGAGTTCTGTGCAGCAAATCTGTAAAACGATTTGTTGCTAAATAAATAAATAAAATAAAAATGAAAACAAACACAAGATATTACTGGGCTAGACATTGAAATGTAATAGGATTAACTGGAACCGCTTGAGAACAATTTTTTTTTTTTTTTTTAAATGTAACTTTTAAAAAAGATTCATCAATATCTTACTTCTACAAAAAGCGTTTGATCTGCCCCTCTCCCTGTACACATTCCAAAAGTGATGCTCAGAATCTGAAGGTCACAAACCGTAAGCTCTCGGGCAGGGACCGTGTCTACCTTGGGTTTTTGTTGTTGTTTAAAACTCCTGGTTTAAAGGGACAGGTGCATTACTGGCGCTATATAAATGCTTATAATATTATTAAATGCTTATAATAATAATAATAGTAATACTAATTGTTTGTTTGGACCTGGGGAACCAGGGTTTGAATCTTGACCTAGCCATGAACTCATTGTGTGGCCTTGGGCAAGTCACAAGCTCTCAGCCTCAGTTTCCCATCTGAAAAATGGGAATGTGGGTGTCCTTCCCTGTGTTCACCTCATCCATGTCCATCTAAGAGCGATTGTACGCCCCCACTGGGCAGGGACCGGTCTCCAATAACAACAATTGTAAAGTGCCAGGTACATTGCTGGCGCCATATAAATGTTTTAAAATAGAATTGTTTAGACATTTGAAAATTTGACATTTCCTAAAAGGTTTGGATGAAAAACTGGAAATCATTAAAATGTTGGCTACGTTTTCACTTGCTCAGGAATGAATGGGCTGGTGGTTGGGGTTTTTTTTGTTGTTGTTTTTCCTGAATGGCAGCTTAAAGATTTGACCTACAGAAATCAGGACCAACAGCAGCAGTACTTACTGATCATTTAACTGTATTAAATTGCAAGTCTCCAGTAGCAAATCGCCTCTGCAATATGTCCTAGGTGGCTGAATGCTATACTTTTCAACTTGGGAACTTCAGAAGCTGCTCAGCCTCTAAGGAGTTAACCAGGAAGGGAGGAAGGACCCAAATCCTTCAAGCTAACCCTCCTAAGTTCCCGTATAGGCACTGGCAGGCAGATCATCAGGCATTTGGAGAAAGCGCCACAAATCCAGAGGCTGCAAGGCGCTGCTCAGTGCTTTCCCCCCTTGCAAAGTTCCAGTTAATTGAGGAAACAGCCCCCATTTCCCCCGATCTGCCGAGTTTTCAAGCGGGAGGCATTAGGAAGAGAAAGTGAAAATTAATTTGCAAGAGCCCAGGCGTAATTTATGACGCTCCCCATGTCAGCTGGGACGAGCTGCTCCAGGGTCACAGCTGTTGCAGGGGAGCGTGCCGGGCACACGAGGGGCTAAGCCCAGCCTGCTGCAGGCTTGCATCGCTTTGGATCCGATCCGATCTCTCGGTGCCTGGTCCAGAGTTGGGGTGAATCGCTACTTGGGACCGCCCAGCCTGCCCTGTCCCCCAAATAGGGACCCAAAGCCTTGCTTTTCCCATTCATCTTCCTCCCTCTGCACCTGGCTGCAGCTAATGGGTTTCCAGTTGGGTCCCCCGCCCCCTTTTCAAACTACTGCAGACAACTCTGAGGAAATCTGGGGGAAACCACACTTCCCAGCTCTCCTTGAGAGGCAAATGGAAAGTCACTTAAAGGGGGACTCCTGGTTTAAAGGGACAGGATCCCTTTTCTTTGTTATGACAAAAAGGGGTGGGTGGGTGTGTAAAACGCACCAGATTGCAGGGTATCTGGGTGAGGGCAAAACAGGTTAATGTCATTACCCCCCCCCCCCACACACACACACATTTTGCTAATTTATCTCTCTCTTTCAGATTGAGCAGCTAAATTAGGAGGCAGGGACAGATCCCACCCACAGGCTACTGGGGTCAGGGTAGCAGCCAGCAGGGAATGAGCCAGAGACAGCAGCAGGCGAGAGAGAAGAGGGGTTAAAACTCAGGGAAGAGCTGGGATCAAAGGCCGATTCTCTGCTCAGCAGATGAGCAGACCTATCTTCACTTCATATTTTTTACAGATGAACTCAGGAATGGGGACGGGGGGGTGTCATTAACCCTTTGCCTCCCGGTGACGCAAGAACTCCAAGAAAACTCCCATGTTTTTTTTTTTGCAAATCCAGTGACAGTCGAAATCCAGTTCTGTTAATTTCCCCAGGTACCAAGTGTGAGCACTGCAGCGACCCAGCCTCCATCTAAGAGCCGCTGAGATCCTCCTCCCCCCCAGCTAGAAGAGTGAAGGGTTATTCTCTTGGGAAAGGTCTGGGATGACACAAATAGCTGGAATACTTGAGAGGGAATCTCTCCTGCGGACCTTGCGGTGACACTGAAGGAGTGAGAGTGGGGGTGAGAGTCAAAAGGGACACCAGGAACTTTCCACTGCAAAGGGCAGACCCTTCTGCAAAGCAGATCCCTAAAGGAAATCACAAACCCTGGGCAGTGGCTGGAGGAGACTGAAGGATTCAAAGCCCAGAGCACTGACATGTGGCACACAGCACATTTCAAGCCCCCAACAAAACAACATTTATGCTGCATCCAGGATCAAGCCAAAAAGGACAAAAGACCTTCACTTACCTCATTTTCGGTCAGCTGAATGGAAAGGCTGCAGCATTCTCCTCTAGGGGGGTTAAAATGAAAAGTCAGGAAATTAGAGCGGGTGCTGTCTAGCCCTGTGCAGTTCCTCGGTAATCTGGGGATGGATAAAAAGAGAAGGCTTCATTACTGACCACAGGCACGGAGAGAGGCTTGCTTGCAGCTCACGCCCCCTCCAAGCTGCACCAGGCAGCAGCCGCTGCCAGTAGCACACAGAAGTTAGTCTAGAGAGGAGAAAGAGACAAGCTGAACAGATTGATCTGCACCTCTGGTAGGAAAAGGCAAGGAGGGGGAAAAGAGCCCAGCTCACAAGATGGCAAAGTAGCTGCCGAGCTTTAGACAGTTGACAGGCTGGATCCCAGGAGCATAATGGCAACTCTATTTTTTAAAATAAATAATAAACTGCACGCCTCTAAATCAGGACGCTAACGCCACAGTAACTC
The DNA here is from genome assembly GCA_003113815.1 of Sphenodon punctatus. Classification (NCBI taxonomy): domain Eukaryota; kingdom Metazoa; phylum Chordata; class Lepidosauria; order Sphenodontia; family Sphenodontidae; genus Sphenodon; species Sphenodon punctatus. The sequence continues at coordinate 5,553,353 of QEPC01000412.1, forward strand.
TGCTTTAACATTATGCATGTTGCAGGGCTGCCTAGGGCACCAATACAGCCCTGCAACATGCATACGAAATGTTAAACCAGTGTTAAAGCAGAGTTAGTTTTGTGTCTGTTTTTCACCCTTAGCCAAGGCCTTAATTAAAAAGCTACAAATGATCAGATAATGAATTGCATTTTCAGGCCTTTTGGAAAACAATCTCATATTGGCAACAGTTCGAAACTCCTGTCAGGAAGCTGCCAGTTCTCAGTTATGGTGTCAGATGCACATTTTCCCCACTGCAAATCAGCTCTCTTACACCACTATAAAAAAACAGTGTAATGCAATCAGTTGCTGTTAAATTGTCCCAGATTTACAGCGGCGTAAGAAGGCCTCACCTCAGTGATGTCGGATTTACACCCATGGGATTTAAAGCTGACCCCCAGATCACTGGATTCAGACCAGCCAATCTTGATTTGGCCCAGAATAAATGAGATTGCAATTTGGTCAATTCAAGAGCAGTTTGGTGGGTGTGATTGAAACAATACTCTCCTGGTGATTTTAATGATTAAAAGGAAAAAAGAGGCTTATTCCCATATTCCTTGCTGAAAGAAGCAACAGAGGTATTTGAAACCCCATATGAAACCCGTATGGGTCTCTGTAGCATGAAGCCCAAATTCCTTTTCAAATGATGATTATTTATGTAGCTCCATAAATGTAGACAGTTATTTGCTATCTAATCTTCACAATCAAGTGGAATTTCAATAAAAGTCTTAGACTGGATAAAGATCCCAGCCAAGCAGCTCCTAGTAGGGTAACATTTATATAAGTGCACATATTTATTTACAGACAACTGCAACATGGGTTTTGAGAGGCTGGTCTGGGTTTTGTAGATAGCAATATTGGGTCTAGAAGGACTTTTTGCTTTGTTTGTAATAAAATGCATGCGGTTTGGAATTGCTCACATTTAACCTCTTTTTTTATTATTATTTTTTT
>QEPC01000412.1:5554553-5577471 GCA_003113815.1 Sphenodon punctatus
CCCCCCCCCCCCCCCACACACACATTTTGCTAATTTATCTCTCTCTTTCAGATTGAGCAGCTAAATTAGGAGGCAGGGACAGATCCCACCCACAGGCTCCTGGGGTCAGGGTAGCAGCCAGCAGGGAATGAGCCAGAGACAGCAGCAGGCGAGAGAGAAGAGGGGTTAAAACTCAGGGAAGAGCTGGGATCAAAGGCCGATTCTCTGCTCAGCAGATGAGCAGACCTAGCTTCACTTCATATTTTTTACAGATGAACTCAGGAATGGGGACGGGGGGGTGTCATTAACCCTTTGCCTCCCGGTGACGCAAGAACTCCAAGAAAACTCCCATGTTTTTTTTTTTGCAAATCCAGTGACAGTCGAAATCCAGTTCTGTTAATTTCCCCAGGTACCAAGTGTGAGCACTGCAGCGACCCAGCCTCCATCTAAGAGCCGCTGAGATCCTCCTCCCCCCCCCCAGCTAGAAGAGTGAAGGGTTATTCTCTTGGGAAAGGTCTGGGATGACACAAATAGCTGGAATACTTGAGAGGGAATCTCTCCTGCGGACCTTGCGGTGACACTGAAGGAGTGAGAGTGGGGGTGAGAGTCAAAAGGGACACCAGGAACTTTCCACTGCAAAGGGCAGACCCTTCTGCAAAGCAGATCCCTAAAGGAAATCACAAACCCTGGGCAGTGGCTGGAGGAGACTGAAGGATTCAAAGCCCAGAGCACTGACATGTGGCACACAGCACATTTCAAGCCCCCAACAAAACAACATTTATGCTGCATCCAGGATCAAGCCAAAAAGGACAAAAGACCTTCACTTACCTCATTTTCGGTCAGCTGAATGGAAAGGCTGCAGCATTCTCCTCTAGGGGGGTTAAAATGAAAAGTCAGGAAATTAGAGCGGGTGCTGTCTAGCCCTGTGCAGTTCCTCGGTAATCTGGGGATGGATAAAAAGAGAAGGCTTCATTACTGACCACAGGCACGGAGAGAGGCTTGCTTGCAGCTCACGCCCCCTCCAAGCTGCACCAGGCAGCAGCCGCTGCCAGTAGCACACAGAAGTTAGTCTAGAGAGGAGAAAGAGACAAGCTGAACAGATTGATCTGCACCTCTGGTAGGAAAAGGCAAGGAGGGGGAAAGAGCCCAGCTCACAAGATGGCAAAGTAGCTGCCGAGCTTTAGACAGTTGACAGGCTGGATCCCAGGAGCATAATGCCAACTCTATTTTTTAAAATAAATAATAAACTGCACGCCTCTAAATCAGGACGCTAACGCCACAGTAACTCTGCTTTAACATTATGCATGTTGCAGGGCTGCCTAGGGCACCAATACAGCCCTGCAACATGCATACGAAATGTTAAACCAGTGTTAAAGCAGAGTTAGCTTTGTGTCTGTTTTTCACCCTTAGCCAAGGCCTTAATTAAAAAGCTACAAATGATCAGATAATGAATTGCATTTTCAGGCCTTTTGGAAAACAATCTCATATTGGCAACAGTTCGAAACTCCTGTCAGGAAGCTGCCAGTTCTCAGTTATGGTGTCAGATGCACATTTTCCCCACTGCAAATCAGCTCTCTTACACCACTATAAAAAAACAGTGTAATGCAATCAGTTGCTGTTAAATTGTCCCAGATTTACAGCGGCGTAAGAAGGCCTCACCTCAGTGATGTCGGATTTACACCCATGGGATTTAAAGCTGACCCCCAGATCACTGGATTCAGACCAGCCAATCTTGATTTGGCCCAGAATAAATGAGATTGCAATTTGGTCAATTCAAGAGCAGTTTGGTGGGTGTGATTGAAACAATACTCTCCTGGTGATTTTAATGATTAAAAGGAAAAAAGAGGCTTATTCCCATATTCCTTGCTGAAAGAAGCAACAGAGGTATTTGAAACCCCATATGAAACCCGTATGGGTCTCTGTAGCATGAAGCACAAATTCCTTTTCAAATGATGATTATTTATGTAGCTCCATAAATGTAGACAGTTATTTGCTATCTAATCTTCACAATCAAGTGGAATTTCAATAAAAGTCTTAGACTGGATAAAGATCCCAGCCAAGCAGCTCCTAGTAGGGTAACATTTATATAAGTGCACATATTTATTTACAGACAACTGCAACATGGGTTTTGAGAGGCTGGTCTGGGTTTTGTAGATAGCAATATTGGGTCTAGAAGGACTTTTTGCTTTGTTTGTAATAAAATGCATGCGGTTTGGAATTGCTCACATTTAACCTCTTTTTTTATTATTATTTTTTTTCCAAGCCTCAAAAGCAACCAAACATTTTTCAGTTGTGTTGTCATTTCTACATGCAACAGAGAACGTGTCCCATTTTGCAAGATGGTCTTTAGTCATATGGGCAACCTTCATCATACACTCCTTTACAGCCCTTTGGTGTTCGAGTAAACCTGTATTATATATTCAGGGAGAGAAAGGGTGTTTTCGGACCAGATGCTACCCCACACGGCCACCCAAAAGCCACACAGCCGACCGCCCGTCAGAAGGTGGAGTGGCTGGATGTGGGCTCCCATAAGCCACGGAGCATCCGCTCATAGCCACACACGGAGCCCTGCCGGGAAATCCAGCATGCTCCGTGCGGGGCAAGCCAAATCGTTCTGTGGCAACAGGCAGTCATGGAACCCCTGTCTGTATGAACTGGGGTGGTAGTTGAGCCAGCCATGTCAGCAAACAGGTCTGCCGCTCATAGGCACTTTGAGTGGGGGAAGCAGCCTTTGGACAACCCCGCCCCCCCATCGCCCTGCTTGTTTAAAAATACCCCTGGAGAGAACTGAGGTTCTCACCCCCTGTAGCCTATGGGGATGCTTGCTGAGCTGAGAAACAGGAGGCCCTGAATTTAAGCTACACTAGTACACACACCTAGCTCCTAACTCACACTAACTTCACCTGTGTTCACATGAATGCAAATCCTATGTTTGCGGACTAAAGCCAGGGAGGGAGGCTTCTACTCTTGTGTACTGTTCAGGGGAAATGCTCTTGCTTACTTTCCTCTGCTGTTCTAGGATACTGAAATACTTTCCACTTCCTGTGTCTCCATCATGCAGCATCTTGATCTCCCTGGCTGCTTGTTACTTCCAACTTCCTAAGGCTCTCAAGGAGGATCTAGGAGATTAAGGGGAGGGGAATGAGCTATTTAACCTCTGGTTCCTCCTGTTAGTGGGCGGCTATATCCTAAGCCCCAGGAATTTCAGGACCGTCCCCTTGACTACAGGACCCCTGGAAAAGCTGCTCGTGCTGGGACACTAGAGACCTGCTCTCCTAATACCCCCGACAACCTTACCACCACCACCTCCCATTGGTCAGTCAAGCAGGAAACAGGAAGGTAGCTGAGTAGTAACTACTGGCTTATTACTTAGGAGGTAGCTGGCTCCTATCTAAGATTTCCCTATGCTCCTGCCCTGTGCTTCCTTGGATAGTTGGCTTTTGGCTCCACTCCAGCCGTGAATTCCAATTCTGGGTCCTGCGCTTAGTCCAGAGTTCTCCTGCCCTCTGCACCTTTACAAGGAACTGGGCCCCTGGTGAACCCTACCCTACCTACCAAACCCTTAGCTCATGCCTCCAGCAACGGATTCCTGCTTGGCTACAGACTGGGTCTGCCTTCTTGCCCCATGATGGATCAAGTGTAGGGGTGGGAAAATCGGAATCGAATTGATCCGAATCCGATTCCAGTGTACGAACCGATACGCCTTGCATTGCCCATTGAAATGAATAGGTTCAGTTTCCCATTGAAGTCAATGGGGGCGGGGGGGAGACTACGAACCGATTCCAATTCTGATCTGATTAGAATCTGCTGCAATTGAATCCGGTTCTGATTTTAATCTGATTTCCCATCCCATTTTGCATCCCTAAAGCCTGGCTTGGCTATCTCACTATATGACTGGTTATCCCAGGGCTGTAATGGGACTATCCAGAGAGTTGCCCAGACTCTGGGAGAACCTGGATCCTTGGCTGGCTTCTGAGAGCTTGTGAGAAGGGAGACAGAGGGAAATAGCTCCTCCGTGGGGTGGGAAACCCTGGATTCTGGCATGCTTGTGTGAAAAACCTGTACACCTTTCCTTTTGATGAAGGCTCCTCTTTGCCATGTAAGGAACTACAAGCTCCTTCTTCGTTGAGATGGTGATCCTGTGGCAGGATACAGTGCGCGCTAGCAGTTAGCATAGGCTGTAGTTCCCTCGGAAGTGAATAGCACTAACAGCCAGAACGCAGGCTAGCCTTTCCACAAGCTCACACAGCACAGAACAAAGCCCCAGACTCTAGCCCCATAGACCCAAAGTTCTACAGCAGCCTATCAAACAGCTGTTCACCTTCCGTAGGAGAAGTCCTCCTCTTATGGCTGAATTAAAAAGCAGCCAGTGCTCTCTCCTGTAGCTCCAGCTTTGGAAAGGAGACTCGAAGGTCATGTATGGCTTATGCGAGGGGATGTTCTACGTTCAACGGAATTAATTCCATTTTTTTCCCAAGCGTGCCTTTTTGAATATAACTAGTTTTTATTTCTGTCCAGCATCAACATTAGACAAGTGGCATGCATTTACAAGCATTAGCCGAGGCGAACTGGCCTCAATTCAGCTGATTAACAGGGAGCAAGGGTGCCCCGCTCCCTTCATGAACATGGCCCGAACGGTAGGCCCCAGGCTGGGGTTGGTTGAAGAGGGAGCGAAGGGACACCCTTTTTTTGTGTCCAAGGTGGCAAGCCGCCTAGAGCTCCTAATAAAATCCCAGATGTATTGGCCAAGATGTCAGCCCTTCTAGATACGCAGGGTGAAAACAAACCAGACAGCGGCTAGCTGGATTCCCCACCCAACCCGTGAAGTGCTATCGCAAGCACCCCTCATTGCGTCGACACATCGGGCAGAAGAAATATCCAGCCCCGCTCCTCCCCGCACAGTTAATCCAAGCGGGCGGGCAGACAACTATCTCGCCGTCCTCACTCCACGGGTTGGGCCGGGGGAGAACCAAAGACACAAGCGGGAAGGGGGAGGGACGCAGTCACTCCTTTGACCGGTCTAGGTTTTTCACCTGGAACTCTATGGTGCTGGCGGACCTCGCCACTTGGCAGGGCTGCGTGGGACCTAACAGACAAGAGGGTGCACGTTATCCCATGTTAGCCCGGCTCTGCCAGCCTTAGCCCGCAATGCGTCCACCTCTTTTCTCCGGCGGACATGTTGGGTAGCAGTCGACCACCCACCCCATGCAGAAGTGGACAAACATCTGGCAGCCACCTGACAGGCAGGTGAATCGTACGCTAATGTGGGCTACTGTTTTCACCCACAGTGTACCTAAATTGCACGCAAACATATAGGCAGAGAAAAATATAGGGTTAAGCACTGCTTTCAGCTCCCTAGGTGTAAGGGCAAAGCAACTCTCTAGAAGCCGTAAAGTTACTTATTTACACACTGGTATAAGTGAGAATAAAACTTGGCTTAGCTTTTGTGCTTTGTTGGAAGAAAGGCCCATCATCAGCAGAACAATGAATATTCTAATTCATAGATTTGTTTGGAATCAACGGACATGAAACCACTTATATATCGTTGTGACAGAGAGGACGCACAATAAAAAGGAAACATTGCTTTCAAAGTTCTTTTGGTTTTTGCCTCCACCAAGACATTCCTCATGCGACATAAATCAAACCCAGGTGCATGAAATGTTTGGCTAATAAAACAGCTTAAATAATATAGGACGTTGTCTAAATTAAAAGGAAGGAGGAGGGGGAAAAAAGGAAATCCCATCCTATTATTTCTGAGAACTCCCAATGGCATGAAGAATGAATTTTCCTGCTCTCCACCCACTCCTCCCCAGTCCAAGATGGATTCTAAAGCAAGAAGCTTTTCAATGTATTTTATATTAATAGTATTAATTCTCTCTCCCTTTGCATTTATCCATGTCACACCCAACCCATGTTCAAGCTTCTGATACAGAGAGCAGGTGTGCTCTGTGCTCTCAAAGGGAACAAAACCTTCAGTGCTTGAGCCTTCTTGTGCATTTGCTATTGGACTTGGCAAGTTCCAGGCTGAGGAGGCGATATGTTGTTTGCTAGACTATAACAGACGAAACCTTCCACTCCCATTTGCCCGGACATTTCTGATGCTTTGCAAGAGTGGACATGGTGGTGGAATGGAATGCTGCCTGAGCTAGTCCCCTGTGGCACAGAGATGTCCCATTATGCCTTCAGTTGTTTGCACAGGCTGATACAACAACACTCACGCCTTTCCATTCTGCCACATGGTCAGACAGAGCTGAAGACAGGCAAGTCCGGGGGCAGGAAATCTATTCAGGCAGGGAAAGACGTGCAAACTCCCACAATATATTAAGGCCAGGGACCTGTGGTCACTGCATTTTCCCTATTGGCATTTCCCAATGTGGGGGGAAATGGAGTGAATGTGGGGGGCCTGATGAAGGCTACGACCATGATTCTTTTTAGAGGAAGCCCCAAACCAGTATCCTCCTAGATTAGAGACACTCCCTCTTTGTGTGGGGGGAGGGGGAAGGGGAAAACGAGCAGTAGGTTTACCATTCTGAATTTTGCAAATAGCACCGTATATTTTTATAGTGGGCCAAAGCCACCATCCCAGATCTGACACCTCAAATTTCGGGGTGACCAAAATGCACATCAGGGTCCATGTTTTGCACAGCTTGGGCAAAAAGCCAAACCATCCAAAAATAGGGTCTCTAACATTTCACCTAGAGGTTTAGCAGGCACAAAACCTACTTGCTTCCCAGTGTGGGGTGCCCACCAACCATTGAACTGGGACATCCTGAACTCTGGGACTGTTTGGATCACAGTGAACCTACCCACAAGGGAAAAGCAGGACAGAAACACCGTGAGTCCATTGGAGAAGGTCTACACCAGGGGGTGACAGAGAACACGTTGCAATCTGGCACAGAGAACACAATCAGTGCAATCCTTGGGGTGGGGTGTCTCATGACTGTGTAACTCCAGCTCTAACCTTTTGAAGGATCATGCTCTAAATCAGCAGAGTTAGATTACTAAGAAGCCAAGTTCCATTGAATGGTGTAGGTAAAATTCATCCATTCTCAGTAACAGAACATGCTGGTGTAGCAGGATGACTGGGGTGCACCCAGGGACTAAAATTGAATTTGAGACTGCCCTTTTAAGAAAGGAGCTGGCGGGGCCCTTTAAAGTTGAGAGACGTCTGGAGTTCAGGGGCTGGGTCACCTGAGGGCAGGTGAAGTGAACTTAGACCTGGGGGTGGTAGGTAGGTGGCGCCTAGGGCTTCCCGGGGCGAGGAAGAGTGAGCGAGCATTCTCGGTGGTAGGACCGCACCTGGGTCACAGCTGGGAACCCGTTGGGAGTGGCGAGACAGTGGGTCGCCAGACTTTGCGGGAGAGCAAGCGGAATATTTATTTATTTATTTATTTATTATTTAGCAAATTTATACCCTGCCCCCTCCTGCAACGCAGCTCGGGGCGGCTTCCAACAATCAATTTTAAAACATTTAAAATTCATTTAAAAATATTAAATATAAAATATACCATATAAAACAGGGCTAGAAAAATAATAAATAAATGGGTGGGGGACTAAAATCATCCCTCCCCACCCTCCCTCCCAAAGGCCTGGGCAAACAGCCAGGTCTTACAGTTCCGCCGAAATGTCAAAAGGCTTGGGGCCAGGCGAGCTTCCTCCGGAAGGGAGTTCCACAGCCGCGGCCCTACCACCGAGAATGCTCGCTCCATCGTGGCCCCCCGCTTAACACGGGGGACCTCCAGGAGGGCACCCCCGGCAGACCGCAGGAGCCGTTCCGGGGCGCGAAGGGCGAGGCGGTCCCTAAGGTATGAGGGGCCAAGGCCGTATAGGGCTTTATAGATCATCACTAGGACCTTGAACTTGGCCCGGCACACTATCGGCAGCCAGTGCAGAGCTCGGAGCACCGGTGTAATGTGCTCCCGGCGACCCGTCCCCGTAAGAAGACGAGCCGCCGCATTCTGCACCAGCTGCAGCCTCCGGGCCAAGAACAAGGGAAGCCCCACGTAGAGCGCGTTGCAGTAGTCGAGCCTCGAGGTGACGAAGGCATGGATGAGGGAGGCCAGGTCCGGGCCAGAGACATACGGACGCAGCCTACGTACAAGATAAAGCTGGCGGAAGGCAGCCTTAGCGACTGCCTCCACCTGCCGCTCCAGACGCAGGTCTGCGTCCAATATGACCCCCAGACTCCGGACCTGCTGAGCTACAGGAGGGCAAACCCCCCCAACTAGGGGGGCCACCACCCCCTTCGCCCTCCCCACCACCATCACCTCCGTCTTATCTGGGTTGAGCTTCAGTCTGCTCAGCCGCATCCAATCCGCCACGGCCTCCAAACATTGGGATAGCACCGAGATAGCAGGGTCTGGGTCAGTAGAAAAGGAGAGGTACAGCTGAGTATCGTCAGCATACTGGTGACATCGCACCCCGAACCCTCTCACGACCTCCCCCAAGGGCTGCATATAGATATTAAACAACAACGGAGACAAGATCGATCCCTGCGGAACGCCACACGGTAAAGCGCGGGGGAATAAGGCTAAGGAGCAGCAGAAGGCACAGCGGGAGGCTCGCCAAGAGGACGGGGCTAGAGCTCAGCCTAGCTGGCTGGCCCCTCCAACGTCCCAGGCAACACGGACAACCGACTTGACAGGCAAGTGGGATACTCCTGGAGAGAAAGAACCAAGTAGGAGAGCCAACAAATGAGAGATGTGGCGAGGCATGAGGGCCAACCTAGCGGGACATGTAGGGCACCGGGCCCTATTACAGTTGGTTCTGTAGTATTCCCATAGATGGGAATTTGACATTACAATCTGCGGATCGGAAATGAATCCAGACCTCCATTTTGGCAGGTCAAAGCGCCATCCGCAAGACCCTAAAGGATGGCACCAAAGTAAACCTGTACAACCACCTAGGTTCTCCTGATTCTCAAAGGCTTTATATAAGAGTATAAGACGTGCCAGCCATTTATTGGGTCGGACCAGTGGTCCATCTGCCAGAAGATCCCAGGTGCACATTCCTGGCCAATGGCTGCCGAGGCGGGCTAACATGGGCCACAGCAGGACAACGTGTCTGCTCGGCCCCACCATCCCTGACGTGGGACGTGGGCGGCCATGGCTGTCCCTCATTGGCGGCCATGGCTGTCCATCATGGCAGGGGAGCGGGGTGCTGGGAGTGGGGTGGGGGCATTGTCCCATACCTCCTCTTAGCTATGGGAGAGAGTACACCCAGTACTCTCCAGGCGATATCCTTCACCGTGCTGCCACACAGCCATTGTGGTAGAAAATGGGAACGGCAACTATGCTCTGTCTTAGTTGCATCGCGGCCCTTACCTCGCCTACAGTCTCCTTATTGGCCAGTCCAGACAAGTTCCCTGATTGGCTCCTAACGCTACATAATTTCCTGTGCTTTCCCTCCAGCCACGGCTGTGCAGACAGAGGGTCTTCTGCTGCTGCTGGGACTGTCTGCCTAGCCCTGCCTCCCCATTCCTGTCTGTTTCCTTGTTCCACCTACACCCAGCTCAATCTGCTGCTGCTGGTCTTGCTGCCTTGTCTAGACTTACGCAGTCCCTTGGGTCCTGCCTGCACTGGGTTCCTGCCTTGGGTTCATTGCTTGCCTGAGGCGGCGTCATCCGCCAGATTCGAGTGATTTTCCTTGCTCCTTGACCTCACATCGTTACGGAATCACTCCTGCTTCAACCGTTGGCTCCGATGCCCAGCTGATGATGCTTTGGTTTCCAATCCAGTCACTCCGTGATCATGCGCGCTCTGCTCTCCCCCTTTGAATGGACAGTTAATGATGCCTGCTGCCCATCCTGTCAGTGGGTCTGTACCAGGGGCCTTTCCCTTGCTTTGGTTCCTGTGTGTCAGGACTTACCGCCGGTTCCGAGGGTGGGGGGGGGAACTAGGGGCCCTCAGGGTTGCGGGAGGTGTGGAGGCATGGGGGCCCTGTTGCTGGGCGCCGGGATGCTGCGGCACTCAGGAAACAGGAAGTGAGCTGGCGTTCGGCACACCTGGGCAGGGCCCTGGAGGCAAGGGTGGGGGCACGCTGGGCTGCAGCCATAAGAGCTCTGGCGGGGCTGCAGTACCCCACCGGGAACCTTGAGAGAGACTTGCCCCTTCCTTAACTGAGCTTGCATGCAAGCCCTTGGAACCCGGAGAGAGAGAGAGACTGAGTGAAAGGGCATGTGCGTGAGCCCGGTTTAGGTAAGTACTATTCCTCCCTACTAACCCCCCGCCCCTTTGGCACCTCATAGCAAACTCCTATCTCGGCTCCTAGCGTACATGTGTGAACCCAAGCATATTGACCTGTCGCTCCCTGCTCCTCCATGGTAGCTTCTATTTTGGTGTGTGCGGGTGTATCTCCTCTTCCCCTTTTTCCCTTGGTTGAGCGCGTAGCATGGTACAGAGGCCACGTTAAGGTCGGGGTATGGTACCTCCTCTTCTTCCCCCAATGATGATCAGGGTTGCCTCCTTGTAGGCAAACCCGGAGCCCTCCTTGTAGGAGGCAAACCCCTATAAGATCCTGAGGGGCCTTAGAAACCTACGGGCGAGCCTGAGAGGGAGACGGGAAGGTTTACGGTACCCCTACGGCCGCAGGTTCTTGTACCCCGGTGTCTGGCTTCCCCCCCTCCCCATGATACTGTATCCAGAGGCAGGGCTTCTTGAGAACCTAATATGAGCATAGACAAGAGCCAAGCCCGTTGTGGAAGGCGGAGACAAGAAGAGCCATCTCCGATACGTGGATTTCATCAAAGTGCTGCCATTAGGGATAATATTAAGTCTCTCATGGTTGCTCATCTCCTCCGGTCTTTTTGCCCCTCTCAAGCAAGCTGGCTAATCACCATCGTGTCCCGACGCCCAGGGAGGGGTTTCTTAGAAACTGACGTTGGGTAAAGCCATTACGTGATGGCTGGGCTGACGAACCTGGCAGCCCGGGCGGACAGGGCGTCCGCCCACCAGAACACAAAGCAGACATGCTCCCGGCTGGACTGACGGCAGCCCCGCCCAGGGAGAATGTGGGGCCAGCCGACCCTGCCCCTGCACTGCGCGCCGCCCCCACCATGACAGGCAGCCATGGAGAGGCAAATGCTGGCTGCCATGGCAGCCGCCCATGGTGGAGGTGGCCAGGGCCGGCAGACTGGCTCAGAACCAGATGTGCACACTCCAGGATGGCCCATTTTGCTCCAGCCCGGTGGGCCCTAGCTGGTTGCGGAGTGAGAACCTAGGCTAGACGCCAACATGACCCAACATCTGGCAGCCAACGGCAGCCCACGGGGCAAAGCGGGCCACTCTCATGCCTGGTTTTACCCCATGTCCCTGTCAAGCAAACAGGCTCACCATAGCCTTCTCCCTGTGCCCATGGAGGATTGTGTATACCGGGAAGAGACTTGGGGTGTTTTCAGACATGATGCTAACCCCCAGTTTAACCACACTTAAACATTTCTTATGCATGTTACAGGGCTGCATAGGGCACCAATACATGTATACGAACATGTATAAGAAATGTTCAAGTGTGGTTAAACTGGGGTTAGCGTCATGTCCGAAAACACCCTTGGAAACTGATCTAATCTAACAATCAGAGACCACTTTTGGAAATGTGACTCTTTCTGCATTTGGACTGTACATACACAAAGTACACTGCTTCTCTCCCATGGACCTCTAGCACTCCAGCCCTGATAAGAAACAGCAGGAGACAGAGAAGGATGGATATTTGCAGACTCCTTAAGCTAATAGAGACGTAGCATCTCTTGCTAAGCTCTCCTAGACATTCAATATGGGAATCCTGTTAATGAAAGGAAAACAGAGTTAGGCTGAGGAGCAGAGGCCCAGGGTGTGGTAATTCAAGGAGGCAGGGCTGCAGCCATGAATGAAACCTTTCACTGTGGTCCAGAGAAATCCAGTAACATACAGGGTTGAAGAATTCAAGGGCTCTGTGCACCAAAAACAGGCAGCGGAATACATTAACAGGAGTACGGAGACATAACTTTCCTTTAATTAACAGATGCAGCCATTGTGGAAGACCTATGTTGCACCGGCCCTGGGTGCTAATGCTTTAAACTCTCTGTCACAAAAGGGAAACGCGTTGGCATGTAGTAAAAAGGTCCTGCCTCCCAGCCTGCAAAACACTGTCCTTATTTTTTCCTGTAATTATGTCTCCAAGGGATAACTAAAATTTACATTTTGCAGAGTCTGTTTAGCTTATTCAAAGGCTGGCATAGCCAGCGGCCTCCCTGCTAAATAGACTTATTGATACTTGCCCCAACATACATTATACTAAACACACATTCAAATACTGGCTTGCTTGACATCATGCTATATTGTGAACAAATTATTCTCTTTCCCACTACATATATGCCTCTGTGTGTATCACAGTGTGTGAACTCTCTATAATATGTGTGGCTATAAAATGGGTGTGTATGTGTGTACACACACGCTTTCATCCGTTTAAATATGTTCCTGCGCATGCATAAGAACACAAACTCTCTCCCTTCCAGCTATAAAGATACCTTCAAATTCCCTTTCACTGTCACAGGATAGTTTGCCTTCCTCCTCTTATAACCTTGTCAAAAGATAAAAGAGCAGAGAAAATTATTCTTTGACTTGTAAAAAAGAAAAGTAAATGACCAATGTACTAACTTTTATCTTTGTGCATTAGCTAAAATGAACTTCTCTTTACTAACACTCTTTAAAAGAAAACACTCAGTAAAACACTCCTTGACCCACTGAAGTCAATGGAAGTTTTGCTATTGACTTAAAGGGGTCAGGATTTCACCTGCTGTTAAATTTTCCTTGTTTAATCAGATACAAACTTGATCTAAATACTTATTTCTGGCATGGAGCAGTGCTTATCCCTTACTCCTGGGCATGGGTCCAAAAATCCTACTAACAGTAGGAGATAGATAGTTTCCATACAATGGTGGTCTAAATGAAATGAGGTTGGTGGATCAAATGCCAAAAAAAGACGTCCGTGTGTCAACCCCCTTCACTTTGGAATGGCACTAGATGGATCCCCTAGGGTCAGGGCCAGCCCAAGGGTTTGTAAGGCCATGTGCAAAGTCATGGTGCGAGGCCTAATTTGCATAACTAGGCCCCTTCTAATTATGCAAATGTGTACATTTACATAAACTTTACTCCCTCTGAACAGGAAGGATTCCCATTCTCCACCCCTCTGAGCAGCCATGGAGAAGCATGGCCTCCCAATGCTTCCCCCCCCAACATACACCTCCCCACCTGAGCATCTACCACCACTCCCCAGGAGTGGTTCCACTGCAGGGGCAGCTGGGCGGGCAGCGAGGCAGACACAGAGAGAGTCCGCTGCCTTACTGGGGGAGGGGGTGAGCTTAGCCAGTCTGGTCTCCAGGGCCTGTTGCTTCTTGCTGCCGGTGCCGCCTGTGCCTTGTGCACGCACGCGGTGCAACCGGTCCAGAGGCGCTGCTATCACACACAAGACACCCAAAATGCAGCCAGCCTATTAAATGCATTATGCCATGAAAAGAGACATATATATAACCAGTTCATTTGTGCCCCCATAATCAATTCATGCTGCCCCCACCCGATAACCAGTTCATTTGCGTCCCCGCCCCCAGCTGGCCGCGGGGCCATGTGCAGACGCACATGTGGCACATGCCTGGGGCTGGCCCTGTCTAGGTCACCCCTTGAGTTAGGCAGCCATCAAACCCTGGTAGAGCAAGAGTGACCTTTGCTACCATAACCCTTGACAAGGTGATCGTCTGACTGCCAGCCATTTTGAGTTGAACCCAAGAAGTATGTGGTCCACAGGTGGGAAGCTAAGGACTACAGCAATGGAGAGCGAAATTCCCCATCCCTAAAAGTGATCCCTCTGCCTCAGATGAGCGGCACACTGGCCAGGAAGCACAAGGGAAGATAGCACTGTGCCCATGTCCTGAATTATATTTATTTGGATATTTCTGAAAGGCACTACCCTGTAACCACAAGCACATGCTAAATAGGGAACATGAGTCCCCAGGGCTGGGAGCTTAGTCCACACAGGGCACTCAGGCTGTGACTATGGAAGGAATGGCGACAAAGTCGTTCCGATGGTCTCTTCTTCTGTGACGGAGAGTGTACAAGCGTTTGGGCCACACCCTCAGACAGGTACAAGAAGCCGGACTTGCGCAGGGTCCAACAGACGTTGGTTCAATTATAAAAGAGATCACCTGAGTGACTCTGTCTCAACCGGTTACGTTTAGGACCAAAATGGCAACCTACCCTCTCTTTAGTAATGATGGAAGCAAAGGGTTGTTGATGATGGTGGGTCTTGCAATAAGAAGTCCTCCAAATTATTTGTTTATTGTATTGTATTGAACTGAATTGGATTTATACGCCACCCTTCCCACAGTGGCTCATGGCACCCTACCATCCATAAAAAAAACCAACCCATAGTGACAATAAAACAATAATAAAATTAATACAATAAAAACTCGCAGCCTCACCCCATAAAAACCCTCCCACCTTCAACCCCACCCAAAACCTCCAGACAACCCATCCCTGCTCGCCAAATGCTTTTTCAAATAAAAAACGTTTGCACCGCCGAGTCCAGAAGATGCTTAGGCCTGGGTTCAAACGAACCTCCTGGGAAAGGGAATTCCACAAAACCGGGGCAACAACTGAGAACGTTAGCCTGAGCACCCCATTCCCGTAGTCAAGGGAACCAGATGGAACCTGTAAGAGGGTGCTCATGGCCAACCGTAGGGGCTGTGATGGATCCTGGTAGAACAGGCCATCTTTCAGATATAGGGAGCCTAGACTATTTGTTTGTTTATTTATTTATTTTTTATTTCTAAGCCGCCCCTCTTGCCAATGGTGACTTGGGGTGGCGAACAATATAGCAAAAAAACAACAATATAAAACCATATAAATAAACACATTAAAACAGTAATAACATAAAAGTCTGTCAAAAACATTACCCATCCATCCCAACTAACCCCTCCTCCTCCCTTGACCTGGCAAAATAATGAGGTTTTACATTATCGCCGGAAAATGAGGAGATCCAGGCTAAGGCGGAACTCCACCAGGAGCGCATTCCACAGCGAGGGTGTGGTCACTGAGAATGCCCACCAGTCTGTACGGACCCGCCAATAATGCAGGACCTCCAGGAGGGCACTCCTCGACAACCGCAGGGGCCCAGGGAATGAGGTGGTCCCTCAGATAAGCGGGGCCCGGGCCATATAGGGCTTTAAAGGTCAATACCGGCACCTTGAATCAGGCCTGGAAGACAATACGCGGTCAGTGCAAAGCCTGGAGCACTGGATGAATGTGCTGTCTGCGGCCCATCCCAGTTAACAGGTGGGCCGCTGCATATTGTACCAGCTGCAGTCTTCAAACTATCACCATGGGCAGTCCCATGTAGAACGCATTACAGTAGTCTAGCCTGGAGGTGACGAATGCATGGTTTAGACACCTCTTCATTCAGACAGAAGCTATTTGGCATCATGATAAAGAGACAACCCCGACAGGCAGAGGCGGAACTAGGTTGGACTGGGCCCTGGTGCAGGAAAAGGGATGCTGTATCGGGAAACGTAAATGTGCCCTTGTGGACAAGAAGAAAGGGGAAGACATTGGCAAAGGTATTGCCACTAGCTGGCACGGTGGGTTATATCACCCTAGTAGGGATGGGCGAACAGAACAGAGTTCGGAAATTCGGTACGGTTCGGTTTGAAATTAGAGTTCGGAAATTCGGTTAGGTTTGAAATTCGAGTTCGGTTCGGTCGACCAAACAGACCAAGTTCGGTCAAATTCCGAACTTCCGAACCAAGTTCAACCATTCAAAGCCAGGTTTTTTGGTATGTGTTGCCACTAGGGATGGGCAAACAGAACGGAGTTCGGAAATTCGGTTCGGTTTGAAATTCGAGTTCGGTTCGGTCGACCGAACAGACTGAGTTCAGTCCAAACTCCGAACTTCTGAACCACGTTTGCCCATCCCTACACCCTAGCCTTTCATCACTGCAACTGTAAGACTAGTGTAATGACAGAGTAATAAATTGCCAAGAGATGTTATGGAATCCCCATTACTGGAAGGGTTTAAGGTTGGTCAAACATCTGTCCAGGTCAGATAATCTAGGTATAATTAATACAGCCTGTGTGTATTAAGGGGGAAAGGTAGTTGGATTTATGGGAGTTGGATTTATGGGAGTCCTGTCTTAGTTCCATACACAACAGTTCAACACTGAGGGCCCATCTGCCGCCCATAAGCAGTTGGTACAGGCCCAGCCTTGGAGTAGCAGTTGGATGGTGCAGGGATGAGCAGGTAGGTCTCAAAAGAAGGGAGAGCGCAAAGATGGAGACAACGCAGGAGTAAACTGGCCCAACAGCATGGACGGGGTCTAGTCAGTCCGTCGTTCGTCATTTTCATGAGCCTCTAACCCCTCTGCAAAAAGACAAAGAGTCTACAAAACCTATCCGAGACGGGCCCAAACCCAGCCAGCCCTGAACAAAGGGGATGGGCTGATCAGCATCGGGATTTCAGAACTGGCCACTCGGCGCCTAGTTCTGCAGGGGCCAAAGCAGATTGCGGAGAACCTATCGCTGCCTTCTTTACACCATCGCCAGTGTCGACACAGCTCTGATCTTGGTTGCAGTTAGCTCCCATCTCTCAAATGCCATTTCCCATCCCTCAACTTGATTCAGATTTCAGCTTGATGGGGTGGGGGGGAAAGTAGGTGGATCGGGGAGTCCAAACCCTCTGAGTTGGGTGTGGATTTCACTGGGTAGAGAATCTCCTCTCTTTTTTGGTCTACAGCTAAGGCCTTTTAAAGTTCCCTCCCGATGGAGGTCTGCCTAGCCCCAGACTTCCCCTCTTTCCGGAGACAGTGTAAGACCTGGCTGTTCCACCGGGCCTGTGGGGTGGGAGATGGGGAGGGTGGGAGGGTTGGAGGTTGGGGGGGGGGAGCGGTTGGTTCCGCTCTTTTAATGACTTTTATCAATTTTATGTATTTAATTTTAATTATTGAATTGTCTTATATTTTTTAATTTTGTTGTGAGCCGCCCCGAGCTGCTATTGTGAGCAGGAGGGAGTGGGCTATCAATGGCTCCAAACAAACAAACAACAAAATAAAAACAAGATGCACCCGCTCACACCCACACAGCGGACACGGGTGTGTGTGTCCTGTTTGAAAGCAGTGGCAGGCGGGTGGGTGTGTATGCGCGCGTCCACGAAACACGCACCTCTACCCACCACTCCCGCATGGCGCAACCGGATAAAAATGCAGGTTGCTCCGTGCGGGGGCATGGATGGGGGATGGGTCGGCACCCATCTGCACCCGCCTCCCACTTCCGCCCTCAACAGCGTGACCACGGACCGCTGCTGGGGCGCCAGGTGTGTGTGTGTGTCTGTTTTAAACAGGCCTACCTTTGGGTGATTTTGGACAAGCACCTCCCCACCTATTACCTCCCCACCTTGGTTACCAATGCAGCCCTGCAACATGCACGATGGGTGGGTGATTGGTCGCGTAAGCACTTGTCTAAAAACACCCTTAGATTAATTTGTTTTGCTAATGTGTCATTTCCCATATAATTTGTACATCACCTCCTATCAGTAAGAAAACTTTGGGGGAGTGTGGGGGGAAGGGGAGAGAATTTGAAGCAAGAAAACCAACGGATAGTGAAAAGCTTTTCCTGCCAAAGTGACGTATGGCAGGACAGCACCATTCACAGGAGCGTTGTGATAATTCCTGCCACTCACTGCTGGTTGCCTCGCCCTGCAACACCAATATTAGCCTATAGGGGTCAAGAGGGCAGGTCATGTACGTGCCCGTTGGCCTCTTAAGAAGGATCTCTCGGTCTCAAACAATAACTGTACATTTGTTTAGCTGAAGACAAGTCATTCTTAGAGTCTCCGGGAGGAAGCCTATTTAAACCTCAGAAGGAGACTCTCTCTCATTCACACCCAACAGTTAGAGCTGCAGAACTCCAGCAAGGCTTAGTGTGTACATAGTACTCCTCTGTGCCCAAGGACTTCCAGTTTGGCTGGATACATAGATGGCATTATATTTAGCTGGCCCCAGTTCTTGGGCATAATATTTTTTTTAGCAGTGGACTAAATATTTTTAACATATGCAAACATGCATGACTAAAGCAGCTACAGAATCCGGGAGCAGTGACGCTGATGGGTATTCAGAACGGAACAATGTCGGCATTCTACTCCCGACGCATAACGATTAAACTGTGCAGCTTTTTTTTTTTTTTTTTTTAAAAACCAACATAAAAAGGGGGAAGTTTTTCAAGCTAATTTTATAACTATGTTGTAACGAAGGAGCCAACCAACATTCCTCTGAGTTGTGGAATTGAGGGAGTGTAGAGAACAGATCCCCTGCGTCGGCTGAGAGAAAGCATTCTGGGATTCTAAGCAAACAGCAAGGGCCCAGGCTGAATCAATGGGGCAGGAATTCCTGCAGCTGGTATGAAGGTCGGTCACCATCCAGTTCAAGAAGGATGGCTAGAGAAAGGCGGATGTGCACATACACACACAGCACTGAGAAAAATAATGGAAAAAGGATCCAGCCTGCACAAAAGGAATGACTTGAGGCACTGGTTACACAGGACAGAGACCCTTTCATTTTAGGAGACCTGGTTTCAGTTCCCTGCTTTGCCACAGATTCCCTATGTGACCTTGGGAAAGTCGCCTGATCGTCTGTGTCCTAGTTCCCTGTCGGCAAGAGGAGCATCAGAGGGTGCGGCCACAGGAGTTTACTTGGGCAGCCTGACCCCCACCCCCAGGCAGTCAGACCACGCAGAAAAAGGCCGAGAACACGTCGCATAGCAGCCTTGCACCAAATGGGGTAAGGGCACCTAAGGCGCGGTCGCCCATGATGAGCCCAGGCCCCTTCTGCCCTGTTGCTCAGCAAGCTTCACGGCGGGGCTTTGAGTGGCAGGCATTGTCACCTGTCACATGTGGCCATGCCATGGCTGGGGGTGGGATTTTGGTTGGGCCAGGAAAGGAAGGCCAAGCCAGGCCGGGTGTCCGCTCATGTGTCCGACACCTCAGCCAACAACTGCACCATAGATTTATAGAGGCATTATCAATCAATCAATTGTTTATTTGCGTAGCCTGAGGCCATTGCATACACACAGCAATACAAAACAGGACATACAGCACACAAATATTCCTGGTAGTTACTTAAAATAATAAATATACATATTCCTATTTGGGGTAAATAGATACATGATACCCGATCTCCACCAGGGATAAATGTCTATGCATCCCATTCACATCACAATGGGCCATTACCCTGGGCCCTAGACTAACATGGTAATAAAAATACAGTGATCACTATACCATTAAACAGTTCATTAACCTGACCACTTGTTACTATAAAACTGGTACAATAAAACTAACCCAACTTAATCCATCAGAGATGCATTCCTGGGACCCATATACATCACAAGATGCAATTCCCAAAGCCCCTAGCCTAACACAGTACTACAAATTCAACAACAAACTGTGCTATTATAATACTAAACTATGCATTGGGAAATGGGGACTCAATTGCCTAACCCCCCTATTCTCATACATA
Organism: Sphenodon punctatus; assembly: GCA_003113815.1. Lineage (NCBI taxonomy): Eukaryota > Metazoa > Chordata > Lepidosauria > Sphenodontia > Sphenodontidae > Sphenodon > Sphenodon punctatus. The sequence goes on from QEPC01000412.1 coordinate 5,574,058, forward strand.
TAACTTATTCAGACCATCCCCCTGGCTTGTTGAACAACAGCCCCGCAGACATCATCCACAGCGGCCAATTCATCTAGAAGAGAGGGCCTCGAAAAGGAAGTCCCTAATTGAAAAGAAAGTGGATAGTTAGCTATCTGGGGGCTTAAAACAATGGGACACTGTAAACAGGTCTGACGATCCAAGGGGCTGGGGAAACCCCTTCTGGTGACGGAGGAGGCAACAGATTCTACCTCCACTAGCATTGACTTACTGCGTGGACTGGGCAGTGGAACCCTAAAGGTATCCACAGAAGGTAACAATGGGGTAACAGGTGGGACAAACTGGTTATCTACGGGCTTGGCCATTGGGAAATCTACTGGAGGCTGGATGGACGAAGAAAAACCCGGGGAATCTCTAGAGGCATTATGATATTTTCAGTTTTATTCTCTATCCCTTTCTGAATAATTTCTAACATGCTAATTTAGAACCCAGCGTTGTGTACATATAGTTCAGGTTATTTTTCCCTACGTGCATCACTTTGCACTTGTCCACATTAAATTTCATTTTGCCCGGGCACCCAGTGTTGTAAGATCTCGTTGCAGTTCCTCACAGGTTGCTCGTGTTTTAACTACCTTGAATAACTTGGTGTCGTCTGCAGATTTGATCACCTCACTCTTAACACCCTTTTCCAAATCATTAATGAATACATTAAGCAGCACCGGTCCCAATACAGATCCCCGAGGCACACCACTTTTTACATCTCTCCATTGTGAAAACGGACCGTTTAGTCAGTTATGCTGCTGACCTGCACAACTTCCTCTGGCAATGGGTTCCAACCATTTTATTGTACTTTGGGTGAAAAAGCTTTTCCTATTATTTGTTTTAAATCTGCTGCCTGTTAATTTCATGGAGTGACTTCTAGGTCTGCTAATTTTAGAGAGGGTAAATAGCAGCTCCCTAGTTGTCAGTTCCACCCAGTTCATGTTCCCTGTAAAGGTCTGTTATGTCTCAGTCGTCTCTTCTCCAAGCTGAAGAGTCCCAACCTACTGAGCCTTTCCTCCTCCAGAAACCACTCCATGCCTTTGGATCATTTTTGTTGCCCGTGACAGTCTCTTCACTGGGTGTGCATCATGGTAACCCTGTATCTGACGGCACGTTGATGCCAATCAGAAAACTCCTCGCTAAATAGCATTTCACTCGGCCGCATACGATAGGACAAAAGTGTCACCATTTCTCCAGTTACAGCCAGAGAGCAGATAACCCCGCATTCCTAGCATAGCAGCAGCCTGTAAAAATGTCCTGTAGACAACTACTATGCAAGAGCGCTTAGCAGATTTCCATATTATGTCATCCTTCCAGATTTTATTTGTGGTTCCTTATCTTTGAGACTATCAAATGTTTATCCCCTATAAACATGGGCTTACCCTGCATCTATACAAGACACCCAGTGCACTGCTGTCTCTGGAGCAGATGCTGAAATTAGGCCTGGACTGTTGCATGGGTCCATATTACCCGGGGGTGTGATGCAGGGGTGGGTGTGGGTATGTTTTTAGGGGTGGGACACCGGGGAGAATACCGGATGTACCGGTATCAGATCTACCAGGTACCGGATTTACCGGTACCGGCATACCGGATTTTTAAGACTGGCTGCAGTACCGGGTTGTTTACATTGCGGCTATTGACTTCAATGGCTGCAATGTAAAAAATCTGGTTCCGCAGCCAATGTTAAAAATCCGGTATGCCGGTACAGGTAAATATCATATTTATCGGATTAAGCCGATACACCCAAATGCCAGCAATATCGGATCAAGGGAGACCTGGAATTCCCACCCCTAGTGGTTATGCACATGCATTTTAGCCAAGTACCTTATTGACATTTCTTTATTTCTTTATTTGAATTTACATGCCACCCTTCTCAGAAGCTCAGGACCACTTACAATACATGAAATCATTTACAACTAATAAAAGCTCCTAAAATCCCCATGAAATCCACTTAATACCACCTCCCCACCCAAATCTAGCCGCCCCAATCTGTTTTCAGGAGGGGCAGGATATAAATTGATAAAATAAAATAAAAAATAAACCCTCTCACATCCCTACCCTAAAACCCACAACCTCACCTCAGTCCCCTATCCCCGCCCACCAAATGCCTTTTCAAATAAAAAGGTCTTACACCGCTGCCTCCGGAAGATGCTCGGACTCCAATGAACCTCTGGGGGAAGGGAATTCCAAAGCTTCAGGGCAGCAACTGAAAATGCTCTCTTGCGAGCCCTTGCGTTCCTGGACGATTGCAGGGGCCGCAGTGGGGGATGGAAAGACAGGCATGTGTGGTCCGGACCATTTCGGGCTGTAAAGGTCAAAACCAGCACCTTGAATAATTCAGGTCCAGGCGTGCTAGTGTGCAGAATTTACTCGTACAAAGCTGATCCTTGTTATCAGCAAGGCATTTTAGTTATTTGTTGTTGTTGGTCTTCGTTCTTAATTGTAAGAATATCACATATACAGGGTTTGTGTGTTCCAGTTTTAACCTGGTCCACACAATGCATGTGAGACTGTTAATAGCCCATTTCCAGTTTGACTTGTTAGCTCAAGCTGTAAACACACATGCTTTTAGGCTTGGAGGCCGCTGGTTCACTCACCCGTGTGGTGACCAGGTGGCAGCTGTCACATAAATGCATTTCAGACTGGTGAAAAAAGCACCAGACTGACAGCCCTTGGAGTCAAACTTCTCTTTTCTTTTCTTTTTTTAATGCACAACATAGGGACGGCTCAGAGAGCCGCCCTTCAAGTGTCTGTGGCTAGTCAGCTCTGAGAGGCTTAGCCCTGTCCCTGAAGGTCTTCCATCCCCGATGAACCATTGGTTCCTTGTCTGAGGCTGCCTGCCCTCCTGACCAAGCCCTGCCCCACAGATATGAAAAATAGTTCTGTGGCTCCGAACCATTATTCTCACAAGCCCCCTGCGAGTTAGGGATCAGATCAGAAGCAAGAATCCACCAAAACAAAATTATACCCGAAAAAATGGCAGGACTCGTTTTGGTGGGCGATACCAATTGAAACCAATCCAAGTAGATGGGACAAGATTGAGCTTCCATACCCCCAAACTCGATACTTTCCCAGTGTCTGGAGGCCGTGGCGGATTGGATGAGGCAGAGCAGACTGAAGCTGAACCCAGATAAGACGGAGGTAATGGTAGTGGGGAGGGCAAAGGAGGTGTCGGCTCCTCCTATTGCGGGGGGTCTGCCCTCCGGTTGCCCAGCAGGTTCGGAGTCTGGGGGTGATTTTGGATGCGGACCTCCGCCTGGATCGGCAGGTGGAGGCGGTGGCTAAAGCCGCCTTCCGCCAGCTGTATCTGGTGCGGAGGCTGCGCCCGTACATCTCCAGACCCGACCTGGCCACTCTCATCCATGCCTTCATTACCTCGAGGCTTGATTACTG
>QEPC01000412.1:5589317-5623220 GCA_003113815.1 Sphenodon punctatus
CGCCCCCCCGGTGGCCATTTTGCACATGCATGCCCCCCCGGTGGCCATTTTGCACATGCGGACCCCCCCTGGTGGCCATTTTGCACATGTGCGCCCCCCCGTGGCCATTTTGCACATGCGCGCGCCCCCTGGTGGCCATTTTGCACATGCCCGCCCCCCTGGTGGCCATTTTGCACGTGCCCAGAGTGTTTTCTGGGCAACGAGAATCTCGTGAGTTTCTCGAGAACCCTTCAAAAAACACTCTGCACATGTGCCATGGCCACAGCGGTCATTTTGCACATTTGAAAAGTGCACTTTGTGATTTTGAAAGTCTTGGCAAGATCTTGCGTTGGGCTGTGAGAATCTTGTGCGTTCTCACGAGAACCCACAGGGTTCTCCGGTCGGCACTGATTCCTGCTTTAAGAGCACCTCAGCATTTGGTCTCAGGAACAGAGAGGAGCGCTCTCCTTTTTGAGAGAGCCTCCCTACTGCCCTGGAGGAGCACTAGGGACTCAGCGGTGTCGGAGGCCGGCCTGGGCTGTGAGCTCGGAAAATCGGGCATGCAGGTCAAAGCAGGCCACAATGGGCTAAAACGCCAGTCCCCTGCCCGCGGCATACCCGCTCCAGGCTGGGGGCCAACATGTCCGGTCCCCATGGCTGTGCCTCATTGTCTGCTATGGCTGTCCATCATGGCGATGGGCAGGGTGCTGGGAGTACGGGACACCTGCATGTACATTGTGCTCCTGGCACTATCCTGCCACCCGAGCCTGCGGGTGGCAGGATAGCTCCCCAGCTACAGGTCTGTCAGGGTACTGGCCTGCGTTGCCCACGATTTTACACCCTAAGGTGGGCCAGGGAGGAGTTCTGCTGGCCACACATCTGTTTTTACTCTCGCTGCCCACTCTGACACCGATTCCTTGCAGGATTGTACGGGAGGGCTCTGTTCCTCACATCCGTAACATGAGGATAATGGCACTAACCTTAGCTTGAGCGGGGGCGGGGGGGATGTTGTGAGGATAAACGGATATAAGATTGGGTATTCAGACACTTCAGTGTTGGTGCTTCTATAATTACGATGTGGCCACTGCTTCCTGAAATACGAAACCCTATAGTGACTTTATTATAAAGACTGAGATTCAATGTAACTGGCATGAGCACACAGGAACATTCCTTCCTTTCCCAAAGAAACATGTTTGATCCAGTGCTCCGGGGCAATTTTTACCATACAGATGCAAATTGAAAGGCCTCCGTTCCTCGATTTTCTAGCTATTTAGCTCTAGAAATATTGCATTTTATGTCAGATTAGATGTATCACTGCTGTGCAGGTGGCAAGGCGACTGGGATGTACAAAAGAAAGTCCTGGGCACAACTGGCTCATCAGGGAGGTAAGGCAAGAATTCTGCCTTTGGCACAATGGCACCTGCTAACACCAAAACTTATTATTATTATTATTATTATTATTATTATTAGCAAGCATTTATATAGCGCCAGCAATGTACCTGGCACTTTACAAAGTAATGGGATAGACACAGTCCCTGCCCTAGGGCTTCCAATCTGAGACGTGGGGGGAGACAAAGGAAGGGGAACAGAGGGAGAGACAAGGAGTGTAACATTCAGGAAGATGCGAGGTCCCAGGTGCACGCGCTTGGCTACGTTGAGAATGGTGACTGGCTGGTCCATGTGGTGAGGATACGAGTACACAGAGCTCAGGTAACAGATTGTACTGGATGGAGGGTATCAGCAGGAGTTAGGTGAGGGGAGCGAGGAGTCGGGGAGGACAGAGCGGAAGAGGTGGGTCTTGAGGAGGGATTTGAAGGTACAAAGGGAGGGGGCGAGGCGGATGTGGGCAGGGAGGGAGTTCCAGGCGTGGGGGGCAGCGAGGGAGAAAGGACGACGGTGGTTAGGGGAGCAGGGGAGGCGTGGGAGGGCGAGCGAGGGGAACCTTGCACAGATAATCCAGAAGGAAGTGCAAAGTGATATGGCAAAGACTCTGTGTAACAGGGAGGCTAGGGAGCTCCCTGACCCCATGAAGCAAGGGCCCTTTAAGAGGTTGGGCGGCAATGGGTCCGGTTCTTTGAAAGTGAAGCTGGCAGGGTGTGAGGTGGCTGTTGAGATTCTGTGAGGACGCAGGTGTGTGTGTGGAGGGGGGGGGGTGTTGCATGTGTGGAGTGGTTTAGTGGGCCTCACAATGGTCAGAGGGCCAGGAAGTCATGGGCCGTCATGAGAGAGGGGACCACCAAGTGGGGTGGCTGAGAGAAGCAGCAGTCGTTTGAAAGCGACTACGGTGGCCGGACAGAGAGAGAGTGGACTAGCCCCCCAATGGAAACTGACTAGGTGTTGCCAGAGACAAGCTGATACCTATGGTTTGCCTGGGAGGGCTGGATTACGGGGCTCGCTATGGCAGGGTTTAAAAAAAGACTGGGTAAGTCCTTGTAGAATAGGTCCATTAACGACTATTAGCCAAGTAGATTACGAGATGGGAACTTCTTACTGTCGGGAGCAGGGAGTGATCAGCAGGGAGCGGACCGCCCATTGTGACTGCTGGTACTTCTCCCACGAGACCGGGATTGGCCATTGGCTTGATGGCCCATTGGTCTAACTAAATATGGCGCTACTTATGTTCTTATGAAGTCTAGCCCTGGACCCCGTTAGGTTGCAAGAAAGGACTAATTGATTCGAGACGGCGATAGAGATGCTGGCACAGGGAACCCTGGACCACAGACCAGATGCCAGTGAAGAGCAGCAACCTAGACAAGACGCCTCGGAGGCTGGGTCGACAGTAAGCGGCCTTTACCTTTACATCCTGCAACAAGGCAACTAGTGCTGCTCGGGCTGGCGGGGTAGATGAGAGGTTCCCAACCTTTCCTTGGCTTGGCACACCTAGGCCCCTCTTCACACAGGCCGCGGTGGATGGGCGGCGTGGTGGGTAGGTGGTGCATGGGGGTGCGTTCCCACGACCCCCACCCACCTCCATGCATGGAGCATTAGGCACTGGCGCCCGTTGCTCCGGGCATGGGTGATGGGTGGAGATGAGTGGAACACAGGAGCACCCACGCATCCCCACACACACCGCCTGCGGTGTTCCCATGGGTGCCCACTCATCTGCCCTCCGTGGCATTTGCATGGTCGCCCCCATCATATATGTACAAAGGGGGGGGGGCGCCCGTGTGAAAAAGGCTTCAGCAATGTCTTCACAATGCACCCACTTCTCACCCCCCAGGAAAAACCACCACCACGTAGCCATGTATTGAATGCAACCCCGAAAGCCCAGCCTGCATGGGACCGAAGACCAAAGGAGGACAGGAATTGAACGTCTTCACAAGGGCAATGGCAGAGGCTTCCGGGCACCACTGAACGGAAAGGAAATATCCAGCTGAATTCCCTACCTGTCACAAGGAGAGAAGGCTCCTTCCTGCTTCATGGATGCAAGAGGCTTTTATTTCATGAGCTGAAAGAGGCAAACTTGAGAGTGCAGTGAGAGTGCACCACACTGCTTACTGGTGAGCTTGCTTTGACTCTTTTCTTATCACTAATCTCACACTATTGCCTCTTTTTACAACGTTACGTTTGGATGTTGTTGGTTTTCCCCTTAAAGCCCCAGCTCATGCAGTCAAGTGGGCATGTGGCATTTCTCAGATTTCATTTCGAAACAAAACAGAACAAAAACAAACAACAGAAGGTAAATCAAAGGACACCATAATTAAAGGGGAAAAACTCATGATTTAAGACAATCCTGTGATTTGTGGGATCCTGCTCCCTGGTGTTTTACTGATTCAGGTTGGCAGCAGTGAATGTTGGAAGATAACATTGCAGAGCTTTAGATCTTCAGAACAGAAGTGTTGTGATGGGCTTTAAACAACACACATGGGATGTCCGACTCCTACTGGTTTTCAGTGGGAGCCCGGCACCTAAACACCACTTCTGTTTTTGCAAACCTACTGCTGTATCCATTCTTACTTTCCCCCATTTATGCTGGTTGCGTATGTTTTCAAGCTTAGATTATTAAACAAGGCTGGTGAGATTCATTTCCTCTGCTTAGTAAAACTAAGCAATTCTGGAAGTATCAGCAGAGGTATAATACATCATACATACAGGATGTAATAATTCCACTCTATATGGCACCGGTTAGGCCTCCATCTGAAGTACTGTGTTCAGTTTGGGGGCACTATGGCGCCACGAAGATGATGAAGGATTTGGGAAGCAAAACCTATGACGAAAATTCGAAGAGGCTAGACGTGTTTAAAATTGAGAGAGAAAAAAGGCTAAGGGAGCGGGGGGACATGATGATAGTTTCTGAGACAGAGAATAATTGTTCATCATGACCACTGAGGGTGAGAGGAAGGGAACTGATAAAATATTAGGAAAAACTGTCTGACTTTGAGAGTGATTTGGCAGCATAACAAGCTGTGGTTCTCTCATGATTGGAAGTGGAACCGAGAGCTGGATAGCCATCTGTCAGAGATGCTGTAGCTGAGGGTTTCCTGCACTGAGCAGGGAAGTTGGACTAGATGGCCCATTGGCCTCTGAGGTGCTTTTAGTTTCAACTCTAAAATTCTACAATTCTACAAAATGTCTGCCTTGGGTGGTTTAGGTTGAAATAAACTTGTTTTGTGGATGACCTCTGGATGTGCTGTTATGCACCCCACTTCTATGACAGGTTTCAATATATTCCAAATATGAGTTTTTCAACAAAACGGAAATGGTGACCAAAATTCCACCAGCTTTAGAAATGAATCGCAACAGAGAAATTGGGGGAGGGGGGAGGGAAACTCATTAAAATGTAATTTAACAAAATAATAATTAAGCATTATCTAATCTTTCCTGAGCCAGCAGAGGACTTAAGCATTGGCTCAGCTTTAAGCCGGCAAGTAGCGTTATTGGCGACTCACAGACTCAAAGTTCAGCTTGTGCTTAAGTCTTGGGCTGGCTTGGTCTCTTCATCAGGGTTTGCTTGTTTGTGCATGAAACTGATGCAGCTGCGCCTGGGTTCTCAATGCTGGAGGCGAATGCTGCAAACTTTGTAACACAAAGAAAACATGTCTAGTTTCATTTTAGCCAGTGCTTTTTACGGGGTCTAAAACCGTTGCCAGTAAAGTAACCCTTTAACATGCTGGTGCCAGTTACTGCAGCTTGGTCTAAACTGGGCAGAGAGCAGCTTGAAGAGTGAAGCTTTTCAGACAAAATATTATACAGCGTGCACTGGAGGGGGAAAAAGAGAGACCCTGTCTCTAGGTTAAGCAGGTCATTCTTTATACTTGTATTACCCCGCTCCAAGCCAACGTCAATTCCCCCTTTGCCACTAACACAGAGGCCTATATTCTTAGCCAGATACACAGAGAAGTCCGTTTGATGAAGCGCATCAAGATGAAAGGATTCCCCCACAATCTCTCCTTAATTCCGGATAAGTGTTTTCCCTCAAAATTATGAGAGAGGAAATTCAATATTATTTTAGGATTTGCCCTTGCATAATAACCAATAGTACGAGGAGAACAATTCTGTATTCATCTTAAACACAAACAAGCACATTCCAATAATGTTAACTCCTGATTTCAAGTCCATCAAAGGGAATTCAATGTAGGAGTTCTAAGTTGTCCACAAACAGACCTCAGTGCACCTGGGTGCTGGGGAACACAGTATCCGCTTCCTATAAATTTCCACTGCAAGAGAAGAATGCAGCAGTATTGTTTTCTACAGCAGGGTTTCCACGCCAGCCTTTGCTGCTCAGAGGAATGGCAAAATACTTCGCACCATTTGGAAGTGCTACGAAGACCAGCCTTGTCTCTGGGGCTCTGGATGGTTGGGGATGGACAGAGATAGTCGGAGCTGGTTTTTACACCCAAGTCCTGAGTGGCCACGAGGGTAAGGCTGCTTTCATATGAGAAGGGGTCTCCCGCGCTTTTCTTGTTCCTGTGATCTGAACAATCACACCATTTATTTCTGGGCTCCTTTCTCACGAGACGCGTCTCCTGCAATTTTTTTTCTTGGCGCGTTTTATACTGACGTCGCTAATCATGGGGTCTACCATTCTCATAAACTGAAATTCACTAGCCAGGAACAAACCACGGCTCCGTCCTGCAGGTTTGCGGGTTTCCACACCTGCTATCCCATGGTTATACCACCAACAGGTAATTCCCACGTGCCTAGTTTTGCACAACCATAATGCCCATCACTGTAAGAGTAGGATTCGGAGCCCAGTAATGCATGAGCACTCAAGCCATAACTCACGGGATGAATGCAGAATAGTGCAAATTGTAATCCCAAAATTAGTCTCTTGTGTGAAAGCAGCCTAAGAGGAAATCCCACACAGTTTTTCTACTTCCAGCTCAAGGGAGAGGTGCCCATTGGAGGAAGAGTCTGGAGGGGCTATAGCGGAGATGGGGAACCTTTTCTGGCCCAGGACACCAGGAGTCAAGTGTCAGGGGTCAAGTATAATGCCAACTTTGAAAATTACGACAAGCGCCAAAGTCCACAAAGAAGTTTGGGGTACCTTTTGAATATGTTGTCAGATAATCGATAGGCTACCTGATCACCAAGTGGTACCCAGATACCGGAAAAATCTGTAATTTCTTGTACCCGTTTGCTGGTTACTGATCAGTAAATGGAAAACCCCACAAAATGGGACTGGAAATCGACATTCTGGGACACTGGGTACCCGAACTGGGTCGAAATCAGGTACCGATTTGTACCCAACGTTTTTGAGTGGATTTGGGTACCGGAAATAAGAGTACCCCCCTACCTCTCTGCACTTATCGCCCTCCGTACTCCAGCCCATGCACTTCGCTCCTCCTCTGTCCCTTTTCTCACCCTTCCACGCCTTCCCTGCTCCCCTAAACGACTTCATCCCTTCTCACTTGCTGCCCCCCATGCCTGGAACTCCCTCCCTGTCCACATCCGCCTTGCCCCCTCCCTTCATACCTTCAAATCTCTCCTTAAAACTCACCTCTTTCGCTCTGCTCTGTCTGACTCTTTATCCTGCTGAGCCACTATTCCTATACCTACGATCGGTTTACCCTTATCCTTGCAACATGGACCTGCCTGCTGTCATTCTCATTGTAACCAAGCCAAGTACGTGCACTTGAGACCTCGCATCTTCATGAATGTTAGACCCCTTGTCTTTCCCTCTGTTCCCCTTCCTAAGTCTCTCCCCCAGCTCCTGTCTCTCCGATTGTAAGCCCTAGGGGCAGGGGCCGTGTCTATTTTATTACTTTGTAAAGTGCCAGGTACACTGCTGGCGCTATATAAATGTTTGTTAATAATAATAATAATAATATGACATGTTATACCTGTTTTTGCAGTACTCCCCTTCAGCTCTACTCTGGATCTTAATACCACAGTATCTATCATGAGTGCTGAGTTTTCTTGCTCAGCAGGTAATAGAATGGTTAACCTCTGTGTGTAACCTCACACCACCACTAGAGGGAGACAATGCAGGATATATCACACAGCTCTCACGCGGGTTACACACGCGCGCCCACAGCCCCAAAAACTTCAATAAGACTCTGCATCAAGGGTGGAGCTCTAACGGGAGCAGAGGCTGGACGGCCATCTGTCAGGGATGCTGCAGCTGTGGGTTTCCTGCGCTGAGCAGGAGTTGGACTAGAATGACCTCGGATGTACCTTCCAGCTCTACGATTCTGTGATTCTGTTATTCTGTTGCACCCCAGGGCTCACAACCCCTGGTGGAGCCGCACCTTCTGCTGTTGGAAACAGGGTCGGGGCGGCAGGGAAATTCCATTTTCTACGCTAGGGCCCATTCCAACCTAGCTACTCCCCTTGTTTTGAAAGTCAGAGGCCAAATGTAATGTCAACCCCCCTCCCCCATACAAATGGCTTCAAACAACATAGAAACACTGGCATCTTTTTAAAATTTCCAATTTGGTGACAATGGAAATTTTGTTTCAAAGTATTTTGAATTTTTTTTTTTCAATTCAAGTTGAGGGTTTTTTTCTCAGGGGGAAAGGGGGCGGGGAGGAGGAGAGAAAACAGAGCAGGTAAGCTCCCAGTATTACCAAAATCAAAATCCTGTGACACACAGACTAACAAAAACAATTTTAAAATGCTACCACCAGTGTAGCGTAGTGGCTAAGAGCACAGTACCTTATTTATTTATTATTTATTTATTTTCTAGATTTCTATACCGCCCCATCCTGCCATGCAGCTCGGGGCGGTTACCTGGACTGGAATGTAGGGGGAAGCCCCAGTTCAAGTCTTGCTTTAGCCAGAAACTCACTGGGTGACCTTGGGTCAGTCACAATATTCTCTGTCTACCCTACCTCACAGGGTTGTTGTGTGGATTAAAAATTATTATTATTATTATTAACAAACATTTATATAGCGCCAGCAGTGTACCTGGCACTTTACAAAGTAATAAAATAGACACGGTCCCTGCCCCTAGGAGCTGTGGAAGAGACATAGGAAGGGGAACAGAGGGAGAGACAAGGGGTCTAACATTCATGAAGATGCGAGGTCTCAAGTGCACGGACTTGTCTTGGTTACGATGAGAATGGAAAAATTGTTCTATGCAAAGTGCTCCATGTGCCATGGCAGGGGGGGCACTAATTAAAAAAACATAATAATTTCATTGGAAATTTATCTTCAAGAAGCAATTCTCAGTTTTTCCCCAGTCCAAAAGATTATTTATTATTTAAAATAAAACAATAATCAATAACTCAGTTTTCCCCAACCTGTCTCCTTAAATTTGTATTGTATTTCCCTACGTGGACGCTGGGGTTATTTTGTCAAATCCCGGAAGAGAGGGCTACCTTTGATCTCACCAAAAATGAGCATGACTGCTGTTGGGTGGAGTCATGTCAGGCACCGACTGGTGTAAATGAAATCCGAATCCTGCCCAAGGTGCAGAGCACGAAAGACGTTTCTGCCCTCGGCCACTCTGTCAGCGTCTGGTTTCATCAACCTCAACCCTGTAGGAGTCATCCCAAATGCAACCAGAGGAATCTCTGCTTGAGTCTGGAGCTGCGCCTTGCTCCAGCTGACACCGTTGCACAATTTACTAGCCTCCAACTGCAGTCTGCAAGCTACGGAAGGAAGCAATGTTGTGGATACAAGTGCTATTTAGTATTTACAATTGAATGGAACATTGACGCATCTTTTGGGAGCGAGAAGTGGGCCAGGGCGGCTTCTGAAATACACTATTAAATAAGAAAAGAAACAACACATTCACCTCAGAAAAGTCCCCCCGGTTTGTTTTTTTGTTTTTTAAAAAAATCCTAAGTTTCCATCAAGTAAAAAGGGACCAGAATTCTACCCCCTGATCATGGAAATTTCACGTTTCTCTCTTGAACCCATGTTTCAGTAGCTGCCACATGAGCATAAATTCAGATTTCTCAGCACTCAAAGTCCATTTACTTCTTGTTGGCTAGAGGAAGCAGTCGCAGATTTCCCCAGTTTTAGGCCGTTCCCAGTACTACTTAATGTAGGGCCGGTGGGGCCGTGCATTCGGGTTTTGGCAATACACGAATGCAAAAGCCCCTTTTGGCTTCCACACTTGAAACACGTGACCTCATGCACATCCCTGTCTTAATGTGGAATGTGTGTATGTGTACATACACGTTTTCTCTCTCTCTCTCACACACATGCATGCCCATTGCCCACCCTTCTGGGATGAACAGGAGGAGACAGCGGCATAGAGAATGCTCCATTAGTGTGTGCGCGTGTCTGTGTTTGAAAGGAATCCAGGGACATTTTGGTCCGAGGCACCGTAATCGTATACCAAAAAAATGCTCAATGGTCTTTGACGTGTCTGCTGAGGAGAGAGCGGCAGGATTCTCTAAAGTTCTATTCCCGAGAACAACACACAGACACAAACCCTGACTCCTCAGTCAGATCAGTGTCTGTTTAGAAGAGCTCTCCTCTCCTGATAACGTGTAAATCAAGTAGAATTGGATCAGAAATCAAGTGTAAATCAATGGGTATTTCCGGACGTGATGGATCCAGGATGTTCTAGTGTGGGTGTCACTTGTGTAAAAAGGGCCATAGATTTACACTTGATTTCTAATCTTTTTCTAGATTAGATGTGCTCTAGCGTGGGGGCCACCCGTGTAAATCCCGCTGGGGTACGCGCTCCTGCACACACACATCCCCACGCATGGAGGCACTGGAAAAACCGGCGGTGCCTCTGTACATGGGGACGGATGTGCGCCTCGTCTAAACCCTCCCCCCACGCACCGCACATCAACCGCGGCGCACCCCCACCTGCACACAGCCGCGGCCCATGTAAAATGAGCCAATGTGTAGATCAAATGAATTAGATCAGAACCGGTTTGATATTCTTAGGAGAGTGGAGGAGTGAATGTGATCCTACCATGCTCCAGTTGAGCTGGCTCAAAATATTTAATGTTTTATCAGAGCAAGACTTTGATGAAAAAAATTCAATTTCAGCTTTGTCATTTTCCAATTTTAATGTGACGCAGTTGCCGCTGAGCATTGATGCGGCGGTTCTGAGTGGCACTGAGGATGACATAGCAGTGCCAGCGACTGTAGAATGACCATGATCCAAATGGAGCTTTTATTGGGCTGAGTGCAAACTCCAGCCCAACTCATTCAGAAGTGTGTGTGTGTCTGAGGGAGAACATGTTTCTGCACTGAGAGCCCAGAGTCATTGCTGGGTTTTCTTTCAGGGAAAGAAAGCAAAGCACTAGATGAGCAAGGATCAATCTAAGCAAATGAGGGAACTCCAACTATTGCCTGTATAAACAACTCTACCGGGGCTGGGCCACCCAGTTTTCCTGAAGCAAGAAAAAACCAGCAGGTGTAAATAGCAGAGGAAGAGAAATGCCAATAAGGAAACATTTCATTTGCAAGGTTTAAAGAGGATCATTTGAATTACAAATAAGATAAGCAAAAGCAGGGAGAGTCATGAATGCCTTGACAGCAGCCACACTGCTTTTGGTTGATGGTTTATACAAAGCACCACTTACCAATGCTGCACTGACCTGTCTTTTGCTGACACCCAGAGAGTCTAAATCTACTGCCCACCTGTGACCTCAAATCTTGGTCTCTAACAGGGCTGTGCATGGAGGAGGGTCAAGTATTTGTGGTTTGGTATTTGTGTTAATTTGTAGGTTTACCTGTGTTCGCTGCATTTTCCTCACCGTCGCCAAAGTGAAAAATGCAGTGAACACGACTCTTTGCATATGGGTTGTTTTGGCACAGAAGTGCCAGTTCGACAGGCCTTTAAGGAAAAGGGTCAGAGAGCAGTCCAGCTCCAAGGTAGATATCTGCGGCAGTTTCTGAGGTCCAGTTGAGACCTCAGATGCTACGTTTTTATGGACATTTTGTGTTCACTCAGTACCTGAATACACAATTCTAGTGAGAGCCAGTGTAGTGTAGTGGGTAAGGTGCTAGACTTGGACATCAGTGACCAGGGTTTGAATCTCACCCTAGTCAATGAACTCACTGCGTGACCTTGGGCAAATCTCAGCCTCAGTTCCCCATCTGTAAAATGGGAATATGTGTTCCTCTCATCCTTGCCCATCTTGGATTGTAAGCCCACTGGGCAGGGACCTGTTCCCCAAAATCTCTGACTGTAAAGCACTGTGCATGCCTAGTAGCGCTTTAGAAATGATATGAAGTACTAGCATTTGTGCTTCAAATGTGCGAGGCAAGGCGTGCTCTTTGTGTTTATTTGTGTTTTGCCAAAACCCACATGTACAGCCTTTCTCTCTATTGCTCTGATGAAGTGTCGTGATACTGACAGCTAAAACACAGCAATTAAATCCAGCAGGCCCCCAGTGAAGGAGACATAACGTCTCCTGGTAAACCTAGCTTCGATAGTTTGGTGTTTCTGATGCATGTCTGCACTCCCCTGCTGCTCTTGCACTGTAAAAGGGGCTAGTTGTCTCTCCCGTGCCCCACAGGACACTCCTTGCCCCACGTACCCACCCGTGCAAGTGACGGGTCTCCAAATGGAATGCGTTGGGGACAGATGCAAAGGGAGGCTCTTTGCATCACTGATTAGATCGGATTTATGCAACTGCACGTTTACATGTGGCAAACAGGTGGCGATGTTGCACTCCATGAAGAAAACTGAAACGGGATTGCTGTCGTCTAGCCACATTCAGGAGTGATGAGCCCTGGGCCCAGGCTTTTGAAAACTGAATGGAAAGAGGTCAAATATTAGGAACTCGTTCCCTCCTTTTGAATGGAAGTCTCTGTTTCTCTTCCCTTCTAAATGAAGTCATGGGCCATTGGTAAAAAGTCCCGAGGTAGCGGTTTTGCGTTAAGCTTTAAGTGGATAAAGAAAGGAAGAGAGAAAATGCTTTTTGGAGAGGGAGCCTTTGGGAAGGCCGAGCTATTCATGTACAAAAGCTTCAGCTAGAAAATACAAAATTGAGTCATTACCGCTTAAGCAGAGGGTGAAAATAGACGGACGATAGCCCGCAGGAGTCCCGTTTTCGGTCCAGGCTGGCCACACTCAGGGGGCTTTCGCGGTAAACCCAGGACGCGGGCAGGTGCTGCACTCCGCCCAACACCGCCCCTCCCCCATGACTCACAGCTGGGGGGGCAGGATTCTGGGTCCAGGAGGCTCCCCGCACTGTTTGCTTCCTGGTTGGTTTTTGGAGGTTGCCCCCCACCCCACACACACAATTTGGAACTTCGTTTTGGAGCGCTCCAAAGTGAAATTAAACAGCAGACGACCCGGGGAGAGCAAGAGCGGCAAGTGTGCTCGCTGCTCCGACTGCCGGGACCGCTCTAGGAGAGAGGTCTGCATTCACCCTACTAGATGGGCGGGCACGTGGGTGAACGCTGCCCTAGATTGGCTGGCATGGTGGGCCCGCCCACGATGCCCCAGGACTCCATGGCACACGGGAGCATGCGCCTCACCGCCGGCTAATAAACGGGCAGTGAACAAGGGCTGAAAGCCCCTCCTGGCGTGGGCTCTCGTCTCCTTTATAAACCCCGCCGAGAGGGACCAAAATTACAGGAACAAAAAGCAGGTTTCACACGTTTCTGGTAAGTACAAGAGTATTAGACAGCAGAAGGTCTAATCCAGGGGTGGGGGAACCTCAGGGACGGGGGGCAAATGTAGCTCCTGGCTAGTTCTTATGGGGCCCCTTTCCAGTGCCTGGATCGGGCACAGAAAGAGTGAGCTCGGGGTGAGGGGGCAGAGCTGAGGGCGTGCACCCAAGGAGAAGGGACAGATCCATGATCTGGATCCTCCTCTTCCTCAGCGCGTCCCTTACGCACACCCCGCCCCCAACTCACCTGTGGCCTTGGAACATAAGAACGTAAGGAGTGTGCACCACGGACCCAGGTTGTTTTGCATTTTCATTTTTTTTAATTTAAATCTTTTGTTTTCATAAATATAGAAACTTTGTTTCTGTTTTTGCTTTCGTTTTCGATTTCCATTGGTTTCCATGGAAAACACATTTTCTGCTGTAACTTTTTTGGTTTTCATTATATTTGGATTAAACATGGAGAGATTGTACCTCCAATGGAAGGCATTACGTGTACCTAATTTCAGAAGGATTGGAGAAAGGAATCCAATTTTATAAGAAGTTGAATTATGTTATTTTGAAAAAATCTGCATATACATTTCTGACTGTAAAGTCTGTCTCCCATCTAATGTGGATGAAACTTAGCAGGTTTATACCCCTTCCCAAGTTTACTATCTATGCCAAATTTCAGAAGGCTTGGATACAGGGTCCTGGTGGTATAAGCAATTAACTTATGAATGTATATCCAACTGTAACATCTTTGTAGTCCAACCAGTGTACATGACATTTGGCAGGGCTGTATCTCACACCTTCAGGATCATCTCCGCCAAATATCAGAAAGATGTGATAAAGGGTCCCAATTTTATACACCTATGCCAAGATTCTCTGATGTGTCACTGTGGTATAAGATCGGTTTTTTATGCCAATTGGGCAGCAGAAATGTCAACCAAATATCCTCATTCTGTTCTGTAACCATCCAAACTTCTCTCCCCCCTACTTGTTACTGGGAAGTTGGAAGCATCTGTTTAGTAAAGAGCCAATAGAGATTTCTCTTATGTCCTCTGTCACCGTGCTGCAGGATGTGATTTTGATGATAATTAATTGGCCAGCCTGGATGTGTAAACCCTGTCTCCTGATTGCTGGGATGCTATCCCCAAAGTCCCAGTTACGTCCCTTCTATGCCAGCCTCAGGGCCTCCCCCTATGCCCGCCTCAAAGCCACCACCGGTTGGTCCTGTAAAGCTGGAAGCATGCAGTAATTGGCCAGTGAATGTGTCTGTCAGTGTTGGGTTACTCCCCATTCTCCCTCCTACAGCCTCTCTTCCCTGCCATGCTGGCCAGGTGCCTGCTTCTGACTGGCACTGCATGTGCTGCTATTTCTCTGAATATAAGCAACAACTTCAATTCTTATAAAATTGGATCCCTTTATCAAATTGTCCTGTAGTTTGTCAGAGATGACAGGGAAGGTGTGGAATATATTCCTGCCAAATTTCGTGTAAACAGAATGGAATATAGAAATGTTACAGCCAGAAATGCATGTTTAAGTTAATGGCTTATAACATCAGTACACTTTATCCAATCTTTCTGTATTTGGCTGGATTGGTAAACTTGTGGAGGGACCAATATTCCCACATTTCATTCAAATTGGATTAAGGATAAAGAAGTTGTAGCCAGGAATGTGTATGGAGCTTTTCTTAAAATCAGAACATTCAATTGATTCTAAAATTGGTTTCCTTTATCCAATAGTTTTGAAATTTGGTAATCCTACTGCCCTCCATTGGGGATACAATCTCCCCAAGTTTAATCAGAATTGAATTAGAAGCAAAAACGTTATAGCCAGAAATATGTTTTTCAGTTTTTTCCCATTTTTTTTTTTAAAGTTCATTTTTGTTTTTGTTATTATTTGTTGTTTTTGTTTTTACAACAACAAAAAAGAAAATCAAAATTTTGATTTTTGTTACCATAAGAATGAAAACCAATTTCACACCTCTAGTGCCAGACTGAGTCAGACCAATGGTCCATCAAGCCCAACATCCTGTCTCCGACCGTGGCCAATCTTGGTTGCTTGGGAGGAGTAACGAATAGGTGTCAGTGGGCAATCCATTCCCTGTTGTTCACTCCTAGCTCCTGACAGTAAGAAGTTATGTCCCCTAAACCTACCCGGCTAATAGCCTAATGGACCTACTTTTCAAGAACTTATCCAATCCTTTAAAAAAAACCAGCTATACTACTGGCCTTGACCACAAACCCTGGCAACAAATTCCACAAGTTAATTGTGCATTGACTTTCTTTTATTTGTTTTAAATTGGCTGCCAATTGGTTTCATGAAGTATCCCCTAGTTCTAGTACTATTTGAGAGTGTAACTAACCATTCCCTGTTTTATTCGTTCCACACCAGTCATGATTTTATAAACTTCTATCATATCCCCTCTCAAACCTTCAGAGCTGGAACTAATTTTCAAAGCAGCCCCTGGAAGGGAAAAGGTACCCTCACCCCTGGTTTAATCCATGAAGATGCTTAACTGTCTGCGCATCTGATCCTTCAGCAGTGAAGCCAATAACTTGCTGGTGACTTCAACAGTAGCTGAGTCAATGGGATTTGGGAGCACTCAGTACCCCCCAGCAGGCAGGACTGGGCTCAAAGAGATTATTATTCTCATTAATTACATTTGTTCTCATTACAGCAGTGTCTTAGGATGAGACTCATATTCCATTGGGCTAGGTCCTGTATTAACCTAGTCCAATGGGTATTCCTTCCCCCACTGGCTCCACTGTCTATACTCCCCCAGCCCCTGCTGCCCTCTAGCCCCCTCCCTACCAATCACCCTGGCACTTAGCACTAAGGTCTCTGGTCACCGGGTACAATGGCATCACGCCCATGTCACAGTCACTGTGACATTGCCAGGCAGTAGGGACGGGACTCTGGGTTTCGGATAGAACTGAAAATACCCGATAACGGCCATTTTGGATTAATCCAACATTTCGGTTCTTTTTCAGTATCAGTTGTTTTGGATCTTTTCCACTGATTTTTGTTTCGGATTTTTAACATTGCGTTTTTCCTCCATTGACTTCCATAGGCAAACTGCAATGTTAAAAATCCAAAACGAAAATCAACGCAAAAGGTTCAAACCAGCCAATACTGAAACGAGAACTGAAATAAATGAGAACCAAAACCGAAAGTAACTGAAACCGATTTTTTTTTTTTCCCCCCGGAGTCCCACCTTTACCAGGCAGGTAGTGGCCGTACCACGCTATTAGGAGTTTGTAGACCCTCATATCTCTGGAATCTTCTGATGCGCAAACATGGGGATGGGCATTTTGGTCGTGTCTTGGTGAGACTTTTAAAATGAGGTGTCACATGTCTGCCTGGCCGGTGTCGTTCCAGAGATGATACAGGGGCACAGACAGATGCAACCGCCGCCCAAGGCATTCCCTATTAAGCTTTGCATAAAGAACACCTAAAAAAGGATAGGAACTACCACAAAGAGCTTACAGTAGACACAAACAAGCCAGGTAAAAGGCTGGGAGAGGAAACACGGGTGCAGAGAGAGGGTGGGTGAGCTTGTATCCACAAACACTTAACTGCGGCATAAGTGACATTAATTCTGCAGTCAAGTCTTGTGTGAGTTTGGGGAAAGACTACTCTGGGTTTGTTTAAACGAGTAAATGGTGAACTGCGGAAAATAGAGAAAAATTCTCGGCCGAGAAAGTGTTGAGAAGCAGCGGTTTTCTCAGTGATCAATTCACACTAAAAATGAGCTGAGAACCATGATTCTCAGCAAGAAACAAGAGAAAATCAAGATCGAGCTACAACCCTAAATGTAGGCTAACCAGAGTATCCGCCAGAGAACCGGGTTCCATGGGGCACAGGTGGTTCCCCGAATCTTTGTATCTACTGCCCAGCAGTTCCAAACCATTCACATGGGATCCTCCTCCAAAGCCAGAGAGGAGAGGAAAGGTTTGTTTGACCCAGGTGGGTCTGGTTCTTGCAAAGCACACAACATATTACAAAATATTACAGTGGCATTGACAATAATAAGCACCCATCTCTAGCCACGTTATTCTACCCAACCAAAGCACATGGAGGCTCAGGGCATTTTTAGATGAGACGAAACTCCTGCAAGCAGGAAATTAAAACTGTGATTAAAACTAGCGCCTACGCGCGTATGTTACGCGGGAGCTTCTGTATCTTAATCCAGTATCTGGAGACGGCGACATTAAGGGTTCTAGAATGTGCACTCCCAAACTTGCGCACTAAAGATGTCGATCAACATCTAAATGCGTCTCGTGTGAGATCGCATTTGCTCCAGTCACCACTTTTAAAGCATACAGAGGCAGCTGGAGAAGTGCTCCACTCTGTGCACCACACTTAGGGTCTGTCTAATATCGTTATTTCTCTCTGGGACCCCCAGCAGTGAGGACAGGGAGAAATGCGGCTTTACAGGTACCACAAGTAGGGATGGGCGAACAGGACCGAGTTCGGAAAGTCGGGTTGGAAATTCGGTTCGGTTCAGAAGTTCGGTCAACCAAACTATTCGAGTTCGGTTTGAACTAAATGGAATATTATCTTTTAGGGATCGTTGAACAGAGCCGAGTTCAGAAATTCGGTTCGGTTCGAAAATCGAGTTCGGTTTGGAAGTTCGGTTCGGTCGAGTGAACTGGTTGAGTTCGGTTCGAACTCCGAACTTCCAAACGGCGTTCGCCTATCCCTAACCACAAGACTTTCCCCCACACGCGATGGGGGTGGGGGGGGGGGATGTGTTTCTAAACAGCATGTGGGCATATACTGAGGGGTCGTGGAAGATTGTTGCAACCCGCAAATTTCATCCACATCTAAAAAATGCCCTCCGTGCTGGCATAGTTTGCCGACAACAGCAGAGGGCCAGCGTTTTGTCCACAGTTAGAAACAAAAAGGAGAACAAAACAAGAGTTTCTCCATGCCTCATTGGCACCAGGAAACAATGGATGAGACTGCACAATCACTGCTACTCAACCCTGGGCTTTGCTCCTAGGCTCAGTCCAGCGCTGTAACTGCACCAGAAAAGAGCGCCCTCCCTCATCTCTCTCTTTGAACGCACATTGCTCAGATGGGTTGCTGTTGAAGTGGATAGAAATTCTGCCCTTGGTCTTGACAGAGGCAGATTCTAGAGCACGAGGCTAAGCAAATAGTAACATCCAATATTCAGGAAGACATCCTGAACTTCAGCAAGGAGGAAGCACAGGCAGTTTGGCACCCAATTAGCCCTACATGGTAAGTTGAATTCTGTCACATCCTCTACGAGGGGCAGGCAGTTATGGGTTGGGAGAGGCTCACGTTTCTATATGGCTCCTTCCTTCAAATGATTCCCCTTGGGCTCTCGCCTTCTCTGGCAACAACGAGCTCAGCATGGGACATCTCTCAGGTAGGTGGGGTCCAGGCCATTTAGGACTTTAAAGGTCATCACCAACACCTTGAATTGGGCCCGGAAGACTATCGGCAGCCAGTGCAGCGTACACAGCACCAGTGTTATGTGCTTGTAGTGACCCATCCCCATAAGGAGGCGAGCCGCCTCGGTCTGCATCAGCTGCAGCCTCTGGACCATCAACAACGGCAGCCCCACGTAGAGCGCTGGATCCAAAAAGCCTCAGTCAGTACCTTTCAGTTCAAGCTCCGACTGCAAAACCCACCTCACCCCAGCCTCCCAACTTCCTTCATGACCCGCTTCCATACGGTCACCGACGTCTGCTTCATTTGCTTCGAAGCACACAGGGTAAAACCAAACATATCGGCCGTCTGACCACCACCCACCCTGCCCTGGGTCAGGCATGGTCTGGCTCAGGGCACAGAAGAAACGGGAGCCCCACTGTCCGGGGGAGAGGAAAATGGAGAATGTGTGGCTGGCAGGGACCATTCCCACGCTGTACCCAGTGCTCCACCCCCCATCACGACAGACAGCCATGGTGGCCAATGATGGCCAGCCATGGCTACCTGCCATGACGAACCCAGGCTGGGCCGGCAGACCTGCCTGGAAACAAATGTGCAGCTGTAGTGTGGCCTGCTTTGGCCAGATCAGGTGGAGGCTAGCCCAGGCAGTGATCTAAGGGCTGGCCTCCAACACGCTCTGGGGCAAACATCTGGTGGGTCTTCAGCAGATGTGCTGGTGCCTCGCAGGCCAAAGCATGAAAACGTGGGCCACCGCGGGCCACCGTCTCATCTGTTTTTACCCACAATGGCAGTGCCACCTTAAATGCAAACAGAGAAGGGCAGGGTGGATGGGCCACATGGTGGATCAAGGAATAATAGAGCTGGCTGGCAACATTTGCCTGTAATGGGATCCATCATCATCCCCATCCTAAAGTACCCAAGAAAGGGCTAAGCAATCTGTGGTCAGCTGTCTAAATGCAGAGGCAGAAAGGAAGTCTGCTCTCAGAAGCAGGGGTGGCTTCTAGAAGCCCTGCTCTGTGTAGCTGGGGATGGGGATTTGCTCGTTTCAGACCCCAAGACGCAAGGAATGGGGACAGAACCATCCCATATTAGGGAGAAGGCATGACCCCAATAAAAGGAGAAGCACCTGGAGACGAGTCAATTTTGTACCAATGAGCAGTGGTGCCGGCAGGAGTTTTCAAGACGACGACATGTTGGCACTGCTGACGAATAAAGGATGGTTTAATGGACAGCTGCACAAAAAATGCAAAGCTTATTTGCAGAGGGCAGAGCTTATTGGCTTTGGGGGGGTGGGGCTTGTCCCTCTTTGGCCACTGGAAATGTTGGGAGTAGAGTAGAAAACTAGAGTAGAGTAGAAAACCGGAACACCCAACAAATGTACAGTACCTGAATCAACTCAACAACATTGGGTACCGACTGGACATGATTGCAACCTGATTTGAGTACCCAATGTCCCGGAATGTCCACTTCCAGTACCGATTTATACTTCCTTATTGGTTTATCAACTCCCGACAACTATTTATTGATTTTCCATCCCAGAAAATTGAATTCCGGTCCCATTTTAAAGATTATTGTTGTTTCCATCCTAATATACTGATTGGTAATTGGAAAATCACTATTTGAAATGACAGATTTTTCAGGTATTCAAGTAGCCGATCGGTACACAGATGTACCCAATGCAGTATTTGGAAATGCGGATAGTATCCTTGGGTGCTAAGTTAAGTACCAGTTTCAGCCGTAGTTGGGAGGTATGCTGACCTCACCCTAGTGGCCTCCCCCCACAGTGCACCCCCATACTCCAGAGGCAGAAAGAGTGAGCACCCTCTGTGTCCCAACAGATCTGCCCTCACCTCTTTCGGAAACTCTTCAGTATTTTCCCAGTGAGCTCAGCGATTTGGCGAATGTACACGTTTCAAACCTATGGACGCTCATACACCTCCATTCCTGATCGGCATAAATTTGCATGGATTAATTCAAATTTAAAACAGCCCGTGGCCTTCAGCTGACATAGGGGGAAAAAAGAATTTTTTTTCTTCAAAGCAAATTTGGGAAATGAAATCCACCCACCCCCAACACACACACTCAGAAAAAGCCCCTCACGTAAACAAGCCTCAAACCTTCTGATTTCACCCTCAGACCTCTCAAAAGCATGAACACATGAGCTACAGGAAGAAAAGTGATATCTCTCTCTCTCTCTTTAATACAGTCGCTAGAGAAGGGCTTCACATGCTGCCCAGTAAGTCAACAATATGCTTATTTGGCTGTTAGCTGAACTTTGAATCTTGGGTTCTCTTCCTCACTGTGGCCTTGTGTCACTTCCCTGTTAGCTTATTTATAAATTAGGCAGCAGCTGTTCCTTACCGCGTGGAGAATGGGGTTAGCGAAAGGTGAAAGGACGAGGTGAAGTGTCGAGTAGAATTACACTCCCGATTTTTCCTTGTGGGAAATATTCTCCAGTGTGCCAGGAGGTATTGGCGCATTCATGTGTACACACCCCCACCTGCCACGCACACCCCCTCAACACGACTATTGACATGGAGTGTCTTGCCTCTGTCACTCCTCTCGGCACTGGCGCCTTGCCCAGACAGCCAGACCTGGGCTCTGCTGAGGTGTCTCACCTGAAGTTTGAGTCTCAGCTCCCCACCCCCCACACCCCCACTTCCGCCTTTGGACTGGGTAGCGTTGAGGGAGGAAGGCTAAGAGTTGCACGGCCTGGGAAGATTTTTTATTAAAATAAAAAGAATAATAATAATTTTTAAAAGCCCTTGCTTAAAAAAACCCATCTTTGGATGCCAACTCCTCAGCCAACTATTGCTCTGTCTATAACCTTTCTTTTGGGGGGACGTTATTGAACGGGTGGTTGCCCGACAGCTCCAGGCTTATCTCAGCACTGTCGGATTCCTGGACTCTTTTTAGTCAGGCTTTCATCCTGGATATGGCATGGACACTGCACTTGTGGCCTGGATTGACGATCTGCGCCTGGAGATCGACACGGGGAATTATGCCCTAGTGATCTTTCAGCGGCCTTTGACGCAGTTGATCATGAAGTGTTGTTGACATGACTGCAGGACCTGGCAGGGGTGCATGAGACTACTCTTGGGTAGTTCTGTTCATTCCTGTCGGGAAGGTCTCAGTAGGAGGTGATGGGTAATTGCTTGTCATCTCCCGTGACCTCCCCTGTGGGGTCCCACAGGATTCCATCTTGTCTCCTCTCCTGCTCAATGTGTATATGAGGCCACTGGGCAAAGTCATTTGGAGGTTTGGTGCGAGGTGTCAGCAATAAGCTGATGACTCGCAGCTCTACCTCTCTTTTTCATCCGACCCAGGGTCCTGCAGTCTCAGTGCTTACCCGATGCCTGGGTGTGGTTGGGGACTGAATGAGGGGTGAGCCGATTTAGGCTGAATTCTGACAAGACTCAAGTGATGATGGTGGGCCGTTCTTGTGACTTGGAGGGGATCGGGACTCCTCTTATTGATAGAGTCCGGCCCTCTCTGGTCACTCAGGTTGTGGACCTCAAGGTGCACCCAGAACATCAGGTTGTGGCACTGCCCAGGAGCGCTTTTCACCAGTTACATCCGGTGAGGAGGCTGTGGCCTTTTCTTTCCGATTCACAGCACACCACCATCATCCAAGATTCTATCCCTTTGAGGCTAGACTATTGCAATGCGCTGTACATGGGGCTGCCCTTGATGACTTTTCGGGAGCTGCGGCTGGTGCAGAATGCGGCAGCTCAACACCTTTTGAGTACAGGTTACTGGGAGCACATTGCATACTGGGTGTTCCAGTGTCTGTACTGGCTGCCTATAGCTTTCCTTCCACAAGTCATGGTGCTCTTTTTGACCTTTAAAGCCCTAAACAGCTTGGGCCCAACATATCTGAAAGGCCGCCTGTCCTACCACGCTCCATCGCGGCCTCTGCAGTTGCCCAGGAGTGCTCTACTGCGGGCTCCACCAATGATTCTCATCTGTAGATGGGGGGTTGCAGGGGAGCGTTCTCGGTCGCCGCCCTGGTGTCGTGCAACTCTCTTCCCCCAGAGGTTCACTTGAGCCCAAGTCTGACCATCTCCCAGAGGTGGTGTACACGTTTTTGTTTGGTGCAACCTTTAATCAATTAATTGAACTGATTAATCAATTAATGGGCAATCACTCAATTAAAATTGCCCACCCCACCCCCCAATTAATCAGAGTGGGAGATTAGTGACAGCTGTAAAGACATGCACAGATAATGCAAGAAATGTTGTTCTAGGGGTTGAGAAATCCAATTTTGAAAATGTGAGATGTACTAGTGCTCATACTCTACAACTGAGCATAAACAAGGCTCTTCTGTTGCCACAGCTGACAAACAACTTAACAAGTGTCGTAAAATTGTTGGTCACTTCAAGCGTAGCGCGCATAAAGAAACTCTACTCTTAGCAAAACAAAAAGAACTTGGACTAGGTGACAGCAAGCTGCAGCAGGATATTGCCGCTAGATGGAACAGCACTTTTATAATATTGCAGTCTTGTAAAGAATGCAAAGAAGGAAGGCTGTTTTTTTGTTTTTCACTTTTTCTGCTCTTTAACGTTCATTAAACATGTCTGACAATTTGACCACAATTTCTGGTGAAATTTTCACTTTTTGGAAATGTATGCAAAATATGTAAATCATATGCAACTTTTAATCGATTAATTAATCGATTCATTGACTAAAATTCTACAGATTAATCAACTGAGATTTCTTTAATCAACTTGCTGCCCTAGTTTTATGGACTGTGAGCCATGATGGGAAGGGCAACAGAGAAGTCGCCAGAAAGAAAGAAACAAATAAACAGTAAAAGCAAATTTGTTGGAGGAAGTGAAAGTTGGATTCAATGTAGTGTTGAGTGTGGTATCTGGTCTTCCAAGGACTATCGTTTTGGTACCATTTAGGCCCTCTCTCCAGTGCCTTCCACCCAACGAAGTTCTTTTCATGAATTATAACTAAGCTTTGCAAAGTCTTCTTATCCGTACTGTACACACACAGCACAACATTATAGGCTTTGATATTGGTGCCCTAAAATGAGAGTTTCTAAAAGTCCATTCTCTGTTCTGATGCCGTGTAAGGATTGTGACTGTCCTACGCAAAGGCTGTCATGCTGTGTTCTTCTTCTGGGGGCTTCTAGGAAGAGGTGCAGTCTCCGAACACAAATCAGATAATCCGTTCCGAGATTCGGTGCTGCTTGGGAAGGTCCCTCCTCTTTGTGTGGGAGGATGGATTCGAGCAGGGGTGGGGGGGACCTCAGGCCCAGGGGCCTAATGTGGCCCCATGGCACATTTTTTATGTGGCCCCTTTCCAGGTGGGCCAATTCGGTTCCTAGCTCCAACCACTGAAAGACTGAGTTCAGGGTAAAGGAGCAGAGACGAGGGGCATGCACCCAAGGACAGGGGATAGATCCATGGCACAAATCCGTGACCTAGGCCCTTCTTTTCATAAGTGCATGCCACATATCTGGGAGACCGCGCCCCGCCACCCTTCCATGTTCCATTGCGGCCCCTGTGATCGGCCGAGAGCGCCTCTCTGTGGGTACGGTCTGCTAGTCTTGTTCATACAACGAGGGCTCGCAGGGAGGCGTTTTCGGTGGCTGCCCCCAAGTTATGGAACTCCCTTCCCCCAGAGGTTCATTTGATTCTAAGCCTTGGCATCTTCCGGAGGCAGCGGTGTAAGATCTGTTTGTTCATAAAGGCGTTTGGCGGGCAGGGATGGGGGCGGGGGGGTTGATGGGTTGGTTTGGGGTAGGGTTGTGACGGGGGTTGGATGTGGGAAATGAGACAGTGGGATTTGTGGGAGGGTTGGGGGCTTTGGGGGAGTTGTTTTTGTCTTTATTGTTTTTATGGACTTTTTAATACACTTTTATATATGTTTTATTTGTAAGCTTCCCTAAGCCTTTTTTAGGGAAGGAGGGGGGGGGGCGGGAAATAGAAATTTAAATAAATAAATAACATTAAAATAAAAATTAAGGACCCTCGTCCCCAGCTTTTATGTGGCCCCTGAAGCCTGTACAAAGGGCCTTTTCAGATGGACCGCGGAGCTGCCGCGGTCCGTGGGGGATGGGTGGAGGCAACGGACGCGCGGTGCATGTGCGGGCCGGCATATGTGTGCACACCCATCTCCGCTGATCTCCATGCACGGAGGCCCCTCCGTTTTCCCCAGTGCCTCCATGCATGGGGGATTGGTGGACTAAAGATGTTTGTATCAGAGGTTTTTCGAAGAACAGATGTTACAGGTCTGCTTTGTATTAGTTGGCTATTTCCTCTACTCTTGTCCATTGTAATATTCTAATCTTGAATTTACCATGTAGATAAACTCCACCCTGGGCACTAGTGGGCCTTAACCCATCGGCTGAAATGCTTTCCATCTTTGTGGGCCGACCTAGGATTGAGCAATAGCTCAATTATCACTCCTACAATAAGATGGCCCTTCTGGTTTCCACTGGATGTGTATTAATTTATTATTAATTATTATGATTATGATTTATATAGCACCAGCAGTGTACCTGGCACTGTACAGTCAATAGTTATAGACAGACCCTTACCTCCAGGGGCTCCCAATCTAAGAGACAAGGAAGGAGGCGACAAGGGAGAGGTGAACATCAGGAGAGACAAGAGGACATGCATGAGACTGAGAAGTTGCAGGTGCATGTGCTTCACTTAGGGTGATTTCAGACGTAACGGGGCACCCATTGGCCCCGGCACGGAATCGCCTTTTGATTCCCCGCCGGAATCAGAACAGCCCATCAACAGACGAGCCGGCTGATCCTGGAGGGGAATCGGGGGAGGGGCTGCGCGGTGCAACGTGCGGCCACACAGCCCCACCCACCCCCATGCTCCCCAGGCCGCCCACCCTCCGGGAGACGGGCGGGTGCAGCAGCCAATGCAGCCGCTGCACCCGATTCCATCCCGGGGTCTGGACCACGGCCTGGAATCGGCGGCGGTAACAGATGTTACCGGCTGCTGATTCCGGGCCATGGTTCATTTAACCACGCTTTCGGAGATGGTGCCAGCACCATCCTCGAAAGCGTGGTCAATTGGCTCGCCGCCGGTGGTTCGCTGTGGTGAACATCTGGCAGCGAGCAACCACACGTTAGGCGACCATCTGCCACCACAGGGGATTGTCTGTGGTTGACCGTGATCGCGTAACGGCTGAAAATCCCTTAGTTACAGGGGAGTAATTCTGAGTGATGGAGGAAGAGTACGCATTACGCAATGTCACTCATGACAAGCCAGGAAAAGCCTGATGGAAGAGGTAGCTTTTCAGAAGGGATCTGAAAGTTGGGAGGGAGTGAGCAGAATGAATGAATCAGGGAAGGAATTCCAAGCGTGGGGAGCAGCAAGAGAGAAGGGGCGAAGATATTTTTAATTATAATTATTTATTGCGGCCGAAGCCAAAGAAACATAAAAAGTATAACACATACAACAGAAAAAAACATACAGGCAACAGTCTAAATCTAAAGAAATACAACCATAAGGAAGGAGAAAGCAATCCAGAACCAATTATAAAACTAATGTCCCTGGCAACCACAGCCCAGTTACACTAATTACCAAATTTCCAATTTCCTCAATGGCTGACTAAACAATACAAGATAATAATAATAATTTTGACAATATGCCAATAAGACTCCTAGTACATACCCGAGGCTAACCGTTAATAGGCTGCTTAAAGTTTACGAACAGAGTCCTCAAGTTAAATGCTCGCATCAAAAAGTGAGCCACCACAGTTGTAATCGCAGGGTCCACATCTGCCAGGGCAAATAATTGGAAGCTCCACTCAGTTCTCCCTGGGAGCCTCCGAAAGAATGGGGCAAGGAGCTCTGTGCGAATAGCGTCATAAAGATGACAATTGCATAATATGTGGTGGACCGTCTCCACACTTTCAGCATCAAAGGGGCACAATCGATCAGCCAAAGGTATAGCCCTCAAACGCCCCTCATAGAGGGCAGAGGGTAAGGCATTTAGCCTCGCGCACATAAATAAGTACTTCCCCCTAAGAGGAATATCAGCAGAAAGATAAGCCGGCCTCTCCAAGGGGGATTTCAAAAGGGGGAGGTAACCCACCATGTGGACCGTAGCTCTAATTTGCGCCATCTCCTCCTGCAGGCTCTGGTCCCGCAACCTCCTCAGTATAGTATGCAAGGTAATTCCCAAGTCCTTACCAGCAAAAAAGGAGGGGGCAAAACCTAGTTTACAGAGAGCCCGCTCCACTGCCCGCTGCCACTGGCTCCTATAGGAGTCCTCCCTCCAATATTTGATTAACCCCTTCCTCTGTGGCACAAGGAGCTTAGCCCAAAACTTCATCACCAGGGCCCAGGCTTCCACAGACCAGGAACACTGGCCACACTCTACCCTAATTGCCGCAGAAGGGGTACCCCCGGGTACCCTCAGAAGCCTTTGGAGGAAGCCCGTCTGGAGACTATTTAATTTCCCAGTCCATCTCGGAAGAAGAAGGGGCATCCAGACCTCTGCCCCATATAAAGCCTGGGCACGAACCCTGACATTGAGAACCTTAAGTGCAGGGGCTACGGCACGCTTCCCTGAATGGACAAGGAGCCTAGCAAGAGCAAATGCAGAGCCCCTTGCCTTCACCAGTGCACCCTCTACATGCCTGCTCCATGACCCACCTGCCTGAAAAAGCAGGCCCAAATAGCGATAAGCACCTACTTGCCTGATCGTATGTCTACCCACCCTCCAATGGAAGACACGTCGTGAGCTGGAAAAAACCACAACCTGGGACTTATCATAATTGATCTCTAGCTTATTTTGAGAGCAAAACTCGGAAAAACACTGTAGCTGTCGCCTTAAGCCCACCCTTGTCTGTGACATGACTGCTATGTCATCGGCGTAAAGGAGGGCACCTACTGAATGCCCCGCCAGTTTGGGGGGGGTGAAATGATGGTTCAGCCAACAGGGGCACTATTTGATTAATAAATAGGATGAACAAAATAGGGGCAAGAACGCAACCCTGCCTAACCCCAGAAAAAGTGGGAATATCCTCAGTAAGGTGGCCAGCCTGATCCGTCTTCACAACAAGAGAGGAATTTTCGTGCAAGGCACCAAGAAGTCCTAACAACCTTGGTTCCACTCCCAGGGCAGCTAACCTTTCCCACAAAAGCGCCCTGTCGACAAGGTCGAAGGCTGCACGAAGATCAAGAAACGCAACATACAGCCTCCCGGATTTGGCTCGATATTTCTCCACAAGATGGAGCAAAATGAGACAATGCTCCACAGTGGAGCGGCCTTGTTGAAAGCCGGCCTGTTCCGGGAATATGATGTCATGCTGATTAATCCACAAAAGAAGTTTGGACAGCAACCATTTTCCATAAATCTTGGAAGCTACACATAAAAGGCTAATAGGCCTATAGCTTGCAGGGTCTGCACCATCTCCCTTTTTGAATATTGGGACCACCACAGCTCTACTCCATATGGCTGGGAGTCTGCCTGTATTATTTATTGATGTAAACAAGGCGGCCAATCTAGGGGCCCACCAGTCAATGGTATCCTTAATCACATCTATTGGGATAAGGTCCAGGCCAGGGGCCTTACCCTTCTTAAATGTGCCGACAATCTCAACTATTTCCAAGGGCGAAACCGGGGGCCAGAAAGGCGCAGTAATCCATTCCCTGTCCAGAATGGGGGACCCGAGACTAATCTGGGGTCCCGCATAAAGACCACGGAAATACGCAACCCAAGTCTCATCCAGGATTGTCACAGGGGATCGACCGGGCCCAGGCCTGGAATGCCTATTCATTAACATCCAGAACCGCCGTCCATCTTTGGAGATGGCCGCCTCCAGTACCTCATCCCAATAGCTATCCCAGTAGGCAGCCTTCTTAGCTTTAAGCGTTTCCTTATATTGCCTCCTAGTCAAAAAATACTGCACAGGGAGAACCCCCTCCCCCGTCCCCCTATATTGCTTATAAAGCACAACCAGCTGAGTCCT
Source organism: Sphenodon punctatus (assembly GCA_003113815.1). Classification (NCBI taxonomy): domain Eukaryota; kingdom Metazoa; phylum Chordata; class Lepidosauria; order Sphenodontia; family Sphenodontidae; genus Sphenodon; species Sphenodon punctatus. The sequence goes on from QEPC01000412.1 coordinate 5,617,628, forward strand.
AAGGTCCCGACACTCCCTATCATACCAGCCTTTTGGATTTATAAATTTACACTGGTACGGGGCCGAATCACGAATCATAGCAGCCAAAAGGGAAGTCAAATCCCCTATCATCTGTAAGAATTGGTCAATAACCTGGCGACCACCTTCCTCCAAATCATATACCACTGTCCCAAGAAAGGCCTTAATTTGGGCAACTCTTGCGGGATTGAGTCTAATTGTTATATGACGGGGACCACCCCGCGGCCTAATGCTGGGTGATGAGACCCCCCCCAGGCATCCAGAAAGAAGAAGCTCCAAGGTCAAGGGAAGATGATCACTCCCTTGGCAAGTGCCTACCGCAAAATGCCCAATCAATGGGATTACATCCAGGGATACGGCCACATAATCCCCGACACTGGATCCCATGGGGCCAAGATATGTAAATTCCCCAGGGTAGTCGCTAAGCCCAGTTCCATTTAGAATACACAGAGAGACCTCCCGAAGATATTTAGAGAAGCAAGGGGGTCACGAGCAGGGGAAGGTGGGGGCAGAGATGGAGCAAAGGCTCCCGGACAGGAATGTTGCAAGTTACAAGAGCGGAGAGATATCGGGGAGCGAGGCCATGTAGAGTCTTGAAGGTGAAGACCAGGAGTTTGTGCTGAATGCGTTTCCGGAGAAGGAGCCAGTGTAGTGCGGACAGAAGGGGCTGAACATAGTCAAAGCAATGGGCAAGGTGGATGACTTTGGCAGTAGAGCATTGGACTGAGATGAGGGGGGTGGGAATGAGGAATGGTTGGCATCATTTAAAATAATGGCAAACGCAGCTTGAAATTTCCGGTGACTAGCTATGCATCAAGAATCTTAAGAGGGAGTTGAAAAATACTAACTTTATAGTTTTGACATGTAAACAGTTTGTAAATACAGGCTATTTTGAAACGTCCGTAATATCAGGGATGGCTGATCTCTGAGGACTTGCATATCTGTTGTTTGGATGCTGTCATCCAAACAAATGAGGAGGCAGCAGCCGACATTCACCACTGACTCACATATTAGAGATGCAAGGAATCAGCGAGCGTTTCTCTGTTTTCACAATCTAACATATTTTATTTGCTTCAGTTTGTTGGTAACTGTTGCTTAGTGGAGGGACACCAGGCATCTAACGTCTTGCTGCTCCATGAACTGAAAGCCAGACTGTGTAGACACAGCCCAAGGATATTTAAAGGCACATGGCATGGAATCTGTGTGGACTATTCCACCTAGATGGCATTTGGACCCCAGGATGATACAACCCCACATTCAAGGCTGTGGCAAGACTTTTAAAAGCTTCAATCCACAACACTGAAACTAGTTACTGGCAAGTTTTGTTTGGGACGTGAATAATGCAACCAGTCAATTACGATGAGACTCCAGCTGAAATTACCCTCTAGTGACTAATAAAAGCAACCCCTTAGTGGTGTGAGGTACAGTCCTGCTTTGAAAAGCTTTCCTTGTCTCCCCTGGAAAGCTGCAAAAGAGAGCAACATCTTCACCGAGCTCAGGATCATTTTTATAACACTAGAGGATGCAGAAACACAAAAATCAGCCTGGAAATCAGTTGTATGAAATTTAATTTTTTTAATGCTACACAGGCCTTTCTGACAACTAAACTAAACCTCAAGATAAATCAGAGCTGGGCTTGACATTAGTAGATCAGCAAGTATCAATCATAAATACTTTTGTTTTGTCTTTGTACCGTGCAGCTTCCAAAGCAGGACAAGATGACTTATTCTCCTTGCTACCAGATGTGTATAGAATTTAAGAGACTAGCCTAAAAGCCTCTCAAAAGGACCAATTCTCTCCTCATTTGTTCCTCGCGTTGTCATTTCCATCTGTATGCAAGACGTTACAAAATTTGTATGGGAGAGTCTGCCTTCATTACGTGTTAGTGCAAGTGATGACACAAGGTGTAAGCTGGAAACGCGTCAGATGTATGGAGTAATGGAAGCCAGGTCTCTGCGCTTGGCTTGCTAGGTGATGGCTGATCTCAGACGATGGAGTCAACGCCTCCCACTTCGGCTACAACCTCAGTGGATGTACATAACCCCTATCCCTCCCCACTGCCCCAGCGCGACCTTGCCTGCTGGTAGCTGTCACGGACTAATTCCACCTGGGGTTTACGCTGGGTTCACAACTCAAACAGATCACCGCGTGAAATGCAGTTGATAAAGCACCTGCTGCTTGGAGCCACAGAACGTCCCAGGGAGAGGAGCCCTACGGGATCGATGAAGAGATATCACTAGCGTGAGAGCATTCTATTGACACAGAGATTAGACAGCGGCAGAGATCAGATTCGGAGACGGTATCATTAGGAAGGACCATTGAGATCATTTAAAGACCATCAGAAGAGCACAGGCCACCTCAATTTCCTCCAGTTATTATTTGTACCCCCAAGCCCATTCAACAGACAGAGAGATGCCACTTTTATGATAACGCTCACTAGGGTTTTCTTAATTTTGTTTATGAAAAACACATGGGATACACTTTCCATTTTTAAATTGAAAGTTAACCCTGTCACTAAAAAAACTACCCAGCACCTTTCACCGTAGGAAAATCTGTTAAAGCGAATGCTTTCTTCTTAGAGCTAATTGATCTACATTAAAAAGGCTTTTGTTTGTTAGGAAACAACATTCATGACAAAACATCAGATGGGTTCAAGTTAACTCAGAGCCTTGGTATTTTAAACAGCCAAATAAATTCTCACTAGCACATACAATTTCTTAACTGCGTTATTAATCACTATTATTAATTATTTGTATTGTGGCAACTTTATTAATAGACCAGTCTTCAGGCATGATGTCTACTTGCAACTTTCACAGCTCTTTGGAAGAGAGACTGTATTCTAAGTGCATTGATTTCTAACCGTTGTTCAGATCAGTGGTGTTTTAAGAATAACCATAAATATTCACAGTCTCCAAAGGGTTAATGAAAACTATTTACGAGCAAGACTTTTCTGTACGAAACACCCCCCCCCCCCTTCTCTCTTTAGGATAACACACCACCCACACACAAACTACATGCCTGCAGGCAAAGAACCTTTACCAACTTATGGCAAACTATGAATTCCCAAGTATTCTTCAATTACTTTGTTTCAGCCCGAGTCTGGTTTGACCTAGGGCTTCCAGTTTCAGCCCAAAGGCAAGTGGTTTACTAAAAAATTCTACATGCTTTAACTCAGTCCTGAACTTGTCCAGCGCCGTACTTTTGTAAAGAGAGGAGTCAGTTTGCGAATCTGCAGACTGCCATTTCACACACAAACAAGCAGCGGATTAAAAAGCTTTTCGAACCCACCCATGAGAAGGATGTTTATTTTTAAGGGGCTGATTAAACTGTATTTTCCTAAGGGGAACTAGTGAGTTCTCAGTCTGCTCAATGTCGTGCAAAAACAGAGACAAACAGATTTGAAGTATTTCCCCGACGTTTCCTTTATACTCTTTCCTCTAAAGAAAGGCAGGCTCAGTAAGTTCCCATACCTGTATGTGTATGTGTACAGCAAACCACAGCTGCAAGTGCTACTTCATGCGGTGTTAGGTTACAGACTGTCAGGGCATCATCAGGCTGGAGGTCCCCGACAACAGAGAGAAAAGTTCCTGAAAGCAGAGATCTTGAAAATGCCGCAGTTTCCAATTTCTTCGGTTGCAAAAAGGCTGCAAACTCCCCCCGCAATTCCACCACAACAATTTGCAATACAGAGAAAATCAGAGGTGATTTCCCCCTCCCTTTTCCCCTACAGAGGTGGACGCTCCACTTTGCTGGCTACGTAGTCTCACCGCACTACTTCCAATCTTCAGACAGTTCTCGGACCTGGGAATATCATTAAGGCTCCAGTTGGACAAAAAGCATCAGAGGAAGGGCACCCGACCCACGTTCCAGAAGAGAATGCAAGGGTGTGCGCTGGATTGAAGTCCGCTGCCTGCGGTTGCTACCGACACAAGCCCACCTGCACTCACATTATTCCGGTCCGACAATACTATATTCAGTAGGGGAGGCATGAATGCCCAGTGTCTGCTGATGACTTCACTTCATTAGCATGCTGCTGATAGTTCCCTCCGACCGTCTTTTTTACTGACTTTAAGGCTCTGCTAATCAAAATACTGAAGCACTTAACTATTTCCTAACTCCAAGCTTTCAGAAAGCAACATCCTGAGAGGTAACAAGAGATTAACAGGCACAGAAATCCTCAACGCCGCCCGGCAGAGCAGCAGTTCAAAAGGCAATAAAATATACGGATGTCTCAGTTCATTGCCATATATTTTCAATATGTTCCAGTTTTAGGTTTGTTTTTTTCTCTCCCCCCAGCAAAATATTATCGTTGAGAGCCAATTTGCAGAACTGCATGGGGCCTTTTTACAGCAAACAGTTGAAAAGATTAATGCTCTTGCATGGAAATATTTTTCAATAGATTCCTAGATTGAAAGATCAAATGGGACCAGTTGAGCTCCCCTAGTCTGCCCTCTTGAGTTGCACAAGACAGTAAATCTCCTGCAATTATTACTAGACTGACCCCGTCCGGCCTGTATTTCACTAAAGCGCATTTTTAGAAGGGTGTCTAGTCTTGATGTGAAGAATGAGGGCATGACGTGAGGGTGTAATGGGAAATCTGTGGGTGTAGCTACTATAGGGACAGGAGGGACATTCATCCCAGGCCCCAAGCTGGGGGTGGGGGGCATGGGGCTCAGGCAGGAGGGACCACAAATCCTTTCCTGTTGTGGCACGGCTGGGCGGAGACTGAGGGTGCTTTTAAACGAGATGGAAATGGCGGCTGAGCCCTTTAACAGCCGCCGTTGACACCGTCCGTTTAGAAGTCCAATGCGGCGCGCAGCCGTGTCTCCCCCGCGTCAAGCCAGCCCGGCGATCCTGCCCCCTTCAAGGCGAATGCTTTAACCCGCACTTCCAGGTTCCCTGGTAGAGTGCACATGCGCAGAAGGACGCGCATGCGCACATACTCTCTACACCGTGTTTGATGCTCTTCTGAACATCAGACACATCGTAGAGAGAAAGGCGGGGAGTGGGGGGGGGAGATGCAGCAGAATGAACGATCCCGCTTCTGAGCGGGATCATTTAAAAGCACCCTGAGCTGAGCAGAAGCAGAAGCCCCTGAGTGAGAAACGTGGGACCCACTCGTTGAGTGGCACAGGACAGAGCAAGCAGCAGCAGCAGCAGTGCGGGGCCAGTAGCACAGCAAGCAGCAGCAGCACGGGGCCAGTAGCACAGCAAGCAGCAGCAGCACGGGGCCAGTAGCACAGCAAGCAGAGGGAGGGAGAAGTGGGAGGGGAGGGAGAAGATCCTGACATGGGGCCCAAGTCCATTTTTTGCACCTGGGCCCATTCCAAACTAGCTACGCCATCTGTCCCCTCAAATTTGGCGATGCTGTCTGAACGGCCACCAATACCCCTGCCTTTCCTCCTTCCAGTAGTGGTGGCGTTGTATGAAGCCAGACGGAGCGACAGCAGGGTGAGGAAACAGGGCCAAGAGCCAGGGGGGTGGAGGGGATCCCCAGTTGGGCAGCAAGTGGAGGCTGTGGGAGGATGGGGGGGGGATGGGGGAGGAGAGAGAGCAAGCAGCCAAGGGAGGGGGG
>QEPC01000412.1:5623493-5641589 GCA_003113815.1 Sphenodon punctatus
GAGGCCTCTGCTGGGGATCCTGGAGGGTCTCAGGTAGCACGCCTGGGTGAGGCCTCTGCCGGGGATCCTGGAGGGTCTCAGGTAGCGCGCCTGGGTGAGGCCTCTGCCGGGGATCCTGGGTCTCAGGTAGCACGCCTGGGTGAGGCCTCTGTCGGGGATCCTGGAGGGTCTCAGGTAACACATCTGGGTGAGGCCTCTGATGGAGACCCTGGAGAGCTGAATTTGAAACCCTGCTGCTGTGTCAAGTTGTGACAATACTGGGCTAAGATGGACCATTGGTCTGACTCACTTAGAAAGCTCCTTATATCCTTAACTGCCGGGGGTCATGGCATCCTGGTCAAGGAGAGCCTATGGGTATTTTCAGACGTTACGAGATCATGCTCAACCACAGTCAATTCCCATATGGGGAGCGTGATCTCGGCACGTCTGGTCAGTGTTACGTCAGATGTTCACCCCCGTGAATCACGGGGTGGAATCAGATTTACCTCGCCGGAGGAGGGCCAGAAGCGTGGTAAATCTGATTCCACCCTGTGATTCACGGGGGTGACCACCTGGCGTAACACTGACTAGACGTGACGCTGACACGCTCAACCACGGGGAAATGCCCGTGGTTGAGTGTGTCAACGTCACATCTGGCCGCTGACCACGGCCCGGAATCGGCGGCCATGCTCGCCGCCGATTCCGGACTGTGGTCAATTTCCCAGGGCGGGCGGGCGCAGCGGCCGGATTGGCCACAGCGCCTGCCCATCTCCGGGAGGGCAGCCTGCTGGGGGAGGGTTGGGGGGCGGAGCTGTGCGGTCGTGCATTGCGCCGTGCAGCCCCACCCCCTCCTCAGATTCCCCACCGGAATCGGCCACCACGTCTGTTAGCCCGTGATGCGGTTTCAGCTCTTTTCAGTGGGGAAATCACAGGGTGTTTCCGTGCCGGGGTCAATCGGCCCCGTCACGTCTGAAAATACCCTATATTAGGTAGATCTTCCTTCATGGCATGGGACCCTTCTACACCCTTAATCAGAGCTGAAACAGTTAGCAAAAAAATTATCTACAGTTAATATCTGGTATTGTTTGGTATTGCTTGGTGATTATTTGAGAATCTGTCCAGTAACCACAGAAGTTAACCAGAAAACCGGGTATTACCGTTTACCAAATTACTGGTTATCACATAACAAAACCAGTCCGGATAGATGGAGGGAGTAAAAAACAACCAAAAAAGTCCATTTTTTACCACACGGTAATGTGGTAAATGGTAGTCGGTATTAGGAATGGGCATCCAGAGAGAACTATGGATTCCGATTTGGATCTTTAAATCTGGACTTAATTATGGATCCATATTTAAATCCATAATTAAATCAATATAAAATGGAATATATATATATATATATATATATATAAAATATTACGCATGCGCAAAATGGCTGCTGGACCATTCTGAGCATGCGCTGCCCTTTCCGAAATGCTGGCAGCGGTGTCATCGCCATTTCGAAAAAGAGCAGCTGTTCTGTTCACCCGTTAAAAACAAACAAACAGCACATGCGCAAAATGGCTGCTGGACCAGTTTGCACATGTGCCGCCTTTTCCAAAATGGCGGAGAGACTCTCGCCGCCATTTTGAAAAAGGCGGCACATGCGCAAACTGGTCCCGCGGCCATTTTGCGCATGTGCCGTTATGTTTTTTTATTTCAAAGATTTTAAACCAAATTGCTATACACCTGTTATGGTTTGGTATGGATTGATATGGATTAATCTGCAACTGCCCATTACGAGCAGTTATAAATTAATCTGAATCCGTGATGCCCATTCCTAGTTGGTATAATGAGGTAATCAATGGGTGCTTTTACACACACATTTCTCCTGCATGTTTGCTGTTACATCCGGAACTTTCTGTGTGTCTAAATCACTCACCCAGATCGTAAACATCCGGATCTTTGAACTTCTGCGTAGAACTTCTCCCAGAACTTTTTTGTGTTAAAGGTTCTCCTGGTAAACTGCTTTACTCCAGGCAGCTGTGGTCACTTGGTTTCCATGGCAACCCCACACGTCTACAGCTGCGGCCCCAGGGCAGCCCCTGCGGTCTGCCGGGGGCGCCTTCCCTGAGGTCCCCTGTGTTAAACGGGGGGGCACAATGTAGAGGGCGTTCTCGGCGGCCGGGCAGCGGCTCTGGAACTCCCTCCCAGAGGAAGCTCGCCTGGCCCCAGGTCTGATGGCCTTTCGTTGAGCCTGTACGACCTGGCTGTTCGCCCAGGCCTTCGCAGGGGAGGGGAGGGAGGGGGAATGTTTGGGGGGGGTAGTTTTTAGATTATTTATACTGTCGTTTTATGTATTTTATTGTTGTTTTAGTATTGTGAGCCACCCCGAAATGCCATGGGCATGAGGGGGCGGCCAATAAATGGGAAGAAATAAATAAATAAATAAATAAATAATACTTTTGGCTGTCTCAGGGCAGTGTTTGTGTGAAGAATGAATCTGGAACTTACTTGTGGACTTGTAAACCCAGAAGACTGAAAGACCAGCACTTTAGGTGTGTGTAAAAATGCCCAGTAATTCTGTAATCTGAATACCTGGATAGTCGGCAGATACCAAGCCGGATAATATTCAGCATCCAACTGGATAATGCAATATTCAACCAGATATCGGATAGCAGTGGTTACTCATTTAGCCTCTCCTCCTTATAGACAGGCTACCACATCCCTGGCCAGTCAGCGCCAATGGTTAATTATCTTTACTCTTAAAGCTGAGCAAATTCAAATTAGAAATGAGGAACCAAGGTTTAACTTGCAGCCACCTCCCCTCTTTGCTGCTTTTTCATTGTTAATGTTTATATTTAAAACAATATTTAGCTAGTATGTATTTTTTTTTAACCTGTGCATTAAGAGACGTGGAATCATTCATGACACAGAAGTTGCCACTGCAATGTGTTAGGCAAGGCCCATCGGAATGGCATCTGGCCTCATTCCAAATGCACCATTCTCTCTCTCTCTCCATAGGATCTATGCAGTTCACAGACAATGAACTGATTATTACAAAGCCCCGAGTTTAGCAATGGGGACCCTGAAGAACAGAGAGATGAAGTGACTTTGTCCAGGGCAACGCAAAGAACAAAGGAAGGAATGGAATCCAAGTCTCAATTCAAAGCCTTCATCACAAGGATACACTTCCCCCAGGTACGGCATCTCTGTCAGCGGGCATTTTTACACACGCACGTTAAAGTTCTGGATGTTTCAATCTTCTGGGTTTACAAGCCCACAATTAAGTTCTGGATGCATTTTTCACACACACACATACACACACACACACACACACACACACACACACTGCCCTGAGGCAGTTCCTGGATGCATTCTTCACACACACACTGCCCTGAGGCAGCCTAAAGTAGCCGCAGCTGTAGACGTGACAGGCTGCCATGGAAACCAAGTGACCACAGCTGCCTGGAGCAAAGCAGTTTAACCAGGAGAACCTTTTACGCACAAGTTCTGGGTGACGTTTCACGCAGAAGTTCAAAGAGCCGGATGTTTAAGATCTGGGTGAGTGATTTAGAGACACAGAAACTTCAGGCTGTAACATCAAACATCCAGGAGAAATGTGTGTGTAAAAACACCCAACGTCTGTTCCGAGAGAGCATCAAGAATGGAACTGCGGCGTGGGGTGGGGTGGGTTGAGGTTAGAATTGTGTGTGCTTGCACACCTGCACAGGTGTGTAAGCGCACTGGACCATCATCTGTCAGTGTTTCAACAACAAATGCCATCACCCCCTTCCGCTCTGGGAAGAAGAAATGTCACCAGATTAACATTAAAACAAAACCAGAAACCCTCCTACGTTCTTATCCAATTAGCGCCCGATAGTTACAACTGAGAAAACTGACCCTAAAAGCTTTTAATAAAGGCCTGATGTGCCGTTTGGTAAGAAAGCAGCGGTAGTATGAACAGCTGTGGAGTCCCATTGAACAGGAGGCCTGATTCATTCTCTGCAGAATGAGGTCAGGAGCGCATGAGTCTCTAAGCATCCATTTCATCACACAGGAGGTGACCCACATTTTTTACTACTGATTCACAAACTCAGCTGCACACAGCGATGCCTTTAGACTAGAAAGAGAGACAGAGAGACCCAGGACTGCAGGGGGTAGAGGCTCCCTCCGGAAAAAGAGCTGAGTGTGTAAAGGCTTTTATTACTGTTGTTATTACTCCTCTTCTTGGTTTTCTAGGATTTTCCAGAAAGGAAATGTAGCTGAGCTTTAGGTGTAAAATTTCAGATGCAGAATGCAAGAAGAAATCCTGTACTGAACCAGAGTGAACACGGATTTCCAGAGATCCTCTTTGCAGTAGAGGGTTAGAGGTGAGTCAAATGGTTCTCATGAAGTGGGAGCCCACCTCAGTCTTGGCTCAGTTTCACACCTCGAACTCAAATGAGTCCTTTGCACAAGTCCTGAAGCGTTTTTCTCCTTTGCAGAAGTTCCTGAAGCGGAAGTTCTCCTTTGGAGCAGAGGTTCACTGAAGTGGGAACTGCTGGGATTATTTCATAGCACTCACTTCCCGTTCAGCGCCAGAAGGGCTGAAATATCTCAAAGGAAGCCATCTTGGCCACCTCACCAGGGATTGAACCAAGGACCACCAGGAGTAAAATCAAGTAAGGGAACATCCACACAATGCTCCTCTGGTTTGCCAAACCCTCTTCACAGAGCACCCCCTGTATGTTGGAAGACAACACTCTCTGCTCTTCAAAGTTCCTTCCCCCTTGAGTTGTCTTCCAACATATGGGGGGGTGGTTCTGTGTAAAGAGGGTTTGGCAAACCGGAGGAGCATTGTGTGAATGTGCCCTTACTTGCAAATATGTTTCATGGCAAGAGAGACCCTTCTCTAAAGCTCCTCTCCATATTGGCTGCTACAAGGGCACCACCTGGAAACTCTCTGGGAATGAAAGGGGTCTGCGATATTATAAAAGTGGGGTTTCCAATCTGGAGTCTGGAGTTTGTGTTGTAGGTTCAAAGTCTTGGCTCTTTTTAAAGGAAAAGGCCCATAAAATTTAATAGGAAAGGAGAAGCTTTTAATGGATCCCCCCGTCCCCCCGGTACAATCATCCTAGAAAAATTAATAGATAATTAGGTGTCTGCTGCAGAATTCTATAGTATGCTTTCTTTTAGAAGCTTTAAAGGTAATTTCTATAAAATCTATAAGATCTATAAACTATGTAAAATCTATAACATTTCTGTTAAATCTATATCAGTGATCCACTAGTCAGGCATAAAATACTACTCGCCAGGTCGGCATTTGCAGTGAGGAAGTGAACCCAGGGATGTGAAAATCCCATTTGTCAGCTCAAAAAGCATACTCCCCAGAGGCAAGCAGACAAGTGGATTTACAGCTGTGTCTATGGCATCCCATCGCCTTCATCCCGATGAAATTCGGTGTCCAGCTTCTTAATTGGAAAGAGTCCCAAAACAAGTAAAAATTGCCTCGGGCATAACACGCCACACCCAGACAGGCTCCCTTTCCTACTTTGGTATTTATAGAATACTTTATGGTGCACTAATTAGGAAGCAGTGCATTTCATCCAAGAAGCTGAAAGTGCTTTACAAATACTCTATAAAGCTCACCACTGCCTTGGGAACGCCATCATTCCCATTTTACAGATGAATAAACCAAGGGACAGGAAGACAAAGTGGATCGACAAAAATCACAAGAGTTAGTTTGTTGAGGAACTGGCAAAAAGGTCTTGACTTCTGGGTCTCTTCTGTAATCCAACGGTTCTCAAACTGGGGTGTGCGGAATGTATGCTCGGGAAGCGGCTGAAATGAGAATCAAATTGATTCTCGTGAGATATCTCATGAGATTTTGGCTGGGAATCGAGATCTTATTGAGATCTTGACCCTGGTGCAAAATTTTGAGAGATATCTCAGGAAAGAAATGATGGTAAAAATGATTGTAAGAAAACGGGGGGGCGGGGGGGGGGGCTTTTATTCACCTGGCTGCTTCTCTGAGTCTGGGGGGACTGATCCAGCCACTAGATCTCACCCTACTCGGCTTTTATGCAGGGGAAAGGGGGGAGCCTCCAAGGAAGAGGCAAAAAACCCCAACAATCCCCCTCTCTGAATCTGCATGCTCAAAATGGCCGCTGGGCTGTTCTGAGCATGTGCAGACTGGCTACCCATTTCCAAAATGGCCACCGGGCTGTTCTGAGCATGTGCAGACTGGGTACCCATTTCCAAAATGGCCACCAGGCTGTTCTGAGCATGTGCAGACTGGCTATTGGCACCGATGCTGCCAGTGACACTTTGGAAAAGATCTGCACTTGCTCGAAACGGCCCCAACAGCCATTTTGACCATGCACAGTGATGTATTATTTTTTTGCCGCCTCCTCCTCCTCCTCCGAGGATTCTCCCCTTCCCCGACGCCGAGTGGGGAGAGACCCAGTGGCAAGACCAGTGGGTACAGCAGCCCCCCTGGACTCGGAGAGGCAGCCAGGTGAGTAAAAGGTGGCTGCCTTTATTTTTGTTTGGCAAGTTTGGCAGGGGGAGGGTTGTTCTCAAGATTCTCGCCTTTCTCGGTGAGAATCCAGGCAATGAGAACCCTGATTCTCATTGAGAAAAGCAAGAATGTGACATTGAGCTTTAGCCCTACTGAGGAGGGGACTGAAAACGGGTACAACAGCCAACCCCCTCCCCCCCTCCCAGCTCCACTTTGAGACAGGGGAATCCCCCAAATAGCAATGGCCCCACCGATTTGGCAAGGTTCATTCTGATTGGTGTTGCAGCCACCAATCGAAATTCATGTTACACAGCCAGCACGTTGGCAGTAATTCTGGAAATCTCTCCAGTTTAGTTGCTTTGTTCCAAGGTAGAAACTATGGGAGGGAGGGGAAGCAACAGAGGTGTGGCGAGAACAAGGGGAGCAAGGGACAGAAAAAGAGAGAGCAGGAAAAAGAGAGAATGACTACTACTAATAATTTCTATAGCGCTACTAGGTGTATGCAGCGCTTTACAGTCACAGATTCTGGTAACAGGTCCCTGCCCAGTGGGGCTTACAGTCAAAGATGGACAAGCATGAGGGGAACACACCCACAGATTCCTATTCTGCCAGTTCCATGGAGTGTCTCCTAGTTCTAGTACTACTTGAGAGGGTAAATAACCGTTCCCTATTTACTCGTCCTGCACCACTCATGACTTTATAAACTTCTATCATCTTCCCTCTCAGTCGTCTCTTGAATCCATTCATGCCTGCTAAGTGACACTGAAACACTGAAGTTGTCTGGGTCTGTTGGGCTGGTCCCATTTCTCAGCCCTTGTCACTACCAGATTCCTGATGTCTCCACTTGTTGAACACACACAGCTCAGTAACTGCTGACCTCTGCTAGAGACAGGATGCTTGCGTCGCACGGCCACTCTCGGCAGAAGGCACCAAATGACCGCTCACGGCCTCAAAGGTCAGCCGAGTGCAACCTCACGCAAGTTCCACCATCATTGTAATGTGTCTATGTGGAAAAGTGAGAAGAAAGGTACTCTCGGTGGTTGCTCTACACTTGTGGAACTCCTTCGTTTGGAGGTTCTCCAAAAGCCCTCAACTGAAGAACTTCTGAAGGCAATGTATTTGGCGGAGGATTTAACAGGTAGGGGAGCTAGGGGTGTTTTTAATGGGTATTTTATGGTTTTATCTCTGTATTTTGTGTGTGTGCTTTTGATAATGTTAGCCAGCCTGAACCTTCAGGAAGGATGGAATAAACTTCTAACTAATTAACAAAATTAATTAACTAACGAACCTAGCCTCTGCTGTATCTGTCAAACATGCCACCTTATAAGAAAACAACATTCTAAGACTGGGCAACAGCTACTGGCCCCCCATGCCTGGAACTCCCTCCTTACCCACATCCACCTTGCCCCCTCCCTCCGCTCCTTCAAATCCCTCCTCAAGACCCACTTTTTCCTCACCGCCTTTCCCAATGCCTGCTAGTCGTTCCCCGTATACCTACTGTCTGCCCTCCTCTGCAGACTGCTGCCACCAACCTGATTGTAACCAAGGCAAGTACACGCACCTGAGACTTCACAACCGCCTGAATGTTTGTCTGTCTTCTCCCGTCTCTCCCATTGTCCCCTCTCCCTGTCTCTCCCACTGTCCCCTCGCCCTGTCTCCCCCTCCTTGTCTTTTAGATTGTAAGCCACCGGCAGGGACCGTGTCTAGTTCTATGTTCTATACAGCGCCAGGCACATGGCTGGCGCTATATAAATGTTTATAATAATAATATGCATTAATGGGTCCGGTGTTACCAGATTAACTGCCATCACGGTGCAGCCATCACCCAAATTAAAGTGCTTTTGAAAGCGTGAACAAGAATAAAACACATTTTTCTCTGTTGCATCCACGTGCCATTTCTATTGGCTTTGTGGCATGGCTAAATTGTGGCTCTATGCTCATGGGAATGAACGGATGTAGGAATGGGCTATTCTGCTTCTTTCCAGCGAGAACACTCGCGCGTGGCTGGGTCCCCCCCGATGGAGCTCTTACAATCCTGGGTGTTCTTGTGGGAGAAATGCAGAATGCCACATTCTTATGTGCGGCAATTCCCATGAGAATATTATTTATTTATTTATTTATTTTACTTCTACCCTGCGCCTCCTACCTCAGGCAGCTCGGGGCAGCTCACATAAAAAAATATAAAAATCAATAAAATATAAGTTATACCCCATAACCCATCCCCCTCCACCAAATGCCTGGCAGAAGAGCCAGGCCTTACACTGCCGCCAGAAGGTGGGGCGATCCGGTCAGAGGCGGACCCCCGCCGGGAGCGAGTTCCACAGCACAGGCGCAGCCAACGAGAATGCTCCCCCGTCCGTGGCCACCCGTCGATATCTTGAACCTCCAGGAGGGCATCCCCCGACAACCCCAGGAGCCGCCCAGAGAGTGAGGCGATCCCTCAGGTAGGTAGGGCCCAGACAGTTTACGGTTTTTATAGCTTAATACCACAATTGCCGTCACGGAAGTCTCCCCCCCCCCCCCCCCTTTCAAACCAGAAAGCAAAAAATTCCACTGTGCGGCACGTTTTCCTTCCTTTTGCCCAAGAAGTATGGCCACCAGTCCCGGTATGTTTTGCTTCACTAGCAGGGTAAGAATGAAAGAACTTATCAAACGCCGCTCCGAGGTGGATACTCTCCACCTTGGTGCATACGCATACTGGTCATGTGCAGCTAGTTCAGGAGGGAGCCCAAGGAGGTGTGGTCACGATGTTGTGTGTGCTTAATGAAGCATGACTCTGAAATGCAGGGCAGACCAACCACCGCAAGAAACATGCTTGACTTCCAGCACGGAGGCAACAGAGATGGGGAACCAATTAGGATGGTAACGGAAGCAATGGATGAATTTGTAACCTGAAAACAAATATTCCAGAAAGCATAGAAAGTAAGATCAATCCGTCAGCGTACACATGGTTCCTTCAGCATCCCCCAATTCATCAGCCGAACTTACTAGCCTCTGTATCATGGGGGGTGGGTGGGGGTGGGGGTGGTGTTGGATTAAAAAGGGACCTTAGTCGGAGGAGAGGTTCAGAATGGATTGAAAATGCTTTGTGAAGCCAATTTTGTCAATTTCAACCATTTCCAGTTCTCGTTTAGTTTTGTTGACCTTTTTTTAAAAAAAAAACCTGCATCTCACTGCTCTCTTTTCCAGCTTTGAATTTTGGAGTTGGGGGATCTCTGTTCTAAATGGGAGTGTACATGTCACGGCGCAACTCCTGATTGGCTGGTCAGGAGTCACATGTTGCAACGTAGGCGTTTTCACTGCAGCATGCTGTGCTTCATTTCAACGGTGCCCTAGTTCCTTTCAATTTCAATATTGGTGAAACAAAATCAGAACCAAAATTTTAGATTTCACTTTATATACCAAATATAGAATTTCAGGAGCAATGACCTCCAAATCCCACCCAAATACCCCTCTCCTCTGTCAGGTTTTCCCTGCCTCCTTACCCCCCATAGATTGTCTCATTTATGCTTTTCCTTAGACTGTCTCATCTTCCAGAATTCCCCTCTTCACCATGTAACTAAACTAAGCACGTGTGCCAACAACTTCTCAGCTTCATAAATGTATCGCTGTCTCTCCCGATGTTCCCTTTCGATTACCTCTCCTCCTCTGTCCATTCCAGATTGAAAGCTTCTCATGATAGGGACCTGGATCCAGTGTTTCCCCTGAATGTTTTATCTCCCTTTTTCTATTCCCCTTTTCATTTGTGTTAAATTGATTTTATATTGCTAATGTATTTTATGATTGTGACGTGCTCGGAGTGCCATTTGGCAGAGGGCGCTATATTTTATTTACCATCATCTCCAACCAGCAATAGCCCTTTAAAGATAAAGCATAACAAAATCTGAAAACTTAAAATTTAACAAAACTTAGCATTTAACAAATTTAACGTTTCACCACAAAATCATAATTAACAGGATCTTAAATCTTAACAAAACAAGTTTTAAATTACCCCATTCTTTTGTGAGAAAGTAACCCACTATCCCAGAATCTGCTCATGCTGGAAAGAACACCCAAAACAATAGGGAATCTATTGTCGGGGATGAATTCTGATTCCCCGCTGCTTTCCCCATTGTGTCATTGTTTCCAGGCCATGTAAAAAGCAGCTTTGTCGGAAAAGAATGGGGAATGGTGACGACCCCACTTAACCCTGGAATCAGTGACAACCTATACAACAAGGCATTGACAAATTAGGCTCTGCTGTCTCCACTTCTCATCCCCTCCCTGCTCGCCATGGCTGGCTGCCGTAGGACTGAAAGGAGTAGCATTTCTGAATTTGCAAATCCAAATGGAATAGTCAATGTGTCTTCCAATCTGGATTCCAGTTCTCTGCCTTGGAGAATTTTGACTTTGGCTCAGATTTGATCTCAGCTTGTGGCTGACTATTTCAGCTTGACCTCATTCAAATTTAGCTACCTAGACTTTTAGCTACTTACATTTTGGTTAGATTTTGTTTGTTTGTTTCAATTGGCTTAAAGCCATTTTTGCTTTGTTTTTATCTAAGACAATCAAAGCCAGTGACAGCAGAAACACTGTTATTCTGTCCTTAACCTAATACCAATTCATAACTATTGAACTAGAAAATTACTAACTACCAGATTAGTGAGTATTCGGGGTTGAAACGAAATTTTGCCCCCAAAAAATGGGAATTCTCATTGAAATCCTGGTTCCTGATACCATCTTGGTTGAATCAAGAACCCTCTCGGTACTCGTCAATGTCTCGATTGTCATTTTGTTTCTCAGTGTACTG
Organism: Sphenodon punctatus; assembly: GCA_003113815.1. NCBI lineage: Eukaryota > Metazoa > Chordata > Lepidosauria > Sphenodontia > Sphenodontidae > Sphenodon > Sphenodon punctatus. The sequence continues at coordinate 5,634,743 of QEPC01000412.1, forward strand.
ATAATTTAATTACCAGGATACCGTTTACGTTTACTGTTTTTCTGTCAATTTCAAATCCTGAGAGGCAATACCAATGCAATGCCACATTTCTTCCATCTTCCTTGCAATCCATTCTCCCTTGTACTTCCTTGTCACTCATTGGCTGCCCTACAGATTCCTTTACAGATCTGCAATCCAGTTACAGAATGGTCAAAGCAGAGGGAAAACATACAACAATTCTGATTGGAAGCACTGAAATGGAAGCACTGTATTTGGGCAGGCAGAGGGAAGGATAAGGGGTGGGCTCGGTAAAATGGTCAACAGAAAGTTGGTAAATCAGGACAGTATCTCTCGCAGTATTGTGAGACTCGAGAAATCGTATCGGTAAATGGTTGGGAAATTGATCCCATTTCCTGAGATGGTGAAATTACTCACGAGTAGGAATTTAGCTGCTCGTTTCAACCATAGTGAATATAAATAAAGAACTGCCAAATTAATGCATCTCGCTTGACCAAGTTCTGCATAATGACTGCATTGGAATGACACAAATGCACACAAAAAATGGAATTTGTTAAATTCATTGATTTTGAGCTTTGACATGAAAACTTACAGTAGCTCCAGTCTGCTCTAATTGCAGTTAGGTCTTCCTTCCAACTTATTCGATTGCAATCAGGTTGTGACAGGGAACGTTGTCTTTCCACTTGTCTTCAAAGACCATGCACACCGGTGACACTACAGGAATAATGATGAAAGAAAGATCTTTGGAAAGGGGCAAGATGATTTTTGTTTTGTTCATTAAAAAAAAAGAAAAAAAGATTAACTGATGCTCGGAACATGAAAGAGAGGATACTCTGCTCCTGCTCATCTTGGATGGTGAACACTGAATACAGAGGGAAATGGGGGTAAAAGGTTTAGGCCAAGGATCAAGTTAAGGGTCTGCCTTTCAGCTAATGTAAATAACTTCAGTTGGGACTTGGTCTAGTGTTCTTAGTGAAACTGTAAACAGGATTTTCATTTATGTGTATTTGGCACAGCTGGTCAGGAATTTTTTCCTGGGGAAAAAATGTGGATAAAAATAAAACGATTTAATTAAAAATTTAAAAATAACCAAATTCCTTTTTGGAAATAGGGTAGGAGGCGTGGAAGAGGGCTGTGGTGAGGATTTCAATTAAAAGTTAAGTGAAAAAATTGCAACCAATTCACATATTCAGTAGCACCTTCCCTTGAAAAATCAGAACTAACTTCTTCAATCAGTTATGAAAATAAATACACAAACTAGCACCTGTTTCTCAAGTGGTGCTGATAAACTGGGAAACAGGGCCTCAAGCACCATCATTCAAAGGTAAGAAATGACACCCCGACTTAGAGCTCAGGAACTCCAATGACCTCTGCGACATCTCCAGAAGCCCCAGTCAAGAGCTTAGGGTCTCAAGTGTGTGTGTGTGTGTGTGTGTGTGTGTGTGTGTGTGGGGCCGGTGCGTAGGACACTTGTGGGGTATCCATACACCTGAAGTGTGCGGGGAGTCGGGGAGCGCTTCACATGGGCGGATTCCTAGGTGGGCACCGCAACCACACAGGCAGCCTCCACGCACTCAGACCGGCCTTGCAAACAATTCATATGGGCGGCCGTTTCCCTTCTGCCTCACCCAGCAACACCCTCTGCCCAAATCCCTGCCCAACTGCCTGCCCTCTGCCATGACACACAATCCCGGACACCAGGGAAATGGTCACAGGAGCCGGTGCAACCTCTGGCAGCCCCAGTCGACAACAAAGGTGCGTGGATTGTATTTTGCTCGCCTATCCTTTAAGAGCTCCCAGTAGGGCTGTGGGTGGAAGTCGGGGTGGCAACAAGGCCACAGACCTTTTCGCTGGTCTGGGTGGGTGGCCCGGTTCATACGGGCAGGGGGTGCATGGGCGCCTGTCCGCATGCACTGTTTTGCCTTCCCCCGCGTGGGGCACTCTGGATTTTTTGGCAGTGCTCAGTGCATGGCCATGGGTGGCTGGTGCGTGGGTCACGGGAGCATGCTTCCCCTCACACCACCTTTTCATGAAGAGACAGAGGGGACATGATAGAGGTTTATAAAATCTTGAGTGGTTATCAGGGGCGCCCGCCGGGGCTGTCCCCGCTGGGGACCCCTGAGGCAGGCGCCGCCACGAGGACTAAGGCCTCCCCCCACTCTGGACCCACCTGATTAACCCCATGGGGTGCAGAATGACGCGGCGGTTGCTAGGCAACCGCCACAGCAGACGTCTTTGAACGTTCCTTCCCCCGCTGCCGCGCGGAATGCACGGGGCAGAGCCAGTGCAGCTGCGCCGCTCATTGCGGCTCTGGGCATGGCGTGGGGGCGGGGCCTCAGCCTTATACACCGCCGCTGAAGGAGACACAGCACCGGTGATCTGCTCAAGACTGGCCCCCTGGTGATTTGGAGAGAGCGATACAAGTGCTATAGCTAAGTGTTGTTGTGTTTCCCGCCATATATTGTGACTTAAGGACGGTCTGGTTAGCGTGAGTGGACCCTTGTGAGTGGACCCTTGAACCTGAGTGAGTGAGTGAGTGAGTGAATGTACGGGAGCGCAGAGCCCGTGAGTCTGGGGCATTAGCCCCTCTGCCGTTTCCCGGGACCCAGACCTTCCTTCCTTCCTAGCCTTGCTGAGTGCCAACCTGCCCCTTTTCCCCACTCCCCGGGACCAGACCCCTGTGTTTCCTTCACACACCAGCACTATCCTTCCTTCCCCCTCTGGTAAGCGTGGTGAGTGGGAGGTGGGTGGTGGAAAGGAGGAACCTTCTTGTATAGATCACTCAGTGCCCTGATGATGATATAGGCCTAATCTCCTGGAGATTTAAAGGGCCACTACAATATCCTGACGGGCTTCTTCCTCCACAGCAACCCCTCTGAGCTAGCCAGAGGGTAGGGCCTCCTGGGAAAGTGATTGGGGGTGGTGGTGTGAGTGCTCCCCTTACCCTAGACAGCACCTTCCCCTTTCCCCCAACCCCTGTGACAGTGGTGTGGAATGAGTAGAGAGGGAACGGTTGTTTACCCTCTCAAATAGTACTAGAACTAGGGGACACTCCAGGAAACCAGTTGCCAGCAGATTTAAAACAAATAAAAGGAAGTACTTATTCATTCAACGCATAATTAACTTATGGAATTTGTCGCCAGAGGACGTTGTCAAGGCCAGTAGTATAGCTGGGTTTTAAAAAAGTCTGGATAACTTCTTAGAGAATAGATCCATTAATGGTTATTAACCAAGTAGTTTACGGGATGAACTTCTTACTGTCGGGAGCTGGGAGTGAACAACGGGGAATGGATCGCCCATTGGGACTGTTGGTTCTTCTCCCATGTGATCGAGACTGGCCACTGTCGGAGGACAGGATGCTGGGCTTGATGGACCATTGGTCTGACTCAGTATGGAACTTTTTATGTTGGGAAAGGGTGAGAGGAAAGGTTGCGGGGGGGGGGGAAATCAGGGAGTTTATACTGTCTTATATGTTTTACATCCTGTTTTATTTGTTTGGTAAGCTGCCCTAAGCCATTTGGGAAGAGCGGGGTAAAAATGGAATTAAATAAATAAATAAGCGGTTGGACGCATGGATGGTGGGTGGCCATGCGTGGACGCATCTCGTTTAAAAATACCCTTAGAGGCATGGTCTTTTGATTCCCACAGCCACACGCAGTTTCCATTCTCCCCAAGATGAGTCCGCAAGGAGCAGTTCTGGCAGGGACTAAAACCTCTTACCATATGTGTGACAGAGCCCGTGATAAGGGGATCTGGATTGAGTCAGTGACCCCAAATTTCACATTGGTTGCAATTACTAGCATAGGGTTCATCCTAGCAATCACACTGTGCTTCAAAAACAAACTCCCTCTGCAACACACTTGGATAACCAGCATGCAACTCTGACCTGACTGTATTGCGAGCCAGCAAAACCCTCCACATCAAAGACACGATCTATCCAGCCAGTAATTCAGGGCAGCAGGAGAAAGAAGCGACCCTAATAGCAGGGCAGAAAGCTGCTTGATGCTACATTCTTTGGATTTAAACTTTGCTGACACCATCACTGCAGGGTGGGGAGGAAGTAGTGAAAGAGACGAGATGACACTGACAGGACATGAGTCTGCAATGCAGATGCTGTAAACAGCTGGCCTGGAAGCAAACGAGGCGAGGGGAAATAGGCTAATAAAGTGGAAACAGGTATCATCTAATTTGACACCCTGCTGGGTAATGCCTGCAGTTTTGAGTACAGTGCTAGGTATTTGACAGGCTACTTGATCACTGAACGGGCACCTGGATACCTGAAAAAATAGCCTTCAATGGACTATTAAAGTAATTCAAATCGGTAATTTCTGGTGCCAATTTACTGATTTTTCCAGTCACCCATCGAAAAAATCGGTATGGAAAACTGAATGATCAGGACCGGAAATCAACCATCGGGGACCAAACGTCATCATTCAGGGACTCATAACTTTGGGGTGAAGTTGGGTACCAAATAGGATCCAATATTTTTGAGTTGATTCGGGTCCTGGACATTTGACGGGTATACGCGTTTTTATGGGTACATGTTTCATCTCTAATTGCCAAGATGCCTCCAAGGTGAAGAGGCAGCTCCTCTTTCCAGAAGGAAAGAAACAAGGCAGACAAGAGAGAAGAGGCGGTCTTAGGTAACTTTTGTAGACCTATTGCCCATCTTTGTTGCAAATGTGTCATTGCAGGGCAGATAAGAAGGGCATTTATCATATGGCCACAATTCCTGGGCACCCATAGGCCAGTCTGAACTCTGCAGCACACCTGGCATGTAAGCAAACAGAGGGTCATGAAGATAATCAGAAGGCCCCGGACAGTCTCTTTCTAAACGTATTGCATCTCACAAGGTAAAGATCACCCAATAAACCCCACTGTTCTCATGACCACATTGTCATCCTTAAAGATCTCCATTACCGACATGCCCATAAAGGTTGGACAACAGTGACGCACCTGGCTAGACCACTTTCTGTCAAACTGACCAGTACGGTTTTTTCTGGTATTTCTATTCTTGTATCGTACTAGCGTCTCCCCAAAAGCAGCCCTTGACCGTGGCTACCACAATAAATTATATGGAACCAGCCAGACAACAGTTAAATCACACTTTTTTTAAGTGACGCAGGTAAAAATTGAAGCTAGCTAATCCAGATAAGGCAGCTGAACACCAGGAAGGTTGTGGAACGAGATGGAAAGGACGGAATTTCGTGGTCTTTGTTAGCCGATTCCCATCTCCTCATAACATTCTAGGGCTCAGACTCCTACGCCTCAGCCCACATTCTATCCCCAGTTTCACTTGCATTGCCCTTGGGAATCCAGCCTCACGAACAGGGTGACTGGCAGTTGTCTTGTGGAATCCTTCAGGCATGTAGATTGGGCAAAGCCGTCCCACCACAGCTGTTACCCTGGGAGCTAACCACTGCCAGAGCACAGCTGCAACATGACTCTCTCTGTCTCCACTAACACAATTGCTGTACATTTCAGGGTCTTTGCTGCCTGGTGAAAAACCTACACATCCGGTACAAATGTTGTGAGCTTCTCAATGGCGGTAGCTACTCTTTGTCAGAGTCTTGCAACCGAGAGCATCACATCCCAGTCTCCTATAGAACCGCCTGGAATCAAGTTTTGGTGAAGGGCCACGTCCTAAGATGGTGTTTTTTTTAAAACTGGGCCTCTCTTCAGTGTTTTTCTGGCGTCTTCTTGTGCATACTACTGTTAAAAACAAAGGAAATTGAATTAAAAAGGACCCTCAATGCTAAAATAGTTTTAAAGGCTCTGACATAACTGACACCTATACTTATAACACGGATTGCCAGAGTGTGAATCACCCCAGCTTATCAGCCAACATGGGAGATTTCCATTATGCCGACTTCAGCGGTTCAAGTCCTTTGGAGTCATATGCTTGGCCACTTTCCCACTGCTGGTATAATTTCATTAAAAAGCATTCCACGACTGTAGCCCTCCTATGGAATTAAAAATAAAGGCTGGTTCGCAAGACGGGAGTGAGCAGTGTCCAGAACAAACTGGGGAAAATGTGTCTTCCAAAAGTGTGTGCGATCACTCAGCCTCCAAACCAAGGAGGATGGTTTTATTTATTAGCTTATTAACCACAACGGCAAAAGGAATTTGATGAGTTCTAAAAATTTGTGTCCTGCTCCATTTAAGTTTAGAATCTGTAAGGGCTATTTGAGAATCATCTGGAGCTACAGGACATTCCTCTGCTAGGTGTAGTTTTTCTCCAATGGAATAGAGGCCTCATTAGCAACAACGGGCTCAATCCCCAGCTGTCCGGCTCATGTGCACATGCGCAACCGCACACAAGCCGCATAGATCCGCATTGCAGGCACGTTGTGCCCTATGAAAACCATGCACATGCGTGAGCACAATCCACACAGCATGGGATTGAGCCCATTATCTGTTCTCTCTGTGATTCCCCCCCAAAATTAACCAAAATTAAAATTCTCACGCTGACTTCCTTCACTTCAAATTCTGTCTCTCCACCCTTACTTCTGCTCTCTCCCTTGCTAGACAGCACTACTATGCCTCCCGCATTGAGTCCTGTTCTCGGGACCCTCGCCGCCTGTTCCCTACCTTTGACTCCTTCCTCAAGCCTCCCTGTCCTCCCCCTCCTTCTTCCCTTTCTGCTCAGGATCTTGCCTCCTTCTTCACCTCCAAGATAGACAAGATCCGCCTCAACATCGCTTCCCACTCCTCTCTTCCCACTCCCACCCCTCTCCCTCCTCCCCCTCCTTCTCTCATGTCCTCCTTCTCCCCTGCCTCCCTTAAGGAAATCTCCTCTCTGCTCTCCTCCTCCAACCCTTCCACTTGCCCCCTTGATCCCATTCCTTCC
>QEPC01000412.1:5652551-5665316 GCA_003113815.1 Sphenodon punctatus
GTAGCACGCCTGGGTGAGGCCTCTGCTGGGGATCCTGGAGGGTCTCAGGTAGCACGCCTGGGTGAGGCCTCTGCTGGGGATCCTGGAGGGTCTCAGGTAGCACACCTGGGTGAGGCCTCTGCCGGGGATCCTGGAGGGTCTCCGGTAGCAGACCAGGGTTCCACATTTCCCACAAAAAGAGAACAGCTGCCCCGCTCCCAGAAAAGTCATGAAAGGTAAGAGTTGAATTTCCATCAATAGGACGAGCACGAGTGGAAAATCCTGGCTCCAAGGGCAGGTAGTTTCAAAAAGTGTTGAAAAAATGCTGTTATCCGTGGCTCCCTGCCAAGCCCCCTCTTTGTAGCACGCGGCTCTCCGTAGCACTAAACTTTCTCGAGGCCTGTGGCTACAGATTTTCATTTGAACATTTTCTGTCTGGGTCATTGTTTCCAATCACACCTGCTCTAGTTCCTCCTACCCTCAAGGCTTCCTTGACTAGTCGGGGCACGTAGGATTTTTAGTAGCTTGACACATGTCAAGCCCAAGAGAGGAGAACGATAAACCCAAGGTCATGAAAGAATTTTAACCCCCTCTTCTTCCAAGGAGGCAACTTCAATATCTCTTATGTGGAGAGATTCACGTGTGCAGAATGGAAGAGTAAGACACACTGACAGCACGAGCAGCCAGCCCCACACATTATATCACAGGCTTTGGACCATTTTTAAAAACACTCAAATGACGATTGCACAGTTTTAGCATCCCTGAGCCATCACACACAGATGTTTCTATCACACTTAAGAATCGTTTTGTTCTGCATTCAATATTCTACTTTATCTCCATTGTACAAAGGGGCCCCAAATTGGATATACCCATTGAATTTCTGGTACTCAATTCGACACAAAGGTTTGTGGTACTAGCCAGAACCCTATTAGTGCCTGATTTGGCTACTGCTGTCCTAAAATACTAGGGGTGGGACTCCAGGCGAATTATTGGTTACTGGTTTTATTGGTATCGGATTAATCCGATATCGGATTTATCAGTATCGGTCTATCGGTTTTTTAACATTGCCGATTTTTTGGATCTTTAACACTGTGGCCATTTTTGGCCGCAATGTTAAATTTCCAAAAAATTAGCAATGTTAAAAAACCGATAGACCGATACTGACATTATCGGTATTATTGGATTAATCCAATATCAACAATTATCAGCATTATCGGATTAATCCAATACCGATAGTCCCATCCCTATAAAATACCAACTTTTGGTACCGAAATTTCAAATTCCTGTCCCGTTGTTGCTGGGTTTTAGTTTTTGTCCCATTTCCCCCAGTTTCTGTCCCAATTTATTGATTTATAACTGGTGAATTTGTAACAATAAATATCAATTTTTCAGGCAATCAGGTACCCGATCAGCACTCAGATAGCTCATCAAGTCCCCACAGTACCTGAAATAGCGAGTGTTACCCACGGGTACAAAATAAGATACCAATTTTCATTCTACTCAGGATCCATTGGACTAGGTGCTGCGTGGAAGGAAGAATCCACACAACAAACCTCAAACTTTTAGTCCCAATGGGCCACCCTATTTCTATGTCCAGGATTTAAAAAAAATATATTTGCCCACTACATGATCGGTGGAGGAGACACGTAAAAGAAGAGTCATACCGATTGGGACAGGACATGGAAACAGAAACCAGCTCAGGTTGATATGACTGAAAACAGAGATGGCTGAATTATAGACACACACACACACAGTTTTGAACATACCTTTTTCATCCGAAAAATTGTGGAGAAAATTTTAGGGTTTTGATAGGAAAATTGGAGAGAGAGAGAAATTATTTTTTTTCATTTTCAGTTGAATATTTTTTATTTTGCTTTGGTTTTTGAAATCTCCACATTCCAGTTTTTGATTTTTCCAGATTCTGAATTTTGCTTCCCTCACCCCATTTCCCCCTTCTCTGTTTGCTCGTCCCCTTCCGTCACTGCAGAAAAGGGAGAAAAAGCTGAAAACAGAAAGATGAACGTGTGTGTGGTCCAACCATTTTTTTGTTTGGTAAAATCCAAAATGAGCATTTTATTTAGAGGTGCTAGAAAATTTTCCTTTTGCTAGAAATTGAATGTACATTTCTGTAAAATATTCTAAATTTGATTTAAAAAAAAACAAAACAAAAACCATTTTCCACACCAGAAAAATTTCAGCCCACCCAATGTTAAAGCCACTCCCCCTGTGTGGTAGTTTTTCTACAGCTGGCGAGTTTCAGTCCAGCTTCTGATGAGCAATCAGCAATAATGCAAAAGTCACGACCACGCAGCTTCCCCCACAAGTTGGCAAGCGCAGAGATGGATGAGCTAGGGCAGGGGTGGCCAAGAGGTAGATCATGATCTCCTGGTAGATCCCAAGTAGTCTCCGGTAGATCAGAGTGTGGGAAAGAGGGACCAGCCCCTCAGAAATCACTTCTGGAGAGGAAAGTGGGAGTCAGAACTGTGTCCTAGGGGGCCTCTCCATGGAGGAAAAGGCCTAAGAGGGCTCCCTTCAGTCTTGTGGGGAAAGTTCTCTCTAAAGGAGAGTGCTTCTCTCCACACCTGAGACCAGTTGCCGAGGGAGACTGGTCGGTAACTAGAGGAGTCAGAGGGGTCGAGGGTGGACTTTTTGAGGATGGGAGAGACCGTGGCGTGCTTGAAGACGGAGGAGAAGGAGCCAGTGGAGAGGGAGAGATTAAGGACATGTAAAAGGGGGGAGGTTCAACAGTGGGAGCAATGGAAGTGAGGAGGCGGGAGGGGATTGGGTCGAGAGGGCATGTGGAGGGGTTGGAGGAAGAGAGCAAAGAGGAGATTTCCTCAAGGGAGGCAGGAGGGAAGGAGGCGAGGAGAGTGGGGGGAGAGGGAGTGGGAAGAGGAGATGGGTGGGAAGCAATGTCGTGGCAAATCTTGTCAATCTTTGAGGTGAAGAATGATGCGAGATCCTGAGCAGAGATGGAAGAGGGTGGAGGGGGGCAGGGGGGCTTGAGAAGGGAGTCAAAGGTGGAGAAGAGGTGACGAGGGTCAGGAGAGTAGGATTCAACCTGGGAGGCATAGTAGTGTTGCCTCGCCAGGGAGACGGCGGAGGAGAGGGAGAATTTAAAGTGGAGGAAGTCAGGGTGGGAGCGGGGTCTCTGTAATGCACACGAGGTCGGCGTCGTGGATTTATTATAACCACTGACCTCACATTCAGCAGCATCACATTCAGGCCAGGGATCCTCTCTGCTGGAGAGGAGCCAGATCTCCTCTGATCATGACCCTCTTCGTCACCTGCTTGGGGTGGGGGGGGAGGAGAAGTGAGAGGGACAGGCAACAAACACCTGACCTGTCTCACAGATCTCCCCCCCCTTCCAGAGGGACCATATCTCCCCCGCCCCATCATGATCCCAATGGCTGCGGCCCCCCCAGCCTGACCCACCTCCCTCCCAGCTGCTCCGCCCGCACGGCAAGGGAGATCTCAGGGCAAAGATAAAATGTGAGGGCTCTGGGGGCCCCCTTCCCTGTGGCCCCTCCTCCCTCAGGGTCACCATGGTCATGTTTGAGGCCCGGTCAGGAGGAAGTGGAGACCTCACACCCTCCCCCAGTGAAAAACGGGCCTAGAAGTAGAGAAAATAATGGAGCCCAGGATGGGTCATCCCAGGTCACTCTGTGGTAAGGCCTAAGGCAAGGTTGGGGAGCCTTTTATTTCCCAGGGGCCGCTCTGTCAATTAGTACAAGCTCTGAAGGCCACATAGATGTTGGAAGCAGGGGCGGTCAAGAAGAGGAGGCTCCAGATCATGGATCAGTGCCATAAATCCGTTCCCCTATCCCTGGGGACATGTCCTCATCTCTGCTCCCTTACAGTGAACTCTGTCTTTCAGTGCTTGTGGGCAGGAACTAGAGCCAGGGACCAGATCCAGGAACTGGAGAGAAGCCACATGAAAACTAGACCCAGGCCGCATTCGACCGCCCGGGCCTGAGGTTCACCACCCTTGATCTAGTTCAGCCTAGGTAGGTACCGCTGCAGATGCTCACGTTGTCCCAGGGTTACAGCTGCAAAGTTCCTGCTACTAGAGCCATCAATCAAGCCTCTCATGAGCCTGAAATCCATGCCAAAAGATTCATAAATAATAAACTACTTCTCGTGCTTTCGGATCGGCTGCTAGTTTCAGCCACCAAGCCAGAAACCTGCACGGCGGGTTCCGTCACCCCAAGCTCCAGCCTCCTTTTTTCACACTACTATCCCATCCAAGAATAATGGAAACAGGAGAAGAAGGAACTTTCCGACGTTATTTTATTTCCAGCTTTGCTCCGTTGCCAGATTATTATGATATTAACGTGTAAATCAAGATCGCTCATGATAAAAAAAACACACACACACACACAGACAAAAACTCCACACACTCAGGAAAGGAAAAGCAGAAATAGTGGAATCTCCAACTCACTCCTTGGCAAGGAGCATCGCAAATGTACCGAACAGAGCGGAATGGCTGCGGAGGGACGAGCACCAAGAAGTCACAGTCTGCACGCTGCAGGTGCTTAGCATGACATTGGAGACAGGCTTGCAAGGGCACTGTATGGTCAGCTAACAGCTGTTCTATCTTGGGGCATCTCCTGCAAGCTGGCACACTGGGTGCTTTTACACGGTGCTACCCATGGCTCGGCTCTGCCTCACATCTGGCTGGCCAGATGTGCTGCCAGATGTGGCGTCCCGCTGCCAGTGCCCCGGAACATCCCAGAGCGCCACCAGCGGAGTGGGTTGCCCAAATCCGGGGCACCGGCTGGAGGTGGAGCTGCAGTCCGTCTACTTGGCAGATGGCCACTACAGCTCTGCCCCTGGCTGGGGTTTGCCCCCCGGGCAATGCCACAGAGCTGCAGGTGGCAGCCTAGAGCAATCCGCCCGCTGCTCTATGGTATGGGATAGGGGGGTCCCACATGGGTGGACTACTGGGTTAATATAAAACCAGTGCAGGCAGGGCTGGATGCAGGCACGTAGTGCACCCCTCGGAGCAGGTCCAGGGGTAGCCACCCCTGAATGCGTCTCTTTACACCCATTGTGCAGGTCACATTAGCAGCAGAATCCCAAACCCATCAGAACTGTGTTTTGTTCCAAAGGTCTTCTATGTGATTAACGGTAGAAGGGCTCCCCCGGGCTGTACTCCTCACTGTCCACAGTGCTACCACACATGGTGCCAACACCAAGATCGCATGCCCACCAGCGTGCAGCACTAATCTCCCACCAGCCATGTTGCTTAGGTGCTGGCACCAGAGAGAACCTGCTAATCCCACAGTCCATGCTGGGGTCATGCTTGCAATTAGCTTTATCGGGAAGTGCCGAATCGGCCGGTGCCTCTGCGTCACCAGAAGATCAGACGTAGGCTTTTGTTCTGGTCCCATTGACTTTATCCCTCAGCTGGGATAGATCGGATGAGGTCTCCACCCGCATGCCTTGTCTGGGCCCGCTCAGTATTTAAGGCGTGTGAGTGCAAGCAGGATGCAGGCAGAGCAATGTCTGCATTTAGACTGTTGCCTCCTGACTCCCGTCTTTCTCCTGTCCTGTGGTTCCTGACTCTTGATTCCCTCTCTTTGCCGTCTGGTTTTTGATTCCTGGCTCAACGCCCCTGATCCCCGCTGCTTGCTCGTCGCTGCCTTGGTGTGTTCCAGACCCTGCCTGACCTGTCCGTTCGGACTGCTTCTCCGGTTTTGACCTTGGCCTGGACTTTGGCTGTGTTCTTGGACTGTCTGTTGTACTTGTTTCCTGGCTTGATCTGGTTGGAACGCCAGTTTGGCCCTGGTCCTGCAAGAATTTACCCAATCGGCACAAATACTGCAAGAACCTAGCCAGTTGGCCATCAATCAAGCAGCTACTTACCCTGGACCCCAGTACGAGCCTGACACAAAACTAATGGGAGAGCTGGGTGTAGAACAGGGCATGGCTAGGTGAGAATCAGCCCGTGGGGGAAGATGGAATAGATTCCCTACTGGCGGACTCCACTCCAGTGAATCTAGGCATTGTGTGTGCATGTAGCCGCCCGGCACCTGCTGCACCTATTACCTACACCCCTGGGGCAGGGCTGGCCAGCAGAGCTGTTATCACAGTTCTAAGGGATGTTTAATTTCAGGGGCAGCTCTGAGTTAATTGTTGCAGAGGTAATTAGCTTGCCCAAGGCACTTGGGATGTTGCATCTTTTTGTCCCTCGCTTTTGGTAGCACCAGAGATTGGCAGCAGTGCCATAGTTTCCCCTTCCCGCCCTGCTGTCCTCCCTCACCAGCTAATCTGTGGGTTGCAGCCCTTGATGGGCAGCTATAAGCTTCAGCTGTCAAAACTTTGCTGTACTTTCTCAAACATTATGAAACCCCTGCCTTCTCTTTGGTAAAATCTTTCCTGGAGCAGATTTGACCTAGAGGGTAGACCTGGAGGGCAGATTTTTCCTGCAGCAGATTTCCTTTGGTAAAATCTTTCCTGGAGCAGATCATTTCTTTCCAATGACATGGGAATATTTTGCAAAAAGGATCCCTTTGAAATAACCAAGGTAGCCTCAGGTGACAGAGTTTTCAGCACCAAAGAATTAATCTGGAGTTAATGAGGAACAACAAGAACATAAGTCGTGCCATACTGGGTCACTCAGTCCCATGGTCCATCAAGCTCAGCATCCTGTCTCCGACAATGGCTAGTCTCTTTCTCTTGGGCCCCCAGGAGCCCTCTGAATTCTGGCCCTGTCAATTAAAAAAAATCTGTAATGATAGTAAATAAAAAGATGTGCAGGTTTTAAGAACATCTGGTCTCACCATACAACAAAATACGGCTTGTTCAGGGCTGTTGAAAACCAGCCCTGAATGAGCTACAGAGCTAAACTTGCAACAACAAAAAAAGCTTTTACAAAAAAAACCTTAACAGATTTATTATTATTATTATTATTATTATTATTATTATTATTTCTCTAACACCCACTTCCCACCGACAAACAGCACTCGGAGAGCTTCACAAAAAATAATAAAACAATATCACATCCATTTAAAAATATAAATCCACTTAAAAGGGGTAAATTAAGAGTGAGGAGGAAATGCATTAAGGGTGGAGCCAACACTGGACCCTAAAAATGTCTGGAGAACAAATAAGTCTTCAGGTGCTTTTTAAAGGTGAGGCGGAAGGAAAGGAATTGGGATGGTCAGACATCCGGAGGGAGAGAGTTCTACACTGAGGGGCCTGGTACGGCAAAGGCCCGATCATCTGCTGACTTAAGGTGCGGTGGCGGGAACCCCAACCAGCAGGTGACTTCTGAGTGCAGATAACTCCCGGAGCACGTCTCAAATATAGCCAGGGCCTAAAACTTTCAGGGAAAATAAATAAATTCTAGTTGATTGTACTGGCAATATGCCTTGACAAAAAGAGCATACATATCCAACATCATATAACTTAAGAACATATCAATTATTATTCAAAACACCATGAAACGAGGACAAATATGATCAGATCCTTAGACAGTCATTTTGCCTGCTTCGGCCCTGACTCTCAGGTTAGACGCCGCTACAGCGAAGGCTGCAACAGCCCTGGTTACATAACCTTTCAGGGTATAGTAAGGAGGAATGGGACTCAAGGCAAATTTCAGATTCCGTTTTTTCGGATTTGGTTCTCCGAGAATTTCGGTTCTCAATTCCGTTTCAGATTTGGGTTTTTTTGCACTGAACTTTTTTGGAGGGTTGCAGTGGGGGAAAAAATGGGGGGGGGGGGGGGATCAATGCAAAAATATAGAATTGCCCAAAACCAAATTGAGAACTGAAATTTCGGGAGAACCAAATCGGCCATTTTGGGGTCATACATGGGTTAAAAAGGACTAACAAATGGCTGATAGAAATTTCAAAAATAGTAATTTCTCTTTCTTTTTACTGAAACTATTCATGCTACAATAAGTCCAGCTCTGTCTCCCTGTTCTGCAATAAGACCAGTGGCAGGATATAGAACATTGCCAGAGGACCTTAAAAAGAAAGAGTCAGGAGAGATGAGGGGAGGAGACAGAGAATGAGACAGAAGAGATGACATGCAGCACGTGTCTTCCCCATCTCTTTCTTGTGGTAATTTTTTTCTGTACATTGTGGCCAAATTTTTAACCTTTCCCTATCTGTCTTTTTTAAAACTCTTGCCAACAACGGTTTGTCCGTTACCTCTGGCACCAATGTAACAATATTAAGTACTGACTGAAAACACAAAGACATAAACTTTCTCTGTGGGATGCTCTCCCAGCCCCGCACTATAAATAGGATCTGTGGCACAGGACGATACTACGGTTGGGGCAGGAAATCAGACATTACTGCAACCGTTCTGCTAAAAACACAAACACATTTTTCCAGAGTGAAGGGCACACAAGTGCCAACCCTTTTCCCCTTTTAAAAAGCGCTCCACTGGTTTAAAGAGAACGTTGGCTTCATCTGCGTATTGTGGAGGGAAGAATGTCACGGGCTATTGTGTAAAAACATTCTTGTCATCTATGTCCTCAAAGCCACATTAAAAAATTTCCCAAAATGGATTTATTGTTATTAATGTTATTAAATGAATTCTACACAAAACAATGTTAAGACTCCAATTCCTTCTTTCAAAACCTCAACCTGGCGGCCTCACTAGTGTTGTCAGACGCCCGTCTACAGAACCTGAGTGCACAGTCCTAATATTTGTGTTCAAATATGGAATGCAAAAAGGTTTCGTGCTTGTTTGTATTTGATCAAAACCCAAATGCACAGGCCAAGCTTTTTATAAAGTTTATCCCAGCATTATTTATTATTTATTAATTATTATTATTATTATTATTATTATTATAAGCATTTATATAGCACCAGCGATGTACCTGGCACTTTACAGAGAATAAAGTAGACACGGTCCCTGCCCGAGAGCTCACAATCTAAAGACGGGGAAGGGAGAGGGGGAAGGGGGAACAGAGGGAGAGACAAAGGATGTGACATTCATGAGGATGCGAGAACTCAGGTGCACGTTCTTGGCTTGGTTACAGTAAATTAGGAGTTTGCAGATAACAGGTGGGGGATAATCCTGGGTGGGGATAAATACTTCTCTTTGGAGACCATCATTACAATCCCTGCTCAAACGTGTACTTCTCACTTCCACGCTGTGCATAATCGATATTTTCAATAAGGGCCTGATCCTGCATTATTCACCAAACACTAATTTCAATGAGCATAGGTTCAAGGCTTGATGCAAAAGCCATTAAAGTCTCTGGAAAAAAAAATGCCAAAGATTTTCAACGTCTTAAGAGTCTTGGGCCCTTTTTACACAGGCCACAGGCGGGGCAGGGGGTGGGGTGTCAGCGTGCGTGCCGCTCGGTGTGCAGTGGGTGGGGGGAGGGTGTAAATGGGCCCACACAGATCTCCACCCACCTCCACGCACGGAGCAACCACCGTTTTCGCTGGTTGCTCTGTGCGTGGGTGATGGGTGTGCGTGCATGCTTTGTGGGAGCACACACATATGCACACCCACCCGCCGCGGGATTTACACAAGACTCACCCACGCGGGAATTCTGGGTGTTCCTGCGTGGGTACGTCTCATGCAAAAAGGGCCTTGGACCCTGAGGCTGAAGGGGACGTCGGTGGAAGACAAATAAGAACATAAAAAAACACATCAGTAAGGAAGAAAGTTGCAAAAGAAGAAGTAGGAGATGTGGTATAAAAAGAAATGGGAGTCCACCAGTGTAACTTGTAATGGGAAGATGTAAGCGGTTGCAGGTGGTCGTTACATGTATGTTTTGATATTATAATAAAGCAATAATTGTTTAAAAAAAAAAAAAAGAAATGGGGGAGAGAGAGAGAGAGACAGGCCGACCCAGAACTATGATGAGAAAACAGCTGGAGACAACAAGCAGCTAATCGTGGCACTTGGGGCGGTGTGTATTTGCAGACAGCTGACCAGTCAGGTGCATGTACACAACTCCAAAAGTGGCAGAAGGCTGATGCTACAAAGAAGGCTGTTTTCACATGGACCCCACCCCCCTCACACACGTGTGCGGGGGGGGAGAGCCTGTGTAAACGGCAAGTAGGGGGGCATCCGTGGGAACGCTGTGGGCAGTGGGTGGGTGTGCATTCACGTTCCCACGCTGCACGCTCCACCCATCAGTCATGCACGGAGCAACAGGCGCCAATGCTCCCTGCGTGGAGGTGGGTGGGGGGTCTGTGGGAATGCACCCCCCCAACGCACCGCGGCACCCACCCACCAGCCCGTTTGAAAAGGTCTGAAGAGTCGCCACTCTCGGTTGCACACACACCAGCTCTTGGTCTTGATTAACTCCGTTCAATCTGATCAGCGTAACTGGGATCAGGTTTGGCCCTTTAGCACTTTTCACATTCAAAGAGCTTTAGAAACTTTAATTAAAAGCACGGTAAAAAATAATGGAATTACATGTGTCCAGAATGCATTCAATTTATTAAAGATTTCCTTTGCCAGAAAATACAGAGCATAACATTAATAACCCAAAACCTTGAATGACACAGCAGCTGCCGGCCAGCAGCGCCTTTAACACTCTCCTGGCCGGTTTTCACAGGCGGACGGGAGATTTATTAGGTGGGAGAGAGCAGGGTGAATCTCATTTGCAAAGGATCATCCATTTCCTACCTAGAGACCGCAATGGACATGGCTGAAGCCTGGAACAAAGTGAAAACACAGCTTTTTTCGATTGCAAAGACTGGGGAGCTGAGACAGGCTGGCAGTATGCGTTGTGTGTAACGGCATTTGCATGTGTTGTATGAGATCACAGACAGAAGCTTCAAAAGCAACGACTGGAATGGTTTTTAACTGGGGTGGTTCTTAGAGAGAAAGGAAAGCAGGATAATCACTTTCTCGAAATAAAAGTGTCTTAACTTTTATTTCTTTAACGGTGATGACATTTGATATGGCTCCGGACAGGTGGAAAACAGAGCTAGTTGCCTGTGACCAAACCTGAATCTTAGATTTTCAAGGACCGAAATCAGAACTACGTTTTGAAAGTGAGGATTTGTTCAGATTATTAATGAGAGTCATCATGATTTATGGCCGTTGCCCACACGTTATCAAATAGACTGAGGTATCAAAGATTTGGGGTGGCACCACCTGGCCAGGAAAAACAGCAGGCAAAGCTGTGCGTCTTTTTGTCCGTTGAGAAGAACTGGTGGTGTTTCTCAATGGGCAGTAAAATGCACAGCCTGATTATTATTAAAAGCATGTATATAGTGACAGCGATGTACCTGGCGCTTTACAAAAAACAAAATAGACGAGGTCCCAGCCCAAGAGCTTACTGCCACCAGGTCGCTGTTTTTCTGGCCAGCTGTTGCCAAAAGAACCACCCCAGTTAAATATCTTTCCGCTCATTACAATAGGCAAGAACTAATCAGAATCCAGACACTGGGATAGGAGTTAACCAAGGGGAGCACAGGCAATGCCATGTTCTTAATAATTAGGTTTTCATGCTGCCCTTCTAAAAAAAAAAAAAGAATTTACAAAAATAAAAATAAAAATATAAATAACATTCCCACCCACACAACTTCAATTCCCTGTTCGCATCCACCCATCAGCCTTGATAATAAAATATGACAAAACAGTCGTTCCAACCAACCCCTTCAAGGTCCAACCCGTTCCTCCCTACGAATCACAAGGGTTGTGGCATAACCTCCCGCCACGCCCATCAATGGGGGTTCAACCTTGACAATAGGAAGGATGCTCCTGGGAGCATTACTGATGGGACACTAGGATACACCTACCCTCTAGTAGGCAATAGAAGAGGTGCAGCTGAGTCAGAATGCAGGGGCTGAGGTGGGGCAGTAGCAGGAATGGTACTGAGACAGGTAGAAGGCACGTGAGTAAGGTGGCAGGTACAGGAACAAGACAGGTAAATCACAGGTGCAAGGACAGGGCAGGCCGACAGGAGCAGAGGGATGCACCATGCTCCAGGGGCCATAGACTATCTCGGTAACCATTATATGCACCATGCTCCAGGCATCTAGACAGCACTGGGTTCTGACCTGGACCCTTTCCAATCTGGGTTCCACCCCGGCTATGGCACCGAGATGGTGTTGGTGGCCTTGGTCGACGACCTCCGCCGGGAGATGGATGCAGGATGTTCAGCATTTCTCATCCTGCTAGATCTCTCGGCCGCTTTTGACACCGTGGACCATGAGCTGCTGCTGAGGCGGCTGCGTGACCTGGGGGTCTGGACGGGACTGTTCTTGAATGGTTCTGCTCATTCCTCTCGGGGAGAAGCCAGCGGGTGGTGCTGGGAGCTGAGTCATCTTTCCCCCGCACCTTATCCTGCAGGGTTCCGCAGCGTTCTAATCTGTCTCCATTATTGTTTAATGTGTATATGCGGCCCTTGGGGGAGGTCGTGAGAGGGTTCGGGGTGCGGTGTCACCAGTATACTGATGATACTCAGCTGTACCTCTCTTTTTCAGCTGACCCAGACCCGGCTGTCTCGTTGCTATCCCAGTGTCTGGAGGCCGTGGCAGAGTGGATGTGGCAGAGCAGACTGAAGCTCAACTCCGATAAGATGGAGGTGATGTTGGTGGGGAGAGCAAGAGAGGTGTTGGCCCCCCTGGTTGTGGGGGTTTGCCCTCCTGTAGCTCGGCAGGTCTGGAGTCTGGGGGTGATTTTGGACGCGGACCTCCACCTGGAGCGGCAGGTGGAGGTAGCAGTGAAAGCCACCTTCCGCCAGTTATATCTGGTGCGGAGGCTGCGTCCATTCGTCTCCGGCCTGGACCTGGCCTCCCTCATCCATGTCTTCGTCACCTCGAGGCTGGACTACTGCAATGCGCTCTACGTGGG